>JAUMHL010000017.1:14944768-14971030 GCA_032362345.1 Sandelia bainsii
CGCCCCCCCCCCCCCCCCCCCCCCCCCCCCCCCCCCCCCCCCCCCCCCCCCCCTTATTAGTCCCTCGGGGAAAACCATTGAGAATGGAGGGGAAACAGCTTCTTCCCTCAAGTTTCTAGTGTCTGTAAATGCTCACATGTTCCTATTGTGACCCCCCCCCCCCATTCAGTCAGTGAGTGTGTGTGTGTGCGTGCTTGGAGTGACTCAGCTGTATTGTACTATATCTGTCATCCATCTTTTCATCTATCACAGGTGTTACCATGGCTACTACAGACTCACTGCTGTCTTTTCTTTGAGAAGGACCCAGGTAAGAGGTGGGTTGGGTGTGTAAGTCAAACTCACTGAGCTGCTGATAGACAGGTCTGTGTTTTTAAAAAAACATTTTATAATGACTTCACACAGCAGGAACCCGAAAGAACGACAGTGTAGAGGTTGCAGCCTTTTTTATTTATTTATTTTTTTTTAAGTGATGAGTTTTCACAGCAGGTTGATTGACACCATGTTGGCCCGGGAACCGAGTGTGCAGCTGGTGTTTGGTACAGTAATAGATTAAACCTATAAACATGCTGATATATTTTTGAAATTGTCAACAAACTCGTTGCACAGTTAAACTGTTTTGTCTGTGTAACTGAAGCCAAAATCTTACTCCTAAGCTCCATCTGCATTTTTTGTCCAAAAACACATCAATGAGTCACACTGTTGCACTGGGTGACATGTTCCTTCATTACCATAAACACAGGCTCTGTAAAACAGTTGATGTTTTACCATATTCCATTTTGTTTTAACTCGTGTATTTTTTGTGGAATTTAAAACCAAAACTGCGTAATTCAGTCCAGCTTTGAATGATGATATATCGGAAGATTTAGATAACATCCGGGCAGTTGAAAAAAAAGCAAAAGCATCAAACATCCCTCTAAATCTGTCTGGATCCAATCTGCAGATTTCTGTACATCTTTCTAGCATCAACTTTTTGTTTGATGCTTTTCTGTTTAATTAACAGTTGCTAAAAAATACAATGATTTTGGGGAATAATACAGTATTTTGGTTGGTGGTTTTAGTCTTTTTGGTCTTTTCGATGGACTTTAGTGCAACAAGCTCTAAAAACAACACTGGCATATTATCAACCCGTAAAACTGATACAAACTGATGAACATTTTAACAGACTACTGTGTATTTACACATCCAGCAGGTATGGAACAGAGTTAGCATTCACTGGGGTTCATCTTTGTCAGACTGTTGCCTGGTGCAGAGCAGAAAATGTGCAGTTGGTCTATGTATATCACTGTATATCACTGAAAACCTGCTTGATTTTCAGTCTAAAAACTAAAAGGACAACAGTGTTTAACAAGTTTTTTTTAAAGTTAGAACCAAAACGACTAAAGGGGTGGCATGATAGCTCAGTGGGTAGAGCAGTCATCTTCAAACCTGAGAGTGAGCGGTTCGTTTCCCATTCCTGGCAAGCTACATGTCAAGGTGTCCTTGGACAAGACACAGATACCCTGAACCCTGGTGCCTCAAAGAATGTCCACAAAAAAATTTCCCCAAGGGGATCAATAAAGTATCAATTTGTTAGGCGTGTAATGGTTTAAAGAAGGTGGATGAGAGAGCAGAGTTAAATAAGACAAGGGTTTTATTGCATATGAAACACAAGACTACACTACAACGAGCGGAAGCGTACGTGTGAGCAGACTGGGAAGAGAAATAGGGAAATAAACTAACTCAGGAAGAAGTGAAGGCAGATTAAGACTAGGGGTGAACGGTAGTGACACACAAAAACCCAAAACTGCACCAATTTACAGGTGAGGAGAGGGGAAATGCCAAACGAGGGTGAGGAGTGCAAGGATGACCACAAGGAGGCTGAACAGGAGTTGACAAGGTGATCTAGCTGGTTAGGTGAAAGAACATGGAGGGACCAAGCTGGAATGAACTGACAAAGTGAAGGGGAAGTGCAGGGTGTTAAGTAGTGAGTGGCCGAATGAGTAATGAGGTGCAGCTGGGAGTAATCAGTGAGGGAGAACAGAGATGGGGGCGTGTAGTGATGGCCAGATGAAGCTTCATGAAGCTTTGAAGACTTCCAGCCAATTGGTTCGCAAAATGGTTCATTTCTCGAGGTGCTCATGTGCTCACAAACCCCCTGCTGGTCAAAGACTGTAAGACAGGCAGACGTGTTCCTAGTGTACCTATGTACAGTATAATGCTCTTAAAACTGTCTTGCCACAGTTTGACATGGGTATAATGAGCCAGGAACTAAGTATTTTCGTTCTTTGTGTATACTTTCTAAACTTAATTTAATAAATCTACATAATAATAACGTGTGTGTATACCTCTGAGACTTAAACCAGACATTTTTGAAATTACAATGGTGGCAAGGTAAAGTGCAAATAAAAAAACGGGGTGAGGAGAGTGAGTGTGGTTTTGTAACTTGGGAAAACATGTTTATTCATTTTATTGCTGAAACGCAATAAAATGAATAAACATGTTTTCCTGTCCTATATATTTTGGACGGCACGCCAAATCGCGAACCACTTTCTGAACCACTCACGTGGTACGTCCCACTAGCGAGGCTTCATACGTCATCACATACGTCATCGAAGCAAGCTTCGATACACGCTTCGCAAAAAATTCCCTGGATTACTCGACACACGCTCCGAAGCCTCGGCACGACAAGTCCCATCACTAGGGGCGTGGCCAAAGTGAGGGAGGAAGAGTGAAACAGGGAGGTAGAAACACAATGGGACAGGCCAGGGTATGAACGGTGACACAATTACATATGTGTAAATCTTATTTAACATTACACAATCTTTGGTAATGTAAGAATATTGATTGGTGCAGCTTTAAACCACACTGCAATTTAATTGGTCTTTAGATAATCCCAGTACTGAGCACTGTCCCCTTACAGTGACATGATGGTGGTTCCTTTCTATGTACTAAGGTCATGTTGCATGTCATCTGAATGACAGGTGACCCATTCAGAAAGCATTCCTACCTTCTGCACAGTGTATGATGGGAAAGTCTTAAGAACAGGCAGGTAGAGACAGCAAATCAACCTCAGGTAGTGTAATGTAGGTGTTAGCATAAAATATAAGGTGGATCATCGTAAATTACTTAAGCTCAGCACGACTTCTTCTCTCAGCAGAGGTCAGAGCACTGAAAACCATCCAAGGATGCCTTTCTGTTGACATTATCTGGGCATCATAGGTGATCAAATGTAGGCACACGTCAGCAAAAGCCTCAAATACAATCACTATCACTGCAATGCTTTGGAAGCAAAAGGCCAGAATTAAATCACAGAGTGAAACAAAAACAGGTATTCTAATGATTTCCATAAAATGAGAGTTCATTTTGGTTAAAAGGAACATTTGTTTAATTAATTAATTAATTAATTAATCAAACAGTTCAGGTTTGGCTATTTTACACTGACACTTTACTTTTTTTGTTCTGTTAATATCTCAGGTATGTTTTGCACATTTAGTCCAACACAAGTAGTTACTGTAGTGTTGCAGTGTTGTTATAAATAACATTGTGTGATAAAGATGGAAGAATCTCAAGTTTGACAGCAATTATCACAAATAGTGCGTTGTTAACCGCATTTGCAAATGTCTTTTCAGCATTAAAAATGGGCTGACAGTGGAGTTTCAGCCTGAGCACACATCAGAGATTATCTGTAAGTTAATCATGTGTAGCGGCATTACAGAGTTTTTTTTTTTCTTTATCATCTTTACCATCCACAGAACTTGCTTTTTATCACACCTAACTCATCATTTTCTCAAGGTTGACGCAGAATGTTAATGACTGTGTGAACTACATCATTTTAAGAAATACACAGCAAGCATGATAAGTAGCAGGGGCAGTGATGCTGTTTATGACTATTTGTGCAACAGCTTCGACGTTTAAAACGAGAACGATGAGCACTTGAAATCTCTACAACAGGATTATGGCACAACTGTGTAAATCTTTTCTATTTGCAGCTCAGTGTTACACCACAAGGTGGATCTGTTTGATAACATACTTAACTGCTGCTCTAGCACACTGGTGTATGTCTGGCCATTTCACAATCCAGCATGGTGTTCTGTGTTGCTTTAAAACATGTATTTACTTGGGATTGTAGGACTGCTTACACTGCTCAACTATTTGAGCAAGGAGCACTGCATGAATAAGTCTGTTAGGACAAATCTTGTCTTTGTTGTTGGAAGTAAAATTACAGGCTTTTATAGTATAGTATACAAATCTATCATAGTTATATTTAAGCTATTAAAATAATTTTAGTTATTTATCTGCTCATTTTCCTACAATCGTGTTGATTTTAATGGAATTAGGTTACATAACTACCACAGAAGTACTTTTCTCACTACAATGAGAAACTACTGTGAAATATCGTTGCATTAACATTTTTGAGTTTGTGCTCTTAAAATGAAATTATTTGTCAAATCACACTGCAGTGAGCCTGCGTTCAGTATTCTAATCACATTTGGCAAGAAAGAGTGCTGTGCGCATTTCTGATGGCTCTTACTTGTCCAGTGTGTTGCCCTGAGGATAAAAGCTTAAAGTGTGGGATCAATTATCATTAGGAGAGCTCTGTTCTTCATATATAAATCATTTTTCTCACTTGATTGAGTCAATCACCTAATGAGAACCATTTTTTGTCCACTTTGATTTGCTGTCGAGGTAGAGGAACAGTACAAAGCCTGCTATGGAAAACATTAGGGAAAAAAGGTTGAAATACTAGGACAGTTTCAAGGAAACAAACTCCTGACCTCACATTCTTTAACTGCAGTACTGTCATCATACTTAATAACTCTCACAACTCAACAGATCTCTATCACGACTGTTAGAGAGTTGGCAAGAGGGGATTGTGGGTTGTAAACCTTTGTCTCTTTGTAAACATTCACCTGCACAGAAGAACTATAGAAAACAGGAGATGAAACTGACTCATCAGATGATTTTACTTTTGTTTGAGCTCTTACATAAACAAGGTTTTCTATCTGTATGTTTCTGTGTCATTTAAGCACTCCTTTTGTTTGTCTTTGTCAGCTATTGCTGAAATGCTCCTTCTCTTGATGAAAAATATACCACTTGAGTAGCCACTCTACTCCTTCAGAATACCAATAAGTCATATGTTAGACCTCAAATCAGTATGATCCTTTTCTAAATCTTTATTTATTCCTCTCACATTGTCTCTCAACCTTAGAGGCTCTGCTGTACTGTAGGACAGAGAGGAGGCTCTTGAAGGAAGGAGGATGTGAGGGGACTGGCAGCTTCATGTGTTCTGCTGGATGGTGGAATCTGTGTTTTTAATTTGCGTGAAAGGTTGTCTCAGGACTTCGAAAGACAGAAAATGTGATTAAGTCTCATGTTCTAATTTGCAGCGTTTGACGTGCTTCTGTTGTTCAGCTTTGTTTAACTTTCTCTATGGATAGTGTCTCATTTAAAAAACACCTGCACATGGCCTGAAAAACGTGTCTGATCTCGGTGACGTCAGCAGGGTCCCGACAAGATCAGGAAATGACTCCCTCCCTTTTGGTCGGAGGAGTGATGTCATTGCACGGAGAGTGTGAGCTTGGTTGAGGCTTTATTGAGCTTGACGTTTTATTAAGAGCACCAGATGTATGACCACATAAACCAATTATTACAGGGACATAGAGCAGGAAAACTGAGAGCCAAATAACATGGCAACATGTTTGTGACTTGTTATAAACCTCCTGAGAGGGAGGAGGAGTGTGAGACAAAGGCATAAAGACAAAATGCAGATAGCAGCCCAGAAGGGAAGAGGCACAGCATGAGTGTGCATGCTGATGGGGATAAGAGAACGTGGAGCCACAGAGCTGCAGAATCCTGAATCCAGCAGATGGAGACTCCGTGTCCTTGTTTTGCGACGATCCTTGGGAGCAACATGCAGCTCGCGCCGCTGCCGTGCACTGCTGCAGTGGAGGAGTAAATGCGGAGCCCAACACTGCTCCAGGTGATCCACAGCAGCTCAGCCCGGCAGACTGCTCCCTCCTCAGCCTTCCCTCTCCTCCTCCTCCTTTTCCTCCTCCACCTCCACCTCCACCTCCTTCTTTTCCTCCTCCACCTCCTCTTCCACCTCCTCTTCCCACACTGTCAGTGCTCCGTTCCTCTGAGGGCTTTGAAAAAAATAACAAGGAAGGAACGGAACAACAGAGGAGAAATCCTGCTTTCCCCCTCCGTTTTCATATGTGAAACACCTCTGCATGACTGTCCGCTGCTTCCCTGTCATCGTGTGAAGGCGCTCCACATATGTGCTCCAATGTCTCCAGAACATAGACTCGCTGCAAGGTAAGAGGACTCATTCATCCAGAAAAAAATTTTCTCAAGTAATTTTCTGTGGAACTGTTACAACCTTGTGTGTGTGTGAGGATTTAACAAGTAGATGAGAAGTTGCCACAGCAGATTAGGTAATTGGTATTCCATGCAACAGAAGGAAGATTAAAAAAAAGCTTGCGATAGATCATTGTCAGGTATGACAAATAGATCTGTCTTCAGTTTTGGAGTAAAAGCACCTCTTCTCCCTCTCAATCACAGCGATCCATGCAGGTGTGTGTGTGTTCATATGTATGTGTGTGTAACAGAATCCAGCAGGGTGGGAGGGATTGCTCTTTAACCACGGTTCGTGATGGGGAACAAGGGAATTTTGATCTTGATAATGTGGCCAAACAGCCTTCCAATGATTTTCCATGGCCACAAACGTAGGCAGATTTTCTGGCTTTAAAAGAAACCAGACCGTATTCTTTAATGGTTCCAAAATCATTATGTAATCTTATTTAAAAAATAATTTTCCTGTCAGTTTCTATGTGTTTTAATGTCTTGTTTGTCATAGATAGAGGGAATTCAAGATGAGCATGGAAAAGAAATGGGGAGATAATAACGACAGCAAATAAATGGGGACAGTGGGATTGGGGGAGTTGGGGATGTCATAGGACGACTCACACCATCTCTCTGTGATTTGGGAAACCTCATGGCTGCGCTGCATGATCCCTCTCAATCACATGTTGGCTCTGACACCACGAAGCATGCACCTGTAAGTGACCTGATGAAGGTTCATTACTTTCACTTTCAGCGCGCGCACGCACACACACACGCGCGCACACACACACACACACACCCTTCCTAAAGCCATAATAAGAGATAGAGGCTAACTGCTGCTGCAGTGATATCCAAATTCTGCATTCTGCCATTTGACAGGGCTTTGGGCTTTTCTATGTGTGTGTGCTGAAACCTTTGACAGTGTTTTGCTCTCTGCTTAGCTCCTGTATTCATTTACAAAGACAAGACAAAAATGGGCAAAAAATGTATGAACACTTACGCTGATTCAGGTTTGCATACAGATCACATAGTTCCCTAGGCTCTTTTATAACTGTACTATCGTATGCAGGAGAGGATTGACAAATACCCCTTATTACTGGCAGCATTAATCCTTGTGTCTTGACACATGCAGGCACACATAGGAACTCTACACACAGAATTTGTCCTTGCAACAAGCTCCCTCTCCTGTACATACAGTGAGCTAAAGACACACCTACAGTATTTGCATTCATACTGGCTCACTCAGACAGCTGTGTGGACTGAATCAGGCTGCTTTCATGTGTAGTAGGATATCTGGCTGATGTGGTCGTTTGTCAGTGTGGAACTGGGATGCAGAGGAGGATCTCAGAGGAGCAGCGGCTCTGCTCCTTGCAGCTTCCAGGTGGCTTTTCAGTGCTCTCATTCTCCAGCAGATACACAAGCATCCCGAAATGCACATTTGGTCAGTTCTCTGTGAAAAGCTCAAAGCTCTCAAAAAAGAAAAAGAGTGCAAAACCCCGCCAGCAATCCCTAGAGGCCCCACTAGTTATGGCACACAACATTAGACAAATGCTGGATGCACTGGACAACATATTGACCGATTTTTCTATAGTTACAGAATAGTTTTAATTAAAAATGTTGCAATGTTCGTGTGTGGAATGTAGTTTTAAGATGAGAAGATTTCAGCCACTCTAGTTTCTAAAAGGTAAATATGCCTAGTTTAGCATAAAGGCTAGAAACAAACAACGGAAATGACAAATAGCTGTTTTATCAGGGGTTAAGTGCTGGACTGTTTCTTGGCCAGAAATGTCCATAAGTCTATTTGTACTTGTTTAATACATTACAATTAGGGATCTATTACATTTAGGAAAAAAACAGAGTAAATGTTTTAAGCTATGCTAACTAGCCAAGGGCTCCAGTGCCATGAGGTACTTATTGCACAGAGAGGTATCAAATTATCTAACTCTCAGCAAGAAAGCAAATAAGCAAATGTATATTTCCCAAAATGAAGGGGACCTGTAATAAAATGCTGCTTTATATCATTACATATTTTGTAAGGAAAGTGATATTTTTACCTGAAGGTGGCAGAGCAAGAAAGGTCAAACAGTCCAGACCATTAGGAGTCATCCTCTGCAGAACATTAATATCTACAGTACACTTTACATAAATTTAGCAATAACATTTTCAAACACTTTGGATTGGATTTAGTTTTTTAGAATAACAAATGTTTTCCTCTAAGAAGTCTGACTCTCCAGGCCAATTTAAAAAATCTGGCCAGTTGCCGACATCTGGTGCAAATAGTCAGACAGGTGCACAGACTGAAGATCTGAGCGACATAAAAACCGACTCAAATAGTGTTTCAGGCTGCTGATACGAGACAGTGGACTTGATGGTGGTTTCAGAAAGATGAACCGTCCTCTGCATGTTGGAGATTATTTTAAATGTCACATTCATTATTTTTGTAGGACACCACTATTTGCTTTTTGTGTCCTATTTTGGGAATGAGCGAATCAGTCATTTTACACAGTTTATGAAATTGTAAATTTGTTTATCTGCCCTCTCTAAGCATTACTCACATTGTGTGTTTGGTTTTTGGATTAAAACTGCAGTACATCTGGCTGTTGATGGCATCTTTTCTCTTTGTTTTGCTGCGGGGGTTTGGAGGTCAGGATTGAATGATTAACCATCCATTAACTGACGAGCTGATTCATTGTACGGTGCAGAGCAGGACAACAATAAAAATACCAGTGAGTCCTGTGAAATTTTAAGTGAAAAGATACAAATACAATAATACAGGTTTTGTGATCCTGTATTCATGGTGTTTCTTATTTGAATTGCTTGAGTATCTTATTCTTTTTTGTTCATCTCTGCGTTGTAACCACGTAATCTGTTGTTTCTTGCATTAATCAGTGAGTTTTACTTGATTTCAAAACTCGAAATAAATTAGTTAGGGTGTGGATGACATCCATCTAAGGGATGAAACCTCTCAGGTGAACATACGTTTTAAAAAAATAAGGATTTGGATTTATTTTAGTATTTTACCTGTTACAACTTCACACTCTTTCTTTGTCTTGTCTCCATCTTGCATTTTGGTAGTAGCACCTCAGTATTTTCTCCCACTTCATGTCAGTCTCTACAATGCAGAAGGTAAAACTGATAGACACTTTATTCAGCACCTTTGTTGAATGCAAATTTGGATGATTGCTTTTGACTTGCAGATCACATCAAAAGCAAACACTGCGGTCTACTTTAGCTATTGTTTAAATCTTTTTAGTTATCTTAGCGGATGCTATACTTCCAGTTCATGATAAATTGCACATTTGTCCAATACACTTGTCTGTAAATAATATTTAACAGTATATTTAACAGCACTCTTGCATAACGTCACTGCAAATCTCAGGGGCTGCCACATTGTTTTCATTATTGATTGAATATTGATAATTTTATCATCTAATCAACAGCCAAAGAGAATATTCAATTTAATCATTGTGATATAAATCAGAGAAAAGCAGCAAATCTTCACATTTAAGAAGCCAGAAGAAGACAATATTTGGTATTTTTGCTTGAAAAGTGATTTAACTAGATGTCTTATCAATTCTCGGTCTTATTTCATATCTGTTATATTCTCACCTACAGTATATCCTAATGTGTTTGCTGCTGCAGTGACCCAAGACCCCCCACAGGGATCATTAAGTTTCATCTTGGTTTTCGTTAACCTAATGTTTTCGGGTTACCCAATGTTCAGTTGTAAGCAAAAAGAAACTGGATGGAAATAACCAGAATCCTTGTTCCTAGTTTGTGCTCACTACAATACCATGTTAGGTAGTAAGAGAAACCGTGTGGGTGTATGAGTGAGTGGAAGAGTGAATATGAGTTTGAATATAGAGGGCATTTAGAGGAGTGAGTTGGAAATGGGTAACAGAGAGCATGATTGATACAATTTACTGTTTTGTACTGAGAACATTTGGAAACACATAGTCTGCTGAGCACTTTTGACCAAACAAAATAACTATGAATGATATAAATTGATGTATCTGAATGTCAACATGTACTGTACATTCAAAGCATCAAATGTGGATAATGTGCACCTAAACTCCAGTTGGTGACATATGCAGGACAAAAACAGACTCAAAGGATAAATAGAGAGAGCGAGCCGTTTACAGAAATAAACAGAAATAGGCGCTTCTTTGCATCATATGATCTCCTAATTGTAGGTGAAGCTGTCGTTTTCTATCAAAATATATAGCCAGTTTTTTGTTTGCATGGATGTTTGCCAAGCACTGCGCTGTTTAAAATGTTGGGTACATGCAAACTTAGACATGTTGACTGCTCTAAACCTTTATATTGACCACAGGATACAGTATGACATAATGTTAGAACAGAAAACAGTGATAACATGAAGGGCTGGTTCCACACACTGTTTGTAAGGAAGTGCTGGAGAGAGTCGTCAGCAGATCTGTGGGTCAACCTTGAATTTCTCTGCACCGTTAATTTCATGGCAAATGGATGCTCACTCATCGTCACTAAATATCCGTTTGTAACAATCTCAGTTAAGGGCTTTTTTGCGTTACACCACCACTCTGGCTCACGCTCAAGCTCTGTGGGATTTTGAGGCAGCATCAACAGCAAAATATTTTTATTTGTGCCAAAACTCTGGGCCTGGACTTAAGAATGGTTGCCACTTTCCATGTCAGCTGTCAGTTTCGGTACAATATACTGAAGCCGATGATAAAAATGTGAGGTGTCTGCAGGCAAATCAATGACGAGCAAGAATGATACTGTTGAAGTCCAGTAAGCTAGTTGGAGTGTATTGATTACTGAGCATGAGGAAACCCCTCATCGAGGTGTTGAGGTTTTTTTGGTAAAAAAAAAATATATATATATATATATATATATAATATAATAATGTAATCAACCGCCTGGTGTGTGGTGTGGTTCAGCTTCCCTAATGAGAACTGGATTCATCCTCTGTCTCTGACAGTATGCAGAGCGGGATATGCTGCTCTCCTGTTTCCATGGAGATACTCAGGAGCTGTAGCGTTCCCACCCCTCGCCCCCCCACCCTCTCTAACCCACCACCCACCTCTTCTGCTGTACATTCCTGTGGGGATCTGGGCCAGAGTATGCGTGTGTGATACAACACTGTGTTAACAGGCACACAAGCACGTATGCTGCCATTGATGGATACGCTTATGCTATTGTGGTAGTATTAAGCTCTACGGCAGTGAATGTGCAAGTGTGTGCTCAGTATCTCCAGTAGTGTGATTTTACTCTGTGTGTGTGTGTGTGTGTGTTGTACTTGTGTGTCATACTAGTAGTAACTGCTAATCTTGAAGCTCTGCTGAAGCGAATGTCCAAGTGTGTATGTGTTCGTGTATGTCACTGTGTGTTATAGAGGCTGAATCATCAGACTCTGAGCAGTTATTGACAAAGTGTGTATTTGTTTGTGTGTGTTGTGTATGTGAGATAGTGAGTCAGAGGGACAGAGCGAGAGAGATGAGGAGAGTGAGAGAGGTTAGGAAGAGAGACCAAAAAGCAGAAGGTGAAACAGTGTGATGTTCAAATGAATGCAGAAAATAATGGTTAACTGTAAACTGTGAACAGTGTCATCCCTGGAAAAAAATCCTGCTGCACTCTGTCGAGCTACATGTGTGCAGCTTTAAGCGTGTCATTACTGTTTAGTATAAGTATCGCCCTAGGGCTGTAAAGCCAGAAACAGACTCCTGTGGTTCTTGCTTACAAGGTGACAAAAGTGACAAGTGATTCCTGGCCAGACAAAGAGGCCACCACGGGGATGGAGTGTGTCGGAAATAGCTTCAAAAAGGATCTGTCTTGGCAGAATGACTCAGTACAGACCTGAACAGAGTCCCTGCTTTATGGAGGCCAGGGCATTCCCTTTAGCAACAGGATTTCTAATCCTGAACCTCTGCCCTGTCAATATGCAGCCTTCCTCTGTTTGAAGAGTAGATTCGCTGTTTGATTCATCAACCACATCTACTACTACATCTATTACTGGCTGATTCTTTCAGAAGAGCATGGTAACTAAGCTAGGCTCTATGTAAACATTCCACATAAACCTTTTTTCCTTTTACTTAATCTTTTTAAAACGTGCATTTTTTTGGGGGGTTCATTGCAAAAGAAGTACAGTAAATATTTTCATTCATGATTATTCTGCAAATTATTATCTCAAATAAAGTGAAAAATGGCCAGCACAATTTCCCAGAGCCTAAACTGACATACATAAATAGTTTGTTTTGTCTGAACAGATTCTAAAACCCAAAGATATTTAGTTTACCACTGAAGAGTGATAACTGGAGTCAGTGATGTTTTTGGCATTTTTGCTTAAAAACACAAATCCAATCACATTTGTTGCCAATTAATTTTCTGCTAATCAACTAATTGGTTGATTGTTAAAGCTTTACATGTTGGCTAACTGCTGCTTATTTACATGACATGATGCAACATTAGTATTCTTTTGAAGCTGTGGCAGAAGTCACTCTCTGTTTAGATCTGATTTTGGTCTGGACAGGTAGTCCAGTACCAAACAGCAGTGGGTTTTCTTCTGTAGCATATAGATGTTAAATTAGTGTACATTCCCTGTGTTTCCACTACAAATGACTCCTCTCACATTACACATACATAGTCATTTGAGTCACAGTTAATATAAAAAACATTGATTAGTGAGCTTTAAAAAACTGGTATTGTTTGAGAACAATAAAAAAATAAATAAAATGAAATAATAAATGAAATCATCATTTAAAAACTGTATTTTGTATTTACTTGGGTTATTTTTTGCATACTATCAAAATTTGTTTGATGATCTTAATCATTGAAGTGTGACAAATATGCCAAAAAATCAGGAAGAGGGCAAATACTTTTTCACATCACTGTAGCTGCGAGGCAACAATGTCATGAGTGAACCAAAACATAAATAAAATAAAGCTCTGAAAGTTGAGCTGTAGATTTATTTCTCTGTATGTTCGACATAATGTGTAATTTCACACACTGTAACTCAAAATATTCATAATAACAGATTGAAATGATAATAAAGCATGCTTGTTTAAATACTCGGAAACTTCGGTATTTCTAAAATTCTAGATACGGCCCTGTCCACAAAACACGAACATCCTCAAACAAATACAGCAGATGCTAGATAAAAACAGGAATGGATACATCAATCAAATATGATCTTGGTCTGGTTGATCTGAGTGTATGTGTGTGTTCTCCCTACAAGCAACTACTGTATAGGAAACATTTTGCATGATAAGAGGATATGCTGTTTGCAGGGTTAGCCTGTAGAGAAGCAAGGTGATAGCAGTTATCTCAGTCTGTGGCACTCTCAGGAGCACTTATAGGATCAGGGCAGAAGGGAAGCTGTATGTGTGTGTGGATACAAAGGTTAACATTACCACAAAGGCTTGATCCTTTGCTAGTGCGTGGTACCTGCTGAGCATTAATGGCCAGAGTGAGTGTTCTGACTCACGCAGGGTGGTGATGCCTGCCAGGTGGTACATGTCCACATGGAGAATTCAGAGGTCTTATACTAATGTGCTAAACCAGCATCCAGTCAGGCAAAGGGGAGAAGCGTGAGCGCCACAGACAGGATAAAACACCAGCAGGGCATCGCAGGGAGTGTCGCTTAGCTGGTTTATACACCTGGAAGCTCACTCGCTCTCTGTCACGCTCTGTTTCTCTATCATTATGGTCAACGTGAACACAAACTTGTCATCAGAAAAGTATATTGCAGGTGTTCAGTGAAAACACCAGTAAAAAGCAGGTGTTTGAAAATAAGAAAAAAAAAAAACTGGTTTGACATTTGCTTTAAACCAGATAACTGTATTTTCTTGTCACTTCAGTGAAGCAAGTGGAGCTTTATTCTTGAAAGGTTGCTATCACAGAGAGCACAGTTCCACATTTCTTGCATAAACACCGTTTCCAACTTCTTTTATATTAGATTTCAAACCAAAATGGACTTCCCAGTCTTCAACGGTTCTTTCAACTTTCAAATCACTTTGGCAAATTCCTAACTAGCAATTAGAAGGCTCTGCCTACTTGGAAACAGCCCACGTAAGAGCTTTTTGCTTGACTCTTGCAAGCTGCTGGCATGGCTCTGAGCCTGGCCTGAACAGCAAACCCTTGGCTCATCAGCACAACTTTAACATGGAAGCGGAATATTAATAATGTTGGATATTCCACCAAACAGGGATCATGAATGGCTCTCATAAGTTCAATTGATCAGTTTTGTTAATTTTCAAATTGTGATTATAAAGATATAAATCCTTTGAAGGGAAAACAGTTGCGATTGCTTTAACTGCTGTTGTTAAGAAGTTCAGACTTTCTGGAAAAGAGGTACATTTTCTGAAATGTTAAGGTGTCAAACAGAGCCTTCTGAAATATGTGGTGGCCCATGGCTGGAATCCAACCATTCAGTTTGGAGCCTTTTAGCAGCCTCAGCATTCGCTAATCGTTTTAATTGCGTGGGATTAGATAGATCTGTTTGTCACCACAGAAACACAAGAGGCTTAAAGATTGTGGCCTGTGCTCTGATGTGTCACGGCACACAGTGAACGCTCTCAACAAAGTCTGGCTCTCTGCTGGTGACAGTTTAATTCAAAAATATTTATGGAAAATTCTGTAGCCTGTCTTGATTTCCTCAGAGGAGTCAGCATGGGGTGAAAAAGTGTTGACATATGCCTTTCAGTGGTCAAAATCATACTGGATACTTCACTGACCATTTTATTTTACAATACAAATTAGAGGCAGCAGAGATTATCAGCAAGATCTGTGATGACATGCTGCTTCAACATTCACCATAATTATAAAGAGTTAGTTTTTGAACTCAAATCAAAGTGTGGTTACAGCTTTAATATTTCAGTGTAGCCAGAGAACTATTTAAGCCCTTTTCTCTAATATAGTAAAGCTACTGCCAGAGGGAAATTCTACTGTGTTCTTCATAAAATCTTGCTCAGATTCTCATAATTCTGGCCAAACATTATAGATTTTGTCATAGAGAGTATTTGTCTGTTTATGGGGATTTTAAAATGATCACTTAATATAACGGACATTTGTGTCATGCTGTGTGCCTTGAGGAAGTTGAGGTGGGTAAAAGCAAGGACTTACTCTTTAAGTCATTGTTCTGTCAGCTCATTAAAACCAAAAATAAAAGTTCTTGGCTACTGAATCGAAACACTACAGGTGTTTTGATGCAGAATACCAATATGCCCATTCAGAATCCATGTGGAACATAAGTGTAACAAACAGCCAACCAGTTTGAAAGCATCCAGGACGTGCATAGGAAGCCACATTACTGCTTAACATTAATGCATGGAAACAAAATTTAGATTTTCTGCTATATCCTGCAAAAAAGTCCATCCAATCACGACAAAATGTGTTTTAATTTAAAAATGTTTTGACTGAAATATTTAACTTTGAGATTCCACTTTCAAATTAAACTCTTTAATGCACTGTGCCCTAACAGTTTAGTTAAAAATGCAGACATTAGACTCAGTGCTCGTTAGCCTGTTAGCTTGTTAGCATTTTAACGCATTAGCTAATTAGCCTGTTAGCTCATTGATAGTAGCTACACATGTATGATTCCTGCTGCCTGCGGACTTTGGAGACTTCTTTAAATACACCTCTTTGTGTCAGCTACTATTAGCACATTATACATACAAGATCATCTTTTACTGTAAAAATACACATGAAGCATCAACACAGTTTTTTATATATAGTTAGTAAGATTTATTGAGTTCATAAATTGTTAGCTTTGTGTAACTGGCATCTTAATTTTTAAGGAGGATATAAGCCTTGATACAGGCATATCATGTTACTGTGACCTGCACTCTTGATGCTTGAAAGATGTGAAACAACACTCCAGATATATACATTTTATATGTGTATGTGAGAGAGAATAGTAATGTTAATATAAATATAAGTAATAATAATAACAACAACAACAACAGATGAATGTGTGCCAGTACCTTTTGAACATTTTCATAACTTTTTAACAATACTGTAATAATAATGATAACCATGATTCTTTTGGTCACTATAATCGTGATATTAAATTTTTATACCATTTCGTCTCTAATTACTATAGTCTCTATAGTGCAAATTTTATAGCATTTTGTCCAGTGGTGGCACAGCAGTATCCCAATACTACTCACCTTAAGTCTTACACAGTATAGCTCATTATACAGCTCAGATACACTGAGCTTATGTATTGTCTAAAGATAACAGCCACCATTAGCCACTTAGCATTTAAATATATTGATCTGGAGGTTTGTGCAGCCATGTGGAAACTGGTGCTGTTTAGTAGAAATTCACCCCTAGAAACACAAATAATGTACAGTATGCCAGGGGCATACACATATCAATGTCAGATACTCAACTGTCAACTGTGTAACAAACTCTTATCTGAATCTGTTTTCTGTATCTGCCGTATGAAAAAAAAAATCCACCTGGCCCAGAGAAATTACACTGTGTGTGTTTTAATGAAAATCACATTACCAACTAGTTTGTGTCTTGTGTGTGAAAAAATCTTTCAGATACATGTCTTAATATCCTGGAGATGGTAATTTGATTTTAGATCTGTCATATTTGCCTCTTGACTTATTTTCCATGCAGGCCATTATTCCTGCACAAAATCCTTCACCACAGCAATGTTACCACCCAAGGCGCTCTGAAACCAGGCCAAAAGCTTGCTATTGTGACTGCAGATGGGCATAATAAGAAATATTGCTGTATGAAGTACCCAGTTTGTGCTTGTGTTATCTCCCTTAGCAGCATCTTTATTAAAATATTCTGTCACTGCAGTTTGCTCTTAAGAAGCGACAGCTTCTGTTGAATGTCAGACTGCTTTGACAAATCACACTTGAGAGCAAGAGCAATACTGTTGCTTGTGTGCAGCAAACCACAACTGGACATCAAAATTGTTGCAGTCAAAGGACAAAGTGGAAGAAAGGCCACTACAATTTTTTTACTTTATGGGAACTTGGAAAAATACAGTCCATGTCCAAAATCTCAGTTTTGCCCTGCATGGAATATGATGACTGAAGTTTACAGATTAATTTAGATAACAAGTCATCTGACACTTTATATCAATGTCATGTAATATAATAATATAACAATAATTCTGTACGGACAAATAGAAATGAGTGGGAAAACATGTATTTAGACTTACTTAAAAACATTCTGTACATTCACATAGCAAAATATATGAACACACAGTTACTCAGTTTTGACAGAAAAATAACATTTTACAAAAGTAAAAGTTACTGTTTTTTTTGTGTATTCCTGTTAAGAATCTTGAGTCTAAAACCAAATCTACTCAGTGTAACTTTGTGACAAACACCATTCCGCAATCTGTGTACCAACTTTAGAGAGCCATCAGTACAAACTGTTGCCAGTGACGTTCACAACACTGACTCATTGGCCTATACAATAGCAAAAGGTTTCCATTTACTTTACAGATGCTTTTATCCAAAGCGACTTACAAGGAGCTAGTGCTTAGTGTCTTGCTCGAGGACACACCCGGTATGGGGGATGGGCTAGGACTCTGGGCTGGGATTCGATCCTGCCACCTTCTGCATCCCAGTCTGATGCTTATCCCATTGAGCCACCAGGGCCCCCTGGAAGCTATAGAACATAGATCCAAGTGCAACATGAGTGAAGCAGGTGTTTGGGCCTAATGAGTGTAGGTCACCCACATTTTGGACATGTGCAGAGCGCAACACACAATCACTGTAGTTATACAGTATGTGCAATAGACCTGAAGCCAAAATACTGTACATGCTTTGGGTTGTGTTTGCGCATGTACAGCACGAGTGACATTCAAGCCGACTAATGGACTGTGTAGACAGCTGGACTGATTAAAATAGGAGTGTACTGGTGCGTGAAAAAACGTGGCTGATGCTTTTAGTGTAGAGACAGAGTGGTATTCAAGTATTGTGAAAACACATTATGTAAGGACAAGCTAGAAATCAAGTTTTGACAGCTACAAATCTCTGCATCTGGCCAGGTAATCACTGAGTCATTGGTATTTATCAATAGTCCTGTCATCCCACCGCAGGTATTATAAGCTCATTTTGTGCAATATGGGAGAGCACAATTCTTCCTTAATGCTTTTTAAAAGTTGAGACGGATAGTTTACTAAAATGTGTGTCTGTGTAGTAAAATCAAATGACCTACAAACATGTGACTATTATAGTGCAGTATGCTGAATGTCTTTTTCAATTTTCCCAGTTACACAACAGTTAAAGTAGCGTCTCAGCAGCATGTTCTTATGTCTAATCATTACCATTATCGTTTTCAGTAGTGGATACATAAAACTGCATGGTCAAAGCTCAGAGCTCTGCATGTGTCTAATCAATAGCCACACATTCGTGTACAACCAGAAATACAAAAGTGTACAATTTGAGCACTGTTGAGTGTAGACATCTGGTTACATCAAGAGACCAGGGATGGCTGAAGAAGACATCTTATGCATGATAAGACACCTGTTTTTGGAAGCTGATTAAGAAGTGAGTAAATAAAGCTAATAGATATTTGGTGGCATGGAAAACTGTATTAGTTATGCTGTTTAATGCATTAACGTTGCAGTGTGTAAGATTAAGAGGTATCTATTAGCAGAAATGAAATAGAGTATTCACAAATATGTTGTCATTAGTTTGTAATCACATGAAAATGCCAACCGCTGCACTTTCTGTAGCCCAGAATGAGCTTTTTTACCTTTCATGGAGGCCACCATGTTGTGCTGCCATGTTGCAACACCACAGTAGCCCAGAACATACAAACCAAACACAGGCTCTTGAATTTGGTGACACTGTAGTTATTATTCGCTATCTTACATTGATGCTATAATCTATATTCTAACCCTAACCCTCAATCCAGTTTCTAAATATATAGCTATCTAAAGCAACCTCATTACTTGACATATTACTAGTTGATATGGTCGTAGAAGATGACATGACATGTCACGGACACCGTAGGCACCCTGATGCTTGGAAATGGGGGAGTGGGGTGTGAGGGGTGCTCATAAGGTCGCATTCTGCAATCTCACCACTAGATACTGCTAAATCTTTCACATTTTACACACGTTGTTTAAATAGTTGTTTAACTTTAAATCTATTATTCATACACTTTGTTTGGAAGGTACAAGCAAGTAAGAAAGGAGAGTTTGTTTTCCCTGTTGCTTAAACAATTTATGTTGATTTTTTTTAACATGTTTTCCATATAATTGGATACTGACAGATTTGCCATTTGGATGAATATATTTGTTGATGCAACCAGATATTATATATATCTTATATGTATATTTTATCCTGGCTATAATAAATCATTGATATTTAAAAGTGAGTCATAAATGAATAGTTAATGAAGATGTGTCACCTCTCGGTAGTAGCCTTTTGGTTGCTATCAAACAGCACAATTTAGTTATTCATGACCTGGATAACTGATAATATCCACTGACATGTTGAAAATATAGTTATTTGCCACATAGCACAAAATGAATTAAATGAACGAAGGACGCTGACATGACTATTACATGAAGTGACTCCGTGGCTACATACAGCAGGTATTTGGTACTGTGATCTCCGGCCTTCAAAACATGCTTACTTTTGAAACAAAAACCCCTTCTGTCCAGACTGACCAGTGTTGTTACAGTTATTAATATTAACAGTTACAGTTAGTTAAATGTCCCACAGTATAGGACATAAACCACTGAAGCGCTTCTATGTTCATCACTACTCTGCAAAACCATGCAAGTATAATATTCGATCTCCATTGTGATGCTGTGTGAAATTCCTCAGATGAAGGTCCCCAATACAAATGCACACATACAGTCGCACAAACAAAACTTTCTCATGCCGCAAGCATCAGCCCTATTCACTATCCTCCCTCCCCTCTCTACAAGTGAAGCACCCTTTGCTCTCGCTCACTAAACTCAGCTAAGTGTTACTTTGAGATTAATACATGTGAGGCTCACTTGACCAAGTGATGTAATAATCGTGGTCGCTTGCTGTTGCCTAGCTACAGGGAGACAGGAGAGAAAACACTCAGCCAGGTCTGCTGTCTCTGTCACTGTCGAGAGTGTTTGCGTCATACAGCACAAACGTGTTTCAGTCTAGTTGCTGTTCACTTTATGAGCCAGTATGTCACAAAAAATGAAAAGCAAATAATTCTCTCTCTCACTAAATCTTATTCATCATCTATGCTTTACAAAAATAAGATTTTCTCATATCATTTTCTTGAACTCAACCTCAAGTTGTTATGTCTTATCTTTGAAGTTTTTTTTAAAATATTAGTGCTTTGAGGATTAACATTTCAACTAGCCACAAACTCTCTGAGCCTTCAGACACCTCACCGTACTCCTTCAGTTGCACAAATGCCCCACAGCTAAAAAGGGAACTCCAATAACCTGCTGAGCTGCAGGTCACTATGTGTGTCTCAGTGCTTGTGTGTGTATGTACTAGGCAGGGAGGTGGTGACTAAGCCTCTGCTTCTGTAACAGTTTAACAAGTGCATCTCCGTTCTGTTTTTAGCTCAGCAGAGACAATCTGCTGGTTGCTATAGCAATAAAGTCTTCAATACTGAAACTTTCTGTACCTTTAGGCTGCATGAATCTGATCTGATAGCCTTGAATTCTGATGGGGGCGACATATAGTAGACCTGTGGAGTGCCAGAGCCTTAGAAAAACCTTTGTAACCCAAGATGAATGAATGCAGTTTGGTAGTTTTTTGGATGTGCATTAGTAACTAAAGGGACAAATACTGTTCTCCACAGGCCTAACTGCTAGTACACCTTTTTGCTTCAAAATACAAATATCATTTCAAACTTGTCTTTTGTGTTTGATCAAGTTAGCTTTGTTTTGTGTTAGATTTTGATCTGAAACTGTTTATTATGAATTAGAAAAAGAGTAGAAATCAGAAACAAGTTGAATATTTTTTCACAGCACTGTATCTTTAAGCCACAAATAATAATAACTAATTAGTATGTTGGGAGGATTTATTGGCAACATTATTCATAATTAAGTTGTAAATTCATCTTCAAGCAAAATCCTCCTAACGCTCTCAGGTTCAGCTTCTCACACTGTGTGTGCACGGGTATTTTTAGACATTGGTCTGACAAAAGATATCTGAAGACATCGTGTTGAAATCTAGAAACTCTGATGAAAAGTTCACACTTAACAGTGTTTTAACTGTTAACTTGTAAAATAACTGGAATATTAATCAAAAATAAAAACCACATTATACTGTAGGTAGTTGCAGTGCTACTTTGGGTCCCTGTGAGCAGTTTGAAAAAAGACATATGTTTGAATGTAGTGAGCCAGCAGCATCAAAAACTGAATTTGATAATGGAAACATTTCTATGAAAAAAACCTGTAGCAGCAAATGGCAGAAACCCTGCAAACATTCTTTCAACAAAGGACATCTTCTCTGCTGGATGAGTAATGACGGGCCATAATTTTGCCACCATCTGCTGCTCTGGTGCCAGTGCTCTCCGAGAGACTGGCTGCGACCTTGGGGGGAGGCCGGCCTGGCTGGGCTTGTCTGCGTGACATGGGTTCTTGCTGCCAGCTGTCCATTACTCAACACTGTGTGATGAGTCAGTGATGCCTTGCCTATGCTACATCTACTGTAGATTTGGCTACCTGATTGGCTATCACCACTCATTTTAGTTCTTGGTTGAAAAAGAATTTGAAAATGTTTCCACCTCGTTAGGCAGTGTGCGTTCCAGAGAGGAGGAGATGAAGGGGAATAGCCATGATGTTGAAAAGGCATGGTATCTGCATCTCCAGTAGACTTGGACATAGAAATGTAGTCATTTTCAACGTGACAGCAGTAAAGTCTGACATTTTGGGGACTCATATAAGGAGAAACTGTGCTGGTTACCACACTAAAAGTAGAACCTGTCACACTTCCATTTATCATTTTCCTCACACACTGAAACCGAAAACTGAACCTCCACTGTAATCTGCTGCCATAGTTAAACATGTTATACTGCATATAGGTGATATGTAGGGCTCCATGTCTCATTGCTACATTAAACAATAAAGCTACAATCCTATTCCCAGTCGCTTCAAATGCCACATAACATGGTAATAACTAATTATAATAACTAATAACTTAGGGATTGCTTTCTGCCTTGACAAGCAAGTAAATTCTGAATGGTATTCAAATAGAGACAGTTTAGATTGAGGTTAATAACTGAGCTACCTCCATTAGACCAGTGGGAACTCCAAAAGCACTGGCAGAACATTTCTTCACTTGGACTAGCCTCTGCAAAAGCCTCTCTCTACAACCCTGCTTCCATTTTCTTTAGCTACATTGTTCACTGCTTGAAACAAACAATAAAGTCACGTGCACACAATAGACGTAAGTAAGGTAGCTAATTACAGCAGTAATCCAAGAGAAACAACCACTGAAAAGGTAATACATCACCACCATAAATACAGGAATTATAAAACTTTTAATAAAATAAAGCTATGCTATTATCAGCCCTTTTAACTGTGTTGCAATGAACGTTACTTAGACATGGTTGATTAGTTAAAAAGCTAACAGAGGCAGGGCAATTAGGCGTAAAGGCCACATATTTAGTTTCCCTCTCAAATAGTAGAAATGATGTCACGAGTCAGTTAAATGTCACTTCGAAAGATGACATTTGCTTCTGATCACAATGAGATTTATATTTCAGCCAGCTACTGTGTGTGTGAGATCATGAATTTCACATTCATATCACACACTCTGTTTATGTGTGCCTAAGTATGTAGCTGTATGTAAGGTAAGGTAAGGTAAGGTAAAGTTTATTTATATAGCACCTTTCAGGCATAGAGACAACTCAAGGTGCTTTATAGTGGTGATACATTAAAATCACAAAAGAGCAGCATAACAGCATGTTAAATAACATTAAGAACCGTAAAAACAAGATAAAAGTATAAAAAAACACAAGTCAAAAATTAAAACAGAGCTACAAACAAATATATGTACACACAGAGAAACATTTCTAAACATACTTACACATACTTACATGCACATATACAACTGTACACACACGTACACACACACATGTATGTGCATGTATACATCTGTATACATACAAACATCCACATACACACATATATACATGTACTAATAAACATTCAAATTATAATTAAAGACCATAATAAATGACCAAAGAATTGTAGCAAGTTAAAATTGACCACGAGCTAAGAGGGATATGCTACAGTGAATAATAGTGTTTTTAGCCCTGATTTAAATGAGTTGACAGTTTTAGCAGATTTTAGATGTTCAGGCAACTTATTATAAAATTTTAAAATCTATCCTTTGGCATACAGGAAGCCAGTGCAATGATTTAAGAATTGGTGTGATGTGATCCAATTTCTTGGTGTTAGTGAGGACTCTGGCAGCAGCATTTTGAATTAATTGTAACTGTCTAATTGATTTTTTACTTAGGCCTGTGAATAAACCATTACAATAATCCAACCTGCTAAAAACAAATGCATGGACAAGTTTTTCTGTGTCTTGTTTTGACAGGAAACCTTTGATCCTTGCTATATTTTTGAGATGATAATAGGCTGCTTTTGTATTGGTCTTAATGTGGCTGTTAAAATTTAGGTCAGAGTCCAGAAT
Source organism: Sandelia bainsii (assembly GCA_032362345.1). Lineage (NCBI taxonomy): Eukaryota > Metazoa > Chordata > Actinopteri > Anabantiformes > Anabantidae > Sandelia > Sandelia bainsii. Next base: position 14,968,699 of record JAUMHL010000017.1, read on the forward strand.
CACACCAAGATTTCTGGCTTGGGCTGTAGTTTTTAAACTGCTACTATCAAGGTGAGCACTAACTTTTAGTCTTTCCTCTTTTGGGACCAAAAACAATTATTTCTGTTTTGTCAGTATTTAACTGTAGAAAGTTTTGATACATCCATTTGTTTATTTGTGCAATACACTGGCTCAATGATTCAATTGGACTGTAATCATGTGGTAATACTGCAATGTAAAGCTGTGTGTCATCAGCATATGTATGGTGGGAGATATTGTATGATTCTATGATCTGAGCTAGCGGGAGCATGTAAATATTAAACAAAAGAGGCCCTAGAATTGACCCTTGAGGAACACCACATGTAATTTTTGTTCGTTCAGATTCATAATTGTCGAGTGATACAAAAAAGTCCCTATCTTCCAGGTATGATGCAAACCATTTTAACACAGTGCCAGAGAGTCCTACCCACTTTTTCAGTCTGTCAAGCAATATCCTATGGTCAACAGTGTCAAATGCAGCACTGAGGTCCAATAAAACCAGAACAGAAATTTTTGTATCATCACTGTTCATATAAATATCATTCAAGACTTTAACAAGTGCAGTCTCAGTACTGTGAAGGGGCCGAAATGTGTGTTTTGATTTATTTTTACCACCAGGGGTAAAAGTGTAAAATATTGACACCGCACAATGCCCAAAGGTATTTTTTCTACTGTATAATCAGTGACAGTTCAGGTATTTTGGCACTGCCATAAACAGTCATACACCTTGCTGCATTGGCACTCCATGCACACACACACACAGTGACATGTCATCTCTTTTCACTTCTTCTCTCTCTTGTTTGCACCTTACTCTACTGTCTAATAAAACAGAAACACTTTTAAACCATCGGTGTCACTTCGGCAAACAGCTGCATTACATTGACTATGTCTTGATGTATTATTTGTGCTGTGTGTAATCTCAGTGTTCATCGCTGCTGTCTGTGAGTTTCAACAATGTCTATTTTTCTCTTCTCGGAGGGAGAGAAGAGCAGCTCAACTGACAGCTGAGGTCATCACACTTGTTTTTATCTGGTGCTGTGACAGGCTTGTACTTTCAAAATCCTGAGGATGAGGCCTGTAGTAGAGTGAGAACACACACACGCACAGCCTTGTCCTAGAGGTAATCAAATCTTAAGCTTCACAATCAACAAAGATGCTGTTTGATGTTGGAGAAAAAGATGCAGTACTCAGTTCTAAAACCAGGGTGGAGAACATTGATGAAATGTGGGCGTTTAAGTTAAAGGCGGTTTTAGAGTATGAGGTGTGTTTGATCATAAATGTGTGTGTCACCCTTTATGCCGCATTTAGCATGTTGTTATGGCTCATTAGTGTGCCAGACGGCTCAGTGAACACTGCAGCAGCATGTGGTTTAATTATCAGGAGGAGCAGGATAATCTGTCAAGATGACTGATTTGGATGTGTGCTCCTTTTGTTAGATATATGTGAGCTGTAAATTTTACACTTAATGTATTGCTCTGATTTGCTTAGAGTCATATTTATCTCTTTAGCTCTCCTCTTAATTTATGGGTGCTTGTTCTACTCTTAGGATAAGTGCAAAGTTGTAAGTGAGCCCTATCTTGCAAACTGTTTCCCACTGACATATCTGGTGTTGCCTGGCAACCACTTAGCGTTTTTTGTGAAGGATACCCTTATAACCGTATTGGGGGAAAAAAGCATGGTAAAGGCTAAGTTGCTTGAACTCCCGCTGTGGGAGTATGAATACATTATGTTCCTCACCAAACACCAGGAGGAGCATAATAATTGTATTCTTAAACCAACATTCCCGTCCCAGCGTTCCTGAGAGGGCTGCAAACATTCTTGTTACTGGTTGCAGAGAAAAACAGAGGTACAGAATGAGATTACACCCAGTTACAGTTAGATGTAAACATTTTGTTGAGAGTGATCAACTACTTGAATAAAATCAAGTGTATGCTGCGTACCTATGTTTGCTGTCTTTAATTGTGGTAAAGACATATATATATATAATATAAGCTATATAATAAGATAACAGGCTATATATAAAAAAAATCCACAATTATACAAAAAGTACAAAATAACCAAAACACTGTATGTATGCTGTTTCTGGGTGAATTTAAATATGTATTTGCCATTCTTGTTACTAATCTGCTGATATATATGGCTATATTGATACAGTACAGGGGCGGCATGATAGCTCAGTGGATAGCGCAGTCGTCTTCCAACCAAAGGGTGAGCGGTTCGATTCTCAGTCCCGGCAAGCTTCATGTCGAGGTGTCCTTGGACAAGACACCGAAACCCCGTAGTAGCGCTGACACAGGTCTAGCAGCTGTCCAAA
>JAUMHL010000017.1:14971130-14998592 GCA_032362345.1 Sandelia bainsii
CGCTGACACAGGTCTAGCAGCTGTCCAAACAACAATTTCCCCAAGGGGATCAATAAAGTATCAATTATTATTATTACCTTGGCAATAAGCTAATATTGACTGATACAGTTGCCAGGTTCTGTGTTAGGGTTGATGTTCAGAGCATGCATCACTATATAATATATAGATGATAAGTTACAAAGTACATTACATCAAAGTTGGAGCAAACAATGATCTTTTCTAGGCTCAAACAATGCGTCAATGTACTCGATTATGTTGATTACATAAATATGTCAGTTTGCATGGATTGTGTCAATGTATTACAATGTTTACATTCATCCCGGCTTATGGCAGCTCCCACTCCCTGGCATGCTGAAAATGCCACTTTAACCAAAAAAGCCCGAAAAATATGGTGAAATGCATGGGATTATTTAAATAGAGGCCCAATAAAATGGTGCTCTGTGCTTTCTAAAACAAAAAAACTTAACATTACCACAGTAGCACAATTGCTATTCATGAGGATCTCAGAACAAAACATCCTGGGGCTGTCCGACCTCAAGTAGTAAGTATTTATATCGTATAAGTATTTATTCCAATGAGTTTTGTCTGATTGTTGGTTGGTATCAGTGGCTGAGATTGACTGATCTTGATAAAATAGCCCAAAGCATTAATCAACTCATTAAAAAATAACCACTAGTTTCTATTGAAAAATTAAGCTTTAGATTAATCGACTAATTGAAAAAAACAATGGACGATAGATTACTGTAAAACAAAAAAAATTACAGGCTTAGTCTTGTTTTAGATAAAATGGAATAAATATTATAAATATTTTTTATAGTCAGCACACTAAATCCAATGTATTCAATTTTATGAAGGTAAAACGTATTTCAGTCTGTGCAAACTCTTTAGTTTTAGTCATAAATAGCATACAGACTTCAGACAGACAGTGTGAGCACCTGCAGCATCCCCACTGTAGACAACATATGGCTGCCATATTGATAAATTCATTATTTGTCATGAGAAAAATTTGCAAAAAGTCACCATCACAAAAATAATGACATGGTAATGGAGTAAGGACAGCAGCTGATCTGCTTGCAACTGTAATTATCTCCACATCCTGCTTTTACTTTCATTAGCAGCCTGTCTTTATAGTGTGCTAACCTAGACAGCCAAATGAGAAGAAATTAATAAGACTCTGGAAGTGTCCCAGCTCTCTTGGATGAAGAGTTCCAGTTTATTGTGGAAAAGCACAACAATTGAAAAAGTGAAAAAATAGGGAGCAGCTGTGTTGTGTGGCTTTTCTCTGGTGGAGTATTTCAAAAGATGAGACATGGGAATCCTTTAATCTGACATTTTTAGAGAATTTCATACTGTGTTGCTAGAGCCATTGACAGACAAGTGAAAATGTATAATGTCAGCTAATGTTGAATGTTTAATTGAATTTTACTATATTTAGCAATACAAACACATTATTGTGAACTATTGTCTTGAAATAAGCGGAAAACCATTGATATGTGTGCAACCTCCTGCCCAGTTAGAGGCCTAATTAAAAGGGTATGAAAGAAAACAAACCATATTAACAAGGTAGGACATTTTTTCCTCTTTCCAGCAGGGTATAATATGTTTTAACCTGTAAAACTCACCTCTTGCAAGGATGTTGTTTATCTAATGATGTAATTATGGAAGAATACTTGAGATTGTTTCAGACTTGAACCAAGAGACATGGGTGTGCCACAGCAGGGAACTAATTTGTCTCAATTGTGAAGCCATTAATGGTTTTTATTTAAAAATGAATGAACCTGGTGCTTTAGTTCGTCACTGTCTGGAGCCTGTGTTTGTCTGTTGCGCTTTACTGCTCTATTTTTCTACATTTAGTTTTCTGTGAAAACTATTTGCATACTGCAGGTAGGGCATCAGTTGTCAGCCATGTTGTACCTCTCTACACTATGTTTTATTTCCAGAGTTCACAATTATCACAAATGATCTGAAGCAAATCAACTCATCCCTAGAATATGGCACATTTTTGTAATGACTAATCTGAGTTATAAAATCTGGGACTGAGGACATTACAGTAATTTTGTCCAGTTCAAAGCAAAAATTCCTTATCGAACAACTTTATTATTAAGCGTTTTGGTTTGTGAACTTCATCAGGGTCAGTACACAGCATCTAAATAGAATGGGTGTTAAACAGAACATCAAATGCAACCTAGTGCAAGTGTATTTACAGATTTAATGGCAGAGAGGGGAGATTTGCCTAGTTAAATAGGGACTATTCTGTCTTATTATCTATGCACTGTCCAGCATCCATGAGTAATTCTGATAAATCACTTTTTCAGTGGTAAAAATGTTGCACAGACAACACTTTAGCCCAAAACAAACCCTGACAATGTCCTAGATATGGAAGCATTTTCTCTCTGTACCAAATCAACATGCACAGTATCAATAATGCATAAGGTTACAGGTTGTTTCTTTCTGTAATCAAGTTAGTTCTAACCTCACACATCAATTAATCATTATACAGAACATGACACTCACATCAGAGGATTTAAGATAATTGAACAAGAAAATGCCATGACACCTGAGAACTTGTTTAAAGCTGCACTTGACAGTTTTTTGTCAAAAGACCTCAAGCCTGTATTGTAAATCAAAAGTGAGGTAGCAACAGAAGAAACGAAGTAAAGAATCAAAGCTTGAGAATCAGCACTGAGAGCTCCTAGCATTATATATACTGTTACTTTACTGTGTTGGTGGCAGTGCTTGGCATACATTTATTTAACATGTACAATTAGCTGCAAGCAGGACCTTTATGTGGACAGGGTACATATTGTGTCAGTTAACGTGCTTTTAATCTACTTTATCGACACAAAATAGTTCCAGAGGAACCTCAAAGCCTCAACACATGAAACTCAAATGTCTGCATGACTAGATACCACAACAGATATGTGGGAAAATTACTGTATGGCAGGAGGACAGTGAAGATTAGTGTGTGGCCAGTGCAGCGCAGAGGGTTATGGAATGTTAATTCCGAGCTAGAGGTGAAAACAATTTTAGCAGTGATATTATGTGGGCTCCAAAGTGTGTTCTGCATCACACGTCATTTTCTAAATGGCTGGTTTGTAAACATGGGTTGTAGCAACAGTCACATTGTGGTATTTTGGCTCTAAATAATGCATCCTTTTGCATACTTTTACTTGCTAATATACAAAAACCCCACCCTACTGTAACTGCTCCATCCTTTAGAATAGTGCTACAGAGATCATATTAATACTAGCCCTGTGTAATGTGAAAATGAGTATATTTAACTGAAATACTTGCTAATGTATATATAAAAGTATAACCGAATTTGTGTAAGTGATATAATTTAAAAGTGATAAAGGGGCTTCTGCTATGAGAGAACACAGTGCAGAATATGAATGAAACCCAAAACACAAATAAAACCCCAAATTGTTTTTCCTCAAGCATCTGCTCTTGTTGACACCACTGCACCACAGCTGTAGCTGTAGTTATCCAGGATATTCCCCACAATCGCAGCATCACAGTATAGGAGTTTAGCTTCACCATCACATTGTCATTACCAACTGTATAATGCATCATGAGGAGATGTTTCCACACTTCGGCCCCCATCACTCATCACACCCCCTCCCACTCACTAACAAAGAAAGTTCTTCTGTGTGTCTTGCATTACAGCCTTGAGAAGATGACACAGACAGACAAAAAAAAACTGTGATCAAACAAACCAAGCGTGAAACCCTCTCTAAGAGCTTTGCTTTGCATTTGTCATATCTGCGGTATTCCTGTCACTTTTATTTCAGACACAAGTTCTTTCTTTGTTAGCTTACTGGGAAGAGACTGCACGGAAAAAATCAATAATAAGTGTGCGCTGGATCTAATTATGTTTCTTTCCTTTTTGTCTTATGTGGTTCACCATTTTGGACATATCCCATGCCAAACGGTTAGGGGAAACACAAACACACATGCGCAAAGAAATTGAAGCCATAAAAAAACAAAACAAAATAAATCACATTTTGGCCCACTCCAAGGTTTTTATATGAATGCATAAAATAGCACAGTTGAGTGGAATGACTATACTGTATACCCTGTTGATTAATTAGAATTAACTGAACCTGAACCTCCAGAGGACCTGAAGGCTTCTTTCCTGGTTGTAGACTCCCTAGGAAATTGAGTAAAAACTAGCACCACAGAATCAAGAAAAATGCTTCACTTTGTGGAAGCTATTAGCATTTGTGGTTTGATTAACCTAAAAGTGACAGTGACAAATGTGTAACTTTTACTTGCATCAATTTTAGAGTTGCAACTAATAATAATTTTCAATAATGATTATTCTGCTAGTTATTTTTTGTAATTCATAGATTAATCATCATGTCAAATATCATCATGACAGTCTCCTAGAGCAAATGGTGAGGGTCTTGAAATTATTTGTTATTTATCTGACTAATCAAAATCCCCCAAATATTACATTAAATAACAAAGAAAATTATCAAATCCACACATTTGAGAGGCTACTACAGTACAAATGGACAATACTTCCTCATACAGCTTTTTTGAGATCTGGGTACATTTCAGAGAGGTTATTAGACACATACATACAGTACAGTATCTAGCTCTCTATTTTTATACCAAAGTAAAATATTAATAATATGTTTGTCATTAGCTTGAAAAGATAAATTTAAAATTTGTTGAAAATCAAATTTGAGTCATTTTGGAAAGGTTTTGGATAGGTTGGGAACACAAAAGTATGCCTAGGACCTTTTGTCCTTAATAATTGCCCTGTAAAATCTTACTACTTTTACATAACCAAGCATAATTGATCTGGTACTATTGTGTACAAATAGTGAGGGAAGAAGTAAAAGTACACACACATACTGTGACAATTTAATCCAAATAAGGCATAAATTGACCCAAAACAGCTCTTGCAGAAAAGGGGTTAGCTAGTTGTAGGATTTTCAAAATAGTTGCACATCCTGTCTGTCAACTGACTAATCAGTTCACTGATTAATAATTTCAGCTCTAACGCTTTTGTTTACAACAAAGCCGCGTGATAAGGAGTAAACTATTTTCAATTATTAGTTACATTATGTTCAAGAGAATGGGGCTTCAGACGACCACAAGATGTATGCCACAAGAAAGACAGTTTTCTTCAAAGCTAGTGAAGTACTAAACAGTTATAGTATCACTCATCATACAGCCTTCTGCATCCAGGTAGTAGCCCAGTATATGTGCTGTCTAATTGCCTAATGCAGTAAACCCCACAAGGGACCTCTCAGAGTTGTTAACAGCTGTCTGTTCCTTCAAGTGAAATGGGCAGACCTAAAGATTTAAATAGATTTAATTGTGCCACAATGACAGTCATGCAGGTGTTGCTGTAGTCAAAGGAAAATGTTCAGAGGGGATTTCCAGTATTTCACAATTTATGTCTTGCTATTGGGAGGTTGAGACTTCAGCTATATAAAACATATCGTCTAAAATATCACTTTCATAACATGAGAGATGGGCACTAGGGTTTGCAACTTGCCATTATCACAGAAGCTCTTATACACACTCATTAACCCTCGTTAATTACTAAAAAGGATGTAATTAATCTGCAGTGAATTTTGTAGAGAAATTGTGAAGAAGATTTGGGGCTAAATCAGAAACTTGGGACTAGACTTGGACTTAAATATGTTACATCTAGATTAAACATTTTCTTTAATTTCATTTTTTGGATTTGAACAACTGTTAATTACTGTCTGATACAGAACAATCATAATCTAATGATCATTGTCGAAAGATACATTTAAAATATGCATGAGCAATGACAAGTCAAAGACAAAAAACTAATTCAAAGTTCACCTTTTATCAAGCAAAAGTCAAAGGAAATATGTCACTTTATTGATCGACAAATGACTGACATCAACAAGCACTCAAGCTGATATATGGACATATTATGAACAGCTCAACTTTAACAACACAGTTACTTTTTTAAGTTGTCCATGGACTGTAGTCAGTAGCATTTAGATAAATGATCACAGGTAAATGAAATTCTGCCTCATATAGAGAATGGATATTGTACCCCAGTCTGTCTTAAAGATGATACTGCAAATCAGCAAATTTTCTACTAGCAGACTATTCACTATCATCAACAACTGCAGAAATTGACTTGTTTATTCAGTTAAAGAATAGTACCAGAGATACAGTAGGCCTATCTGGGTTGCTGAAGGCAAAAACTATAATGTAATGTTACCTTCAAGTTAATAAGGAAGACAGTAAAACAAATACCCACAAAAGAAATTGCATCTATTCAACTCATGTTCTAATAACACATTCAATCTATAACAATAAATTAACAAATCAACAAGTGCAGATGCATATAATTTAACAGACTAAATAAATTAATAGACAACAACATAACGGACGAGTACATTTTCTTGCTGCTTGGCAGTTTGCAACAAGAGCCCTGGAGTTGTTATTGTTTACTGGATACTGAGAAATTAAAGTGTAGCATCTGTGATCCCGGTGGCTATTTTATTGCTTGAGATTTAGGCTGTGATTAACCCTGATTGCAGAAGAATATGTTTATAATTTTCTGAAGGATCTGTCTGCTATCTGGAGATTTTTGGTTTGCCTCTTTTTGCCATCTTGTCTTGGAACAACCAAACTCCACTGAACCCTGAGAGAGATGCCCATCAACAGACAAAGCTTTTAACAGAGAAATAACTTTAATTCTTACCCAATCACATTACAATTCAAGATGAATATGACTAATGGAAAAAATGAAGAAAATAAGTTATCATTTGTATAGATAAGCTGGCAGTTTTTCTCACTGATTTCTATACAGTTGGGATTTTGCCACGATTGGGAATAGGACCTAAAGGCTAAATGCTGATGTTGAGTATTTCAGTGTTTAGGAACAAATAGCAGCACTGTAGTCTGTGATCCAGGTGAGCTGTAGCCTAAATGACAGTCCACATCTTAACTTCCTCACCTCTTCCATCAGTGTAACATATGGTAACAAATGTGAAGTGTTTTGTGTGTAATCATGTGTTTGACTTCATGTACACCAAGGTACATCCACTTTGAATGTCAAAGCACAGCATCAGTAATGAACCCAGGGACCTGGTGGTCGCAGGTTCCCCTCGGCCGGCTTTCTGACAGTGTGAAGTGTCACCAGACTGACAGATGGAGCACCACAAAACTACACTGCTTTGACTCACAAATCAGGGTTCTGAGATACTGTAAGATTAAAATATCACTTTCAGCATGAAAAGAAATATAGAGCTGAGGCTTCTATATTCATTTGATCGTTGACCACTAAAATCTAATCAATTCATCACATCATTCATCAGTCCAAGTGGATGTTTGTGTCAATTTTGAAGAAATTCCCTTAAGGCGTTCCAGTTTTATTACACTCATGAGAATGGGATGACCCAAAAACTGTTGCCTACATGGAAGGATAAAAACAAATAAACTAGGTTGAAATTAATACTTTACTAATAGATGACAGAGTGTCATGTTAGTCATGTTTGTGACAGTAATACAAATGCTGTATGTTTACTGTTCATGATAAATATTTAACTTACATTTGCTCATCTTTGGAGCATGATTATAGTACAGTACAACAGGAAGCATCAAAAATCTGGATTTGTATACCATGACAAACCTGCCTTGAATTAAAGAATTAAATTATTCCGCTACATGTACTAAATTATTCTGCTACATGTACTATATCATATATCTCTTCTGCCATATTACACTGACTTTTATCCAGTAATCACAATTATAACACAATGTGTTAAAATCTGCTTAATATTTACACTCAGTTGTTTAACAAATAAAAGTCATGTTGGCTTTTGAAGATTTTTTTTTGTTAATTAGTGGGTATGTTCTAAAATAAGCTCAGTAAGATAACTCTTACAGTTAATGTTTAAACTTAATTTGTCATGTTAACCCTAATATTTTTAAATTCATTAAAATACTTACTGTCCTGTCATTTTGTTTGGCTTCACAAAGCAGCCTTTTATCAGTGTGCCATTAGATACGTGGTTTCCACAGCAACATGCATTTATACTACTATCTCCTGAGTGTGAGATAAATGGTGTGACCTGGCCTGGACATCTCAACAATACTCTTCTGCAAGCTCAATAACCTGACTGCAAATTTGTATTCTGAATAATTTACACCATTAAGAACAAGGACAGTTACGTTTTCATTTATGACACGTGAAGTGCTATGTGCTATGTGTACACATTGAGGCAAGGATATTTTTTCTCCCCGCAATCCATTCCCTCCATATTTTCCAGTTACCCCATTGGTAGATATAGTAATACAATAACTAGATGCTACATTTAAAATGATTTTCTCTTTGAAAGTTTGAATTTCACTCCTTTTCTGTCTTAACAAGCATTCCTGGGTGGGGCAATCCTGCTGTTTAGTTTTACTTGTGAGACTCTTCTCATTGCAGTTTCTCTCTGTATCTGTCTGAGGAGCAAAAGGCCAGATCTTTTCATCTGTCTTCTGCACAGTCATCAGGAGGAGTCCTCCATATTTCAAGTGCATCACATTTTGCTAGCTATCGTTAAAACTCAACTTTTCACACCGACTGCTTTACAATCTGCTGCAGGCTGTAGAGGTATTGGGGGAAGGAGTTGTCCCCCACACCACCCTTCATCTCTTCTCTGTCTCTGTCTCCCCCTGCTGCAGAAGGCTCAAGACAGATGGAGCGGTACATGACAAAACAGCCTAATTAAGAGAGTGGTGCACCTCTGAATTCCCACACATGGAAACCCTCTCCATAACCGTGACAGAACATGTTGGCAGCGAGGAAAGAAGGAAAACATTTTTCAATTTACATCATCCATCTTTGTATTCAGAGTGCTAGGCATATACTGCTACGTAGAAGTATGTAAAAAAAAAAAACACATTAATATTTAGCTTTTTATGGCACATCACCTGCAGTCAGTGCTCAACAAGAATATAAAAATCCTAATGGCTGAATACATTTACAAGCTGAAGATTAGACATGGATCAAAAAAAGGAAACCGAGATGAGTCTTTAGCTGACATGTACGTCCCTGCTAACGGTGAAAGGCTTATTCATGGACAGCTTGAAAAAAATTGCAGCTCATGGGATTAAATAGCTGCTCACATTGACGTCATTAGACATAATATACACCTTAGTCTTAGTCTGCCACTGAAATAAAGAATGAATGTAGGGGTGAAAGATGAAGGCTAAAGTTGATTTCATTTGCAACCATTTTAAAAATTTAATTCATCATTTGGGAATTTATCTTCGACATGTGGCCAGGAGGAAGTGGGAGTCAAACCACCAATCTTGGGGTTCGTGTACGACTGCCCTATCAACTGGTCCACGGTCAACCCTCAGAATGCATTATGTAATATTTAGATTGGGTTCTGTAACGCTGGAGGCTAAAGGTGCACCACTGTCTAATATTTATTTATATTATTTATCTTAAGACCAAAGAACTAATCAATTAAGCACAAAAGTAATTTGCTGCAGCCCTACATGTGTTTGCTATAAATAAAAAGGTAAAGTAAAAAATTCTATTTTAGATTGCTTTCTTGTCAGTGCTTGATGCACTACATCACATGTAGTTTTTTTATTTTCTTATTTAGTCAAAAATAGTGAAAAAGGCATTGGTTTATTGCCCAACCACAGTCACATTAGGAAATGCATGATGTATTTATTCTATTAATTATGGTACACAAGCTTCTTCTTCTCTGACATTATTTCCCATCAGTTTTGTTGATAATGAGCAACACTTTTTAATGTGTGAGCATATTTTTATTATGTTGAATAGACAACATAAAACACATTTGACTACTGAATTGACTATTAGTGCTATTCTAGCTGTTTTCCAGAATTGTTGTTACCATGGTGTGACTTTGCTGCACTTAATATCCATGTATCAGCTATTCACTGTCATCGGCCACAGCTTCTGTGATATATGTGCTACTGTTCAATGCATCTAGTTAATTTCGGTTTTTACCATTTGTTGTTTTTTACTAGATTAATGAAAAAAAGTTGCATAGCTACATAATACATTATTAAAAGGGATCTAAATATCTACATATAATTTGTGGTAGCCATGGTATACACATACATCTCAATAAATAGGATATAACAGTAATCATTGTGTGACCGTATATTTCAGAACAATATATTGAGGAAAATATAGGCAGAGGTTTAAACATCCTACGCAACAAAAATGGCTAAAGTTTACCAGCTGTCTCAATATTCCAACTCACACAGGCTGTACAAAGTGAGACTACTGCAAAGACCACATACTGCACATATGAGCAGTTCCCATGGAGATGTATCAACATTTGCTACAAGACATGAATGAGTAGAGGCAAGGTGCCAAACTTAAGCCTCCTACACCTTGGTTTTAGTTTTTTCCCATATTTTATCATCTGCAGTGATACAATACATTTGGTATGTGGCCTGAAAAAATTTGGGATTAGTTCCTAACGAAAAGGGGCAGACTGAAAGTGGAAGGGATTATGCAATTTCTATTATTCCACCTGTTATACCTAGATTTAAAGTGGAACCCAGATTCAAAGAGTAACATTGTCAGTGCACCTAAGATCATGAGGTCATTATGACTTTATTCCTAAGTTAATAATGTTGCCCTCCTTTCGAGTGCTCTGCACTGTGCAATATGTACTGTATATGAGAGAAGATTATGTTTTAGTTCTACAACGAACATATAGAATCTTTTGTGTTAAATCAAAGTAGTGTGGGAGGCTTACAGGCTGCTGCACAGTGAGCAGTGATGGACTATAAGCTCCTTATTTGGTGTTCTCTTCCGCTGAAGGGCGTAGAGAAGAGACTGAGGTGCCCAGGGTGTGTGGCATCACTACAACATCAGCCAGTGTCTGCCTGCTGAGAAGAGAGCAGCAGCAGTGGGAGGGAGTGGGTGGATATCAAAAGGTGAAATGCAGCCTCTGCTGCAAAGCTACATCCAGCTGAACATGATTTTGTCTCAGTTGCAAGGTCTAATGCTCTTTACAGTTGCATATTTAATGTCAGTTGCTGTCCCTGTGTCTCTAAGCAAAAATATATTTTGATTAAAGAAGAGTATTTCTGCTGTCTCTGCAGTACTGCTAGAGTGATGTTTGCCAGTTAATACCAGTTTTCCTGCTCACTGTTAACATTTGCTGTATCCCATGCCAATCTTTACATTAGATCATATAAACAGCTAAGGTCTACTGTAACAGCAACAGTCAAAGATCGGGCAAGAGAGGGCTGAGACATAGCTCTTAAAATGGACATGAAAGTGCACACTTTTAAACATGTGATGTGATCACCAAAAAACTGATGGTAGCTGTGTAAACAATTTGAAAGGTTTGCCAGAGAAGTTCAAACCATGGTGGGTATTTCTCGTCTTCAAAAGCTATGGTGGAAAGCTATGTGTTTAGATGCTGTCGTATCCCAGTTTATAGCATACTGTTCAATACACAGATTTCTCAAAAAAAATGACATTATGTGTGCATATGCAACACATATCTGGACTACAATCTACAGAATCTAACCTGATTACAGGTTTGAATGTCAGCAGCTAGCTGTATTAATGCACAGGCAACCTGTCCAAATCCATCTGCTTTGTCTTGTCCTTGTCTCCTGTGACCCCCACTAGCAATGAGTAGGAAAAGAAAATGAATGGATTTTATTGTGTAAAAAAGGTGGTGCTGAGTGTTTTCTTTCTGGCAGGTTGTTTTGGCCATGTCTTCCTCAGGCAGATAGGAATATTCTGTTAATTGGTATATTTATGGCAACAAATCACACACTATACACACATAAAATAGGCCTTTATTTTAAATAGGGTTCAGTTTTACTGGAAAAAATAGCTATGTTAATACTATACTGCATCTGTGTTTCACTTCTCCATTATTTTGTTCACATTTCCATTTTGAGATTGGTTTATTGCCAGTTTATTTTAGTTTCCTGATTAAGCCATCATGGGTAATACTCTACATTGCACTAAAATTTCTTGTTAGTGTCAGTGCTTCACCTGGGCCAGCTTTGGTTCTTTGCAATTCAAATGTTAATACATATACAACACAGAATTATTTGCTTCTATTATCCAAGGCAGTTATCCAGCAGAAACTGAGGTGGATTAATGCTGACATTAATCTGCAGTGCTTGCTCAGGGTATTCTACTGCTCAATGATATTATCATTCATACCCTCCAGTATCATTGTAAACTTCAAGACATTTATTGTGAATCATGACACTGTTAAAGGGCCTGATTTGATATGGTTTGTTCCCAAGTGGCTTGTTTTTCGCCATTCACGTTGTTTTTCATTCTTCAAACATTTGAGGTTAGTCTACAATTCAGAGGTCAGGGCTAGGGAACAATCAGGATATAATAACGATGGATTTAGAGTGGATGTTTTTGCACAGTGGTGATCGATAAATTATCTCAAGGATGTGATTTTTCAACAATGTGATTCAGTGTTCCGGTTTGGCTGCCTGTTGCTCTGTTCTTCCCCGTGGTATTAGCTTGCTGTGCATTAGTGTGGAGGAGGAAGGCCTAATTTATTCCAAGTTATGCAACCATCTTGGGAAATGCTGTCCAGGCGCTGACTGTAGCATAGCGGCAGAGATTTAACTTAGCAGCCAGAGCAGCACAGTGGTTTCCCAGGGAGCAGAGCAAGCAGAGGCTTTCCCCTCGCTCTCTCTTTCTCTTGCCTGCAGAGTGCCCTAATCTCTCTCCCCTCAGTGTGTGCGGCATCTTTGTGAGGACAAAAAACATTTCACAGGTTGCATCAGGTGTTGACAGAAGAACATTTAAGTAAATAATAAATAATAATAGTAAATAATCTGTTGATCATGCACAACAATGGCTGTTGCAAAAGCTGATACAGAAAAGCACTCATCAATGTTTCATGGAATTGCAATGTGAGCTCTTAAGGAGCTAAGAGGGGGAAATATCAAAATTAATCATGACAACATAAAACTTGTGTATTCAGTAGTTCAACACTAACTAAAAATGGTTTGTAAAATATTGCTTCTGGCTTTCAATGTCCTCTCATAGCACAAGTTCATCATATCACATTGTGAATAGATGCACATGCAGACAGATGTGCAAATGTGCATGACAAGCTTTTGTACAACATTTTTATATCCAAGTCCAACTGTTCTTATGCACAAACACTCAGTCTTGCATCCACACAACACACCTGGAAACCCTCAACTCTCAGTGCTGTAGATTAAAGATTTTGTGTACACAAAGAAAATGCTTCAGTTGCTGACTAAGACCTTTGTCTTAGTAGTACTGTTCAACCAACAGGGGTCAGTAGAAGACAGTGTCCCATGGTTCAAGTCAGGTCAGATAACTTAGAAGAACGGAAACAAATGAAGAGGAGTGCATTATTTTGCTTCGGCTAAATCGCCACTGGCAAAAGAAGAAAAGATGGTAAATTAATTAATGTTTCCAGGTCGCTCTCCATGTCGCCAAGTCTCTGCATGCATGATCAACAGTGACACGATCTTAATAAAGCGTTTGCTGTTTAATAAAACAAACAATTTCACAAACGACACAGGAAACAGTTCTTATTCTGTAGACATTAGACTTCAGAGTCAAGTCACAGTACAGTATTTGCATTAGCGCCCCAATCGCAAACACATGAAACTACGTCATGTTACAAAATTTTGGGCAACACATTTTGCTACACAAGTATGCATCGAACCCTCCTTGCGTGGCTGGAAGCATTTGCGTCTGCGTATCTTAAGTAGAGTATAAAAGGGCCCTAACAGGCAAAATTATTGCAGAAAGTGTACAATCATATTCTGCTTCTACGAAGAAAACAGTCTATGACAAACATGGATACTCTGGTTCACACAAATCATTGGAGTTTTTCTGGTAACCAGACCTCAGCACTCTCCTAGCAAGTGAAACAGGTAGAATCATAAGAGTTGTAAGCACTTGAAACACTCCACAGTTTACCTCAGGCAGATGAGCTGGAGGCTAAAGGTGCACCACAGTTTCATCAGCTCACTGTATGGAGAGTGGGTGGTATTGTCTAAGACAGAGCTGAGGAACCTATCCTCCCCTTTGCTACTGCCTGCAGGGTATCCAACTGAGCCATATGACACAACTAGCTTTTTTACCAGTTTGTTGAGCCTGCTGGCATCCCCTGCCTTGATGTCACTTCCCCCTCACACAGAGAACAGTGGCCACTATGTATTAGTAGAATCTGTAGAGCAGTCTGTTGCAAATATTCAAGTCAGTGTGTGTTTGTGCTGTCAGACTAGATCAAGTTATTATGAACTTCTAACTTCACTGCACCACCTACACATCCTCACTATGGATTGGTGGCATGTTTAAATGGCCTGCTCTGTCAGTGGAATCTGCTACACGGTACTTCAGTTCACCAATATTTAATATCTTTAAAATCTTGTTGTTTTTGCACTGATTTACTGTGAAGCCCTTTTTAACATAGGTTTAGAACGGTGCTATATAAGTAAACTTTGCTTTGCTTTGTTTTAATATGTGCTTATTGCACTTTGGAGGAGCTTTACATGAATCTTGAGTTTAGACACAAAAATTTAGGCTCATTCAAATTGATGTTAGGGGAGAAAAAGGCTTCCAGAGGATCAAGCCATTCAAACTGTTAACAGACAAAAAGTAGCATCAGTTTTGACAACACCTGATTAATTTGAGAGATTTTTCCATTTGTCTGGTCTGAGTCTTGAGCTTGACTTTTTAACTAAGCACCTGTAAGTATTTGTGCTCATATTTCACTATGTTTAGCTTATTGTACATTGCTTTGTTATGTCATGTTTAAATTTCAGTAAACTTTAATTATATCTGGTACTAAACACAGGTAATAAAGTTACACTTTACCAACAGTAACCTTGGAGTAAATGGATGTATCTGAAGATCCAAGGAAGGGCAACAGTGAATTAAATGGACAATGACAATGCAGCCATAATCTACCTCTGCTTAATTGTTGATTGATAAAACGAAAAACAATACAGCAGGTCCTTGGCAGTTTATTTTCTTCCTTCTGCCTCTCTCTGAAATGATTTAGTATATGAAATAATGTCTACTTGAAATGAATTGGTGATAGCTAATGAGACCAATCTGGATTGAAAGATTAGTCACTAAACAGCTGATTATGGGGTAATCACACCACCTCAAGAGAGTTTATAAAATCAGAACCCTGGGGTGATTGTAGAGAGAAAATGCAGATCAGACTGAAAGTGATGCAGACACTACTCGGTGGGAGAAAACAGGTGTTTTGTGTCTTTTGAATATGTACTTCAGATTTCATAATATTCATGTTGCCATCTAGCACTACACGACTGTTTAGTTTGATTTCAACTGGCATGAACAGGAAATTAACACTAAAACATGAACATGTATACAATAGAGTGCAAAATAAAATAAATAAATAAATCAAAACTTAACTATAAACCCTTAAAAATCAAACATTTAAACATGCTTGAAAATGGGACCAAGGGACAGACTTTATGCATTCATACATTTGTGTAGCAGTTTCAGTCTCAGTTTCAGAACTGAGGTATAACTATTGGCTATTTGTAAGACTAGTGGACATGCTATAGATGGCACAGATGGCAGGAGGATGAAAAAGATGAACAGATGAACCAGCTGAAGAGGACTGTGTGTTGAGTCACATGAACTATTTCAAGCTACTCATAACCCAGTAACAGTACTTATATGAGATATGAGAAATGAAAAACAGATTGTTGTCCGAAGATGTTAATTTAACAGGAAAACAAGGAAAAAAAACAAAATTACCATTGATCCAGTGGTATATATTAAAACGTTTGTCTGGTTTTTAAAAAGACAGAAGCCCCAGTTATTGTTCTTGTTTCTAATCAATGTTATTCATTTGTAATTGGTTCAAACCTCACTGTGCAAGTGAAACTGCATTTGAATGATCTACAGTATTCACTCAGTAACTGCAGAGCAGCCTATATACAGTAGTTTCCACAAGCATACTAGACTACATTATACTATGCATAAGAGTATGGCATGTGTATGTACACACACACACACACACACACACACACACACACACACACACACTATGTGAGCATTCATTACTATTGTTAATTTTAATTTGACAAATTTTGTTGCAGCAGTAACCAGTCAAAGTCATCTACTTAAATACAGTGGATTTGTGAAAAAATGAGAGATGAGTTAGGGAGACTATGATGGTGGATATGAGATAAAGAGGTACAGGGATGGCACAATATTCCTCATGCATGAGCTCTTCAATACTACATATACTGCTTTCTAGAGTCACACACAGACTGATTTAAATTTTGACAGCCATAGTAAGCCAACATAAGAGATATATAAATGATAATTAAACTCATAGTTTAATGTCTAGGTTTCTTGTGTATCCTCTAATTCATCTTTAATTTGTACCTAATAAAATATGACACAATTTGTAATGGAGCATCAAACACAGTATCTCACATGCAAATCAAGCTCAAGGGTCTGTATTTTATTACATACTGTATATGTCCTTTTCCCCTTATTTGGGAGATCAGGATCCACCCCAAACAACCTTGAAAATCCCATTACAGTTCCTGGGTTTTCAGCAGTGGTTGCCATGACAACTGTGCATTTTATTTTTGGCTCCTTTGAAATGGTGTGTGAGATCTAAGATCCCAAATGTTATGTAAGACGATGTGCACTGTTCCAGACTGGGGTTTCCTGCTGCAGAGAATGTAAAGTAATTAATTACAGGAGAATGGCAGACACTCATGCTCGAACACAGTTTCCCTTAAAACTTTAATCATTAACTTTTCACATACAGGCTGATATTGTTATACTGTTATATAGAAAGCTAAGAATGAAAACTGATTTTTTTTTTTACACATTTTGTTAAAAGGTTCTGTTTACGATGTCTTCATTTATCTTGGTAATATGCAGGGAAATAGAAGACATGATCAAGATTTATGTATGTGATAATATGGAGACTATGGAGAAATATTTTTGGAAAATTAAAAACAAAAACTTTCCATTTGGAAAATGCTATTTTTAATTTTCCAAGTGCTATTTCTCATTTTGCAAACGCCATTTTCATTGTCACTCTGCACTATATGTAAATGAGATATATAACTATATGCAAACTTCCCCCTTATCTGACTTGTTCAGTATGTCTCACAAAACAAAGTAATTTGCAAAGTAACTAGTAACTAAAGCTGTCAAATAAATGTAGCATAGTTAAAAGTGCAGTATTTCCCTCTGAATTGTAGTGGTGGTGGAAATACTCAAGCACCTCAACATAGCATATCACATAGCAGCACAGCATAATTCAACCTCGGCTGTGGTCAGTATTATGTACATAATATACACAGACGTCGTACTGGCTGCTTTATCCCTTTTCTGCGATACATCAACATCTTTGACATATTGGACAGGGCAATACTGACCTGTAAACAATTGCAAAAAAAAATAGGGAGCTCCTGTTTGCTGGATAATAGTACAAAAAATCTCTACATTTACTTAGATAACTTGATAATTGGGCTATCATTACTGCTAGATGCTCAAGAGAGGAAGTGTCTATCAATGTAGGCTTACATGAAAAATAATTAATTGTCATAAGGAAAGAATGGACTTGGCATAGTCTCCTTGGTTAATACTTGTGGAGATGGCCTTATATAATGTAATATAATTGTAAATTAAATGCATGTAAAGTGTTTCATATTGTGTAAATGCCTTTTTCTGTCTAAGTCCCCATCATTTTAGCTTTTCTTGTGCTCCAAGTTAGAACACAGCTCATTTACTTTGAAATACTGGGTAAGAAATCAAAATAGTTCAATAGTACTAATTGACCATTACTGAACAAAACTGAACAAAGTCGGCCAATACAAATCCAGTAATGGGGCTCACTCAATTTGCACATATGCTATATATAAGTATATGGAATTATTGTTCTAGCAAGTATATCAAATCCATAATCCATGACCATGAACTGCTCAAAAAATGAAGGGAACACTTAAATCACACATCAGATCTTGATGAATGAATTATTCAAGCTGATAGTCTTGCTGTAATGCCCTGTCCAATTTGTGGATATGTTGATGTACGATCTAGCAGACAATACGTACTATGTATATTTTATGTCTATGGTCAGTTCTCACCCCAGACTTTTGCAGGTCCAATCAGTATGCTGCTCTGGTTCAGGTCACACCTCCTAATTTACATACTGCAATAATTTACAAAGACTTTTGGATAAAATATTCCTTCATAATGGATGGAGAAAAATGTAATTTATACAAAATAATTTATCAGCAGTATATTACCACCTGCCGACACATAACTGATCCTATTAAGTCAATGTATCTTTCACATGCTAATTATAAGTTGCAGGCAGATATTGTGTCCTCAAAGCTTTGTCACTAAAGTGCAAATCATTTGTTTACTTACCACAGACAAATTGGAAAACTGAACTCCCATTTTGCAGAAATAACCATTCTCCATGTTTATAAAAGCAGAATAAGAAATTATATTATCACAATATCGTGTGAGTGGGATGAATGGAAGGAAACTGCTTTGATGAATTTTTAATATATTTTTCCCCAATTTGTAGTATTGATAATAAATGCCCACTATAATAAATATTGAATGTAATAAACTGTGAGCTTACTATGCACATATTGTTCCAGGATTGTATGATAGCATGAACATATGTAGAAAACCACCTGATGGGAGCCTAAACAGCATTCAACATGAATCTGGAAGTTGCATCAGGGCAACTGGACTTCTTTCTTGTTAGGCCGAAACATTTCACTAATCATCCAAGTAGCTTCATTCACCATGAAGCACTTACCAGAAATTGGCAGGACAAAAGGATTTAGGAGACTATGCTGAACTTTTTAACCCTCTCATACAGATGCTACTAATTCTTCGCATATAAAAGTCTCTTTGAAGTCTAGTGAAATTTGCTTCTCTTTGTGATCACTGCCCAGTGTTGTGCACAACTCTTCTCAAAATAATAAGGCATACAACTAATAACAACTGGTTCACCAGTGCAGGGTTTGAGAAATAATTTGCTAAGAGAGTTTGCCCTCTACTACTTACATGACGGCTCTGGGATATGTTTAGGAACCTAAACAAGTTTAAAGCAAACTTCAGTTTTGATTTTAAAAGGGAGCCAAATGATTGTGACTAGTCTAACGCAACTTGGCAATCAGTATGCTAATAATCATAATACCATTTATCATTATGCTGTCTAACCAATAAATATCTACAGTATATACCTGTTGTATTAATGTATTTTGCTCCTCTGTAGTATTGGTATCCTAAAAAAACGTTGCCTGTGGGAGAAGAATAAGGATTTCTACTGAACATCTAAAAGAAATATGTCTCCTCACATATTTAGAATAAATATATTACCTGTGCCTTCATCTTATATTAAAAGCATTCCATTAATTGTACTCATGTCATATTTTTATACTGCAGGCTAAATCACAAGTCTGACTTCATTAAGAAGGTTACAACTTTACAGCTTAAAATTAAGAATGGTCATTCTCATTCTTAGTTAACAATCGTTATACTTCTATGTGTCCTGTGAAACTACAATAACCTCTTACTTCACAGTCTCTCCTTTTTGAGTGTTCTCTTGCATTATACTCTAAGTACCTTATTAGATACTATGCTGGAAACAGTAAAACGTGGGGTGATGAAATATTTAAATGAAATGTCTCTGTGATAAAGACATATTTGTCACTGAAAATGTTGGATGAATGTGAAGATTCCCATAGGAGATTTTCTTTTAGACTTTATATTATATTCTTCAGTGTAATTAATCAAAAAAATTCAATAGCAATTCCAAGTTATAGAGACTTGGACTGGAAATAACTAATTTGTATCTCACTTCATTTTCATTATTCTTTTTTTATTTCCTCTTTCTCTGATACAGACCAGACATTTTCACCTTGGTCCCCATCTCGAAAGTTCAATGAAGGTAGACGACTCCCTCCGGCCAGGAACATGAAGGGCTTATCAGGCAGCCGCCCTCAGCACCAGATCCCGTTACCCCATGGCTTGGACTACGACCCCCATGTCCATGACCTTCACTCTCACCATGGCTCGGACTCTCGCCACCCTTCCTACTTGCTCAGCCCCACAGAGAGCTGCCCCGTGGACTTCCACCATCGCTACTCACCACGTAGCTCCATTCACTCTGACTGCATGATGATGTCCCCTGTCATGATGCCCCCAGCAGCTGCGTCTGATCACATATCCAGTAGTACCTTCCCTAGAATGCACTACAGCTCCCAGTATTATGA
The DNA here is from genome assembly GCA_032362345.1 of Sandelia bainsii. Classification (NCBI taxonomy): domain Eukaryota; kingdom Metazoa; phylum Chordata; class Actinopteri; order Anabantiformes; family Anabantidae; genus Sandelia; species Sandelia bainsii. The sequence continues at coordinate 14,991,405 of JAUMHL010000017.1, forward strand.
CTCAGCCACACGTGACGACTGTGCTGCCATCACAGCCTCTGCCACCTCCCCAGCTGTTGCTGCTGCAGCAGCCGCGGCAGCTGCCTCCTCCCACCATGCCGGAACCAAGAGCAACCGCCTTCCTGCTAACTTACTAGACCAGTTTGAGAAACAACTGCCACTTCATCGCGATGGCTTCCACACGTTACAGTACCAGCGCACTTCCACCACCACTGAACAACGCAGCGAGAGTCCTGGCCGCATTAGACACCTTGTTCATTCTGTCCAAAAGCTCTTCACCAAGTCCCACTCACTGGAGGGATCATCTAAGATGAATGGAACAAAAGGTGACATTGTAGGAAGTGGAGGAGGAGCAGGGGGTTATTACCATCATGGCCATTACTCCACCAAACATGGTAGCAAGAGGAGCAAGAGTAAAGAACGTAAACACCGCTCTGGTGGGTGGTGGAGCTCCGATGACAACCTGGATAGTGACAGCACCTACCGCACACCCAGTGTCATGTCACGGCACCACGGGGAACATGTCAGCCACTGCTACCCAGATTCCATGCATAGCCACCACTTTGGAGACCTGTCACTCAAAACCTCCAAGAGTAACAATGATGTCAAGTGCTCAGCATGTGAGAGCATGGCAATGGCGCCCGAAGGCAAATTCATGAAGAGGAGTTCCTGGTCAACACTGACAGTCAGCCAGGCCAAGGAGGCCTATAGGAAGTCATCACTTAATCTAGAGAAACCCATGATGCACACAGACCTCAAGCCTTCATCGCGGACATGTCATTACCTGCAGGTGGGTGGCACTTTACTTAATTTATGCATTAAATAAACAGATAATGAATAAAGAAATGGAAAAACAGACTATAAATATATTATGATTCAAAAAGAGCTTTTAATATATTCATATAGTATTCGTATATTAAGGGAAACATACAGTGCTATGAAAAGGTATTTGCCTTCTTTCTGATTTTTTTTTACTTTTTGCATATTTGTCACAGTTAAATCATTCAGATCATCAAACTAATTTTAATATTACACAAAGATAACCTGAGTAAATACAAAATGCAGGTTTTCAATGATGATTTCATTTATTAAGGGAAAAAAGTGTCCAAACCTAAACCTAATAACTGGTTGTGCCACCCTAGGTGGCAACAACTGCAATCAAGCATTTGCATTAACTGCCAATGAGTCTTTCACATCGCTGTGAAGCAATTTTGGCCCACAGTTCTGTGCAGAATAGTTTTTTTTAACTTTTCTACAACTTCCCTGCTCCCACTGAAATAAATCCCCTATATGTATTCAACAGCAGCGCCACTGCTAAATGAACATGCACCGCTGCTGAAATTTCAGGTTTGATTGAGATTCATGACAAAACACAACCACTGCAACTTGCACTTTCTGCACTTCGCCACTTATGAAATTCTGAAATAATATTAACGTTCCAAAAGAGGGCTCTCACTCTCATCTACTAATTCTAGGATTGTTTGTTTTTGTACATCCCCACTTTACAACCACCATATTCTGTTTACATAGAATATCTATCAATGCATCACCCAATCATACAACGCTGTGCTTTAAACAAACAGCAGGTTGCAGCATTGTCTGTAAAGGAACAGAGAATGAGTGTCAAGTGTCTGTAAAATGAAAGAGCAAAAATTAAGTAGTTAGTTGTGAGTCCTTCAGTAAATTCTCAAGTTGTTTTAACTGTTCATCATGTTTTTCACACATTTGCTGTGTTGTTTAACTTAACTTGAAAGTCACTCTACAGCTCAAAACCTGCATTTGCACATTAAGCTATTGTTGCAAAACACAACTACTGGAATTAACGCTTTGTATTTGAGTACTGCTTGATATAATGTCAGATTTTTGAATAATATATTGGATAGTTCAGAGAATGGAGTAAGGGATGAGGAGACAGAAGAGAGACAAAGAGAGACAAAAACTTGCAGAACGTAAAGACAGTAATCTAAATCCAACCTAATTTAAAAAAAGATTATAATCGACTATGAAAGAAATGCTTTATGTTCTTATGCTGCAGTACATTTTTAGATAGTTTCACTTCTGATTAGCCAAGAAGCGATAAATATAATAATCTGTGCACTTTATGAGTACAATAATTGCACATCAGTTATTTAGTGGCAGCTTTACCAGAAGAGAGGGGCTGGGTAGAGATCTGAAAATGTATAGTAGAGGGCAGGTGATGTAGAGAGAAATCCAAATAACAAGCTTTGGCTACATGTTCAGGTTGACCAACTGATCACTCAAACATGATATGCGAACCAAATCTGTAGGATATTATTAGACTCACAGGGAGAAAAGAAGTAGTTATATTCAGGACAAAACTAATCTATTATTATGTTGACTTCTTGAAATATAACTATGGCAGAAGCATAGGTAATACTAATGCAGAGTGTTAAGCCAGGTTTATGTTTATGTCAATCTGGATCTGTAGAGGAACAGTGTAAGAAGCTGCTGCTGACGTCAGCACAGATTAAATACCTGTGTGTACTGAAGGAGCTACATCAGCTGTCAGTCACACATGATCCTAGCCTTGACATCTCATAGTGAAATCTATTAAATGGCCAGGAACATAATCCTCTAAAATAAAAAGCACAAAGGGCCGTGTTCGTTACAGTGATAGCAGTGAAGAGACAGCTCACTGCAGGCATGGAAACTAAGCTTGCGCCCCTACTCTTCCAGTTAGGAAAACTGGAATCGATGGAAGGAGTTTGTGCAACATACACAACAACTCAACAAAATGGTAAACAGTGAAATACAAATTAAAACTAGTAAAACAGTACATTACAAAATGTACAAACTACATTTTAACCGCTTAGACTTATTAGCAATCATTACTTTGCAGTATGTTATGGCGGAGCAAGTCCCTTTTGTGATGTAATTTGATGTGCTGTGAAAGATACGTTTTTCATAGCTGTGCACTTTATTCTCTGAATAAGTTTGTAAACCATAAAAAATGTGCACTTTATTTTTAAATGATCATTTCCAAGTAATGCTAACTGTAGTTAACTTGTAACTGCAGTATCTACAAATAAAGGAAATGGTGAGAGGATTTTTATGGCTTTCCAACATGTAAATTAAACTCTCACTGGAATTTGACAAGCAGATTTCTCACCAGACAGAGACCCTGCATCTCCCACATAGGCACATTCTGCACTGAGCGTATCTACAGAGGCCTTATTACGTGGAGTAAGTGAAGAGAGATCTGTACACAGCTGTTGTGGCTATGTGCCTGGGTCCTTTAGGTTTATGTTCATCTGTTATGAGGAGGACAGGTCTGCATTGGGCAAGTTGTCATCAGTTGTTGCAGCAGGTTTCAAATCCTCAGCCTAGTCCTCTAAGCTAACAACACATGTTGTAGGGTGAAGCTTATGTGAAACAAACTGTTGGTGGTTTCTATGGTGGCAAAAAAACAAAAACTAAACATTAATGTGTAAAGGTTATCATCATGAAACATCAACAAACAGACACAGAAATGGCATGGCAATTAGCCTTGTGTCACTTCAGAAATATTGTGCATTGTGACAATGTTCCATAGTGATTTTACAAATTACCAGTTGAAGTATTGTTTTTAAAGAACTGGTAATTTATATCATATGTAGATTGAATAAATGCATAAAAATAGCATGTTTGGTATCAGTCAGTACAATTTAGGTGTGCATGTGAGAGAGAATATTAATATTAATTATATTAATAATAATAGTAATCATAATAACTAAAGGTGAATATGTACCAGTACTTTTCGAACATTTTGAAAAGTTTTTACCAATACCATGATAATAATGATAGCTGCGATATGTTTGGTCACTATGATCGTGATATTCAATTTTCATACCGTTCCATCTCTAATAGACATAACTGAAAATTTTCTTTCAGGTGTAGCATCAAATGAAGACAGAAATAACATAATAATAATGAACTACTGCAAGCCTTCCAACAGTAGAAGGAAAATTTATTTTAGTGTCTTAAACCTTTTGCTGCATTTAAACACTATTCATTTATTTTCCAGACAATCACTGAAATTTATTACAATATATATATATTATTTATATATAATATCAGACAAGATAAATCTATGCATAGCAGATCATTCTACATGATAGATTTACTGATAGGTCACTGGAGGAAGCCATTAGGAGACCAGTTAATTACCCTCCTAAGTTAGGGTTGGAAAGTCACCCCTTCTCTTTTTTGAGCAGATGATACGCAAATATGCAGCCTAATATCACTACATTAACAAACAGAATGATCATCATTCATTTCCATACTCTGCTGTTGCATTCTCAAATGTGGTGTTTAGCGCTGAGGCAGTGAGCCATGCTGCATTTGTTTTGGATTCAAAAAAGAGTTCAGCATATGGTCTAAATGCTTCAGAACCCTTTTCATCTTGACTAGGGGAAAACATCTGAGAAAAATACACTAGATGATGGAAAGTAATGCGTGCTATTATTAGCATCTCTAAATGTTTCTACTTTCCCCCATTTGGCACCTCTGATACAGGAGAAAATGGTCATCATCAAACCAGGGGTATGGCCAACAACAACACAACAGCCTGATTTACCAAAGGATTGTATGTATTAAACCACATTGATACATAACCTTGTGTCAGTGAAGCCCCAGAATAAAATATAACCCCTATATGAGGTTTTTAACAGATAATTGGACCCAGAAGTACAGTCAGACACACAGGGAGGGTTTAGGTGGTTTATTAAAAGGCGTACAGTGAATATAGCAAGGTGTAGCAGGAATACAAAGAACAGAGGATAACTAAAAGAGCCCTCCTCAGGACTGTAAAGAGGGAGGAACCTTGGGAACAGGAGGGCAAGGGGCCTGGAGATGGTAGGCGAAGGTGCCTCAGGCGGGCGGCCCGGAGGCGGTAGGCGAGAATCAGGGGGCCGGCAATGATGGGGACCTCTGAGGAGGTCGGGCAGGAGGCCGGCGGCGGCAAGTGGACCTCTCAGGAGGCCGGGCAGGAGGCCGGCGGTGACAGGAGAATCCCTCAGGAGACAGAGCAGGCGGGCGGCGTTGGCGACAGAACCCCTCCAGAGCGGGGACCAAGGCTGCGATGGCCACATTGTCGCCCCACCAGGGAACAGGAGCTGAGGTGGCAGTGTCCTCAGCATAGCGTCACCTGAGGACTGAGGCTGATGCAACGAAGGTGTCAGCCCACCCAGGAACAGAGGCAGGTGCGTTGGCGACATCCTCCAAGCAGCCCCGCCTGGGAGCAGGAACTGGTGAGGTAGCGGCGACATGGTTCTCAACAAAGCCCCTTCTGGAGACAGGAACAGGGACTGGAGAGGCGGCAGCAGAGGAGGACACGGCTTCTATGCCGTCCCGCCTGGGAACCCTGGGAACAGGAGCAGGAGCCGGAACCAGAGAGGCAGAGGCCGCAGAGGAGATAACCTTGACGCTGCCCCGCTCAGTGACAGGAGCAGGAACAGGAACCAGGGAGACGGCGGCAGCGGAGGAAGCATCCTCGATGCCGTCTCGCCTAGAGACAGGAGAAGGAACAGGTGCCAGAGAGGCGACGGCAGCGGAGGAAACGGCGCTAGCCCGCCTGGGAAAAGGAACAGGGACCAGAGAGGTGGCGACAGCGGAAGAGACGTCCTCAACACCGTCCCACCTAGGAACAGGAACAGGGACCAGAGGGGCGGCGGCTGCGTCACCCTCGAAGCTGTCCCGCCTGAGGACAGGAACAGGAACCAGAGAGGCGGCGGCAGCAGAGGAGTGGTCCTGAGTGGCGCCCTCAACGCAGCCTTGCCTGAGGACAGGAACGGGAACAGGAACCAGAGAGGTGGCGGCAGCAGAGGGAACGTCCCCTGCACTGACCCGCCTGGGAACAGGAACAGGAACCAGAGAGACAGCGGCTGCATCGCCCGTAACGCGGCCCCGCCTGGGGACAGGGACAGGAACAGGAACAGGAACCAGAGAGGCGGCGGCTGCGTTGTCCTTGCCACGTCCCGATCTAGCCGCAGGCAGGGCAGACTTAGTGGCTGAATAGCAGCTGGCAGGTCCTGTGCTAGCCGCTCGAGATACAGGCTGGGAGGCAGGGAAGAGCTTGGCCTGTCCGGAGATGATTACAGAGGGAGCAGGTCGGCGAGTAGGACTGCTACTAGCCTTCCCAGAGCTAGCAGTAGATGATTTGGGTGGTGGCCTGGGACTGGGACGAGACTGGCTAAGTTCTGCTTCGAGGTCCCCCCTGAGGATAGCGATATCTGCAGCTGGGGCAGACAGGGGAGACTGAACAGCCAAGGCCTTGAAAGCAAAATCTGTTCCATCCTGGCTAAAGCTTCAGATCTCTCTTCAAGGTTATCAGTACTAGAAGCAGTATTATAAAGCTGAGTCAAGGTCCGTGTAATCACCTGACCTTCCTTAGCTCTGACTGCTGGGTCCATGGTGGCCAGATTGTACTGTGAGGTTTTTAAGAGATAATTGGACCCAGAAGTGCAGTCAGACACACAGGGAGAGTTTAGGTGGTTTATTAAAAGGCGTACAGTGAATAGTGCAAGGTGTAGCAGGAATACACAGAACAGAGGGTGAACAAACAGGAGACAAGATGGCGCTGTTGTGTGGTTTTCGCCGTCTGCCTCTCCTGTTTTACTTGTGTGCTGTGGTGTTTCTGCTACTCTCACCACGGAAAGTATTATCGCTACTAGTGTATGATCGCTCACTCCTCCTGAATATTCGCGACAGCATTGAGAACCTGTCAATGTGTGACTTTTAGGGACAATTGAGGACAACGCCGCCTCCGTACCGGCTTACCCGCGGCGTCCTCCCTGTTTCTTGCCCTGCACCAGCCGTCGGAAAAGACACGGTAAGAGAGGTGGAGTCCACGTAAGATTGAGAACTTTCCTCGCTTCGTCTTCTCATTCAGCTCATTATTCTCCATCAATTGGAATTTTATGTGAAGGGAGCAGCTATTTCATATGTGCTGGGCGCTGTTACCGGTGGCTCCAACCAGTTGATCCAAGTGCCGAGTCTCTGCTTCCTCATTGTCAGCCCGCTCTGATCCCCAGGCGAGGCTGTATCCTGGAAAACCTGCGCCCGGTTTGTTGCGTCGCCCTACAGACTGATCAGAACCGGATACGTATGGCCCTATTTAATACCAGATCTCTTACAAATAAGACATTTATCCTGAAGGACTTCTTTTCCTCCCATCGTCTGGATTTCCTC
>JAUMHL010000017.1:14998692-15012852 GCA_032362345.1 Sandelia bainsii
GAAACAAGGGACTGAACAGACAGGAAGTGACCAGGGATTTCAGAGTAAAACAGGAAGTCCAGGTGTGACCATGACACCCTAAATTAAGCATACTATGGCCGCTTTAATTACAGCACATTATCTTGCCTTAACATCTGGTGCATCCACAGCAAAATGCAAGAATTCATTTCTCAATCTTAAAGTCCTATTTGGTTCAGCTGCCGGTTGAGAGGGACATAACATAGGTGGTCTTTCTGTGCCCAGCATGCACTGAATGAGGCCTTTTACGCAGTTGCTGGTTTTCCCAGAGTTATAGGAGTGAGCTTTATATATAGCGTTTCTTCCTGTAATACTGAGGTTTTGTTGCTGTAGCTCACCAAAGTGATTATTAGCATCTCCCATTAACAGCTTTAATTCCTGAAATTAATTTAGTCTTGCTTTTACAATGGTCTGTTTCTAAACTCTGCATGACAGACACAAGTAAAATACGCAAAATCCTCATTTAAATATGACCATCTTCACCATGTGTGCACCTTCTGTCATTTTCACAATTTTTCTTAGTAGATCACCCACAAAACGGCCACAAGCAATTTTCAAGATTGTACCCACAATTAAGTACTCACTACTTGGGATCTTAGTAAGTCAAGCCATAGCGTTGTCACTCTTCCTCTAGGTGAAAAACCAGAGGAGAGCAGTCACTCAGTGATTGTTACATAGAAACAACCAAGCTACTGTATAAAATTTGGAAAAATTAGTAACTAGTGAATATTAGGGACAACCTGCCTGGGTGCTGTTTCTATAGCTGAGGCTACCCTGTCCACTGGGACAACTGCTGCAGACATCACACATCAATATGGTTCCAGAGCATTTAGTGTGTGAGACACACTGCCATCATAAATCTCCATCTTCGAAAGGAGGAAACCCGTGTATCTGGGAGGGGCTATGATTTAGATCCTATGAATAACTGACATGTAAATTTTAATACAATTTCAATCTGTGAACACAGGTGAGTTTAAAGCAACTGTGCAATTTGTATGACAATCAAAACTGTTAGGCTAATTGCTTTGTACGAGGTAAACTGAATGTACCCTTGATTTCTATCACAATGCAAAAATCTAATTAAATTACTAATTTAATTTCAACTCAGTGTATATGTAATTAGCACCCAATCACTTAAGCACTATGTTAATCCTGATACTGCTGTGTCAAGAACAGTCATTGTTTACAGTTCACATTAGACATTTAATTGCTGTGATCACATACATAAATTGAATGTTACATTTTTTCTGTATTGTTTGACCACATTCTTCTTTGAACTGATTTTACGGTATGGTATGTCAAAAACATTTGCTCTGCTGTGAGTCAACAGCTAATTTACAAATTTATATGTTTTTTCTGTATTAGCAGTGATGCTATGCCATTAATGTGAGTATACTGATATACTAGCCTCAGGGGTAAGGTTGGAAGAGCACTTGATGTGCAAGCAAAAACTATTATTGTTATGTTTTTTTCAGTGCACTACTTTGACAGTTACCAAGATGTGTGAACTGTGCAAGAAAACAAATGTCAAGAAGAAGCCTGAGCAAACGTAACAAAAACATACTAAGGTCATGCTTATAACCCACATCACTTTTAGTTGATTTCTGTGTTTTCTAAATCCACATTAAAAGACTATATCCTTCACAGGATGCAGTGCTCCTTGTTATTACTAGTTGAAATAATACAGATAGGAGAGCCTTCACCCCCATACAATTTCAGACTGCATCAGACCAATAAACAGTAGCTACCTAGTGTTTGTGGACCACTATTTTTCTACACAAACCGCTGCTGCAAGCATCAAGACTACAGCGCAACAGAAGATTTTACAGAGAATTACCAAGCTGACAAAAGGCATTCAGAATACTGTACCAATATGCTGCCTTGCATGTACCATACTGACGTGGGTGGTCAGTGTTTACGTTCCTTTAAGCCACCTTTAGAGGTAGTGTCAGAAGCAGGGAGTGATTCCACCCCTCTTCCAGAGCTGCATGTTCTAATGGTCCTAGAGTCTCAGTTTCTCCTCTAGCTTCTTATCACTCGCACACTGCTGCAGGATGATAATCCCTTATGCTCATGTTGTACTCAACGTGAACCAACGGTGTTTGAGTTGAGGTTATCTCTTAAATATAAAACACTAGCAAAAGCATGTCATGGTTCATCCATCAGTAATGTTGTAGAAGCAATGTATATGTGTTATACTGTATGTTGAACATTGTGTTTAACGTTACAATGCTTCAAAATTCAATATTCAAAACTCTCTAATAATCCCACAGGGAGCATTTTTTGCCTTGTTACATCTGCTCTCTGTTAAAAAGGGAAGAACCACACAAACACAAATGCAAAATAACACAAATACAATAAACTCAATAAGAACAAAGAAAATCCAAAGATGGATAAAGTAGGTCAATAATCATCAGGGGTGGAATGTAGTGCAATGAACAGTGATCCTATGAATAATGACAAATAATGCCTCCTTCTCAACAGTATGGCGGGGTTTCTGTGTAAAAAGGCTTTTTACTTCCTAAAGAGGCTTCTCACTAGTATTTTTTATTTAACATTAACTTACATATCCAGTGAAAGATACACTTAGGCACTTGCATATACATGATAAGGAATTGCCTGAAAAAGAAAGATACCACACTGTGACACATCACACGGTCTCAACACTGAAAGCGCGTTGGCCATGTTTTGATATGCATGTTACGCACATTTCATGCAACTGATATGCTCCTATTTTAGTCAATTCAGCTACCTACATAGTCCAATTATTGCTTCATGTGTTATTTATGCTATACATGCATAAACACAACCCGGAGCGTAATTTTAGGCTTCAAGTTTATTTTCGTGCGTATATTGGGCTCTGAGCGGTTTCAAAACCTACCCTTTGTATTTGACCCAAACATCTCCAGTGTAGACCCACACAAAGGACCAAAGCTGCTGCTGTTGCTTTACTAACATACAGCTCACGCTACACTTTTTGTATAGATACTGCATCATAAAGAAGGTAGAAGAGCATCAGTAGGCTAGTGAACATAAGGTGAAACACAGCTGTAGCAGTGGTACTGTATGGAGGAATAAAAAGAGCCATACTACCATTAATAGGAGGCGCAATGGCATCACAAATTACACTACATGCAATTTGTTATTTAGACATCCTTCTATTGATAACAGATGGGTAAGTGCTTCTCACTTGGCACTGGGATTATATGTGTAATTTAATTGGTGTTTCACTGGTTGGTCAGACAATGTGAAGGACATTGCATAAACTCAACCTCTATGGGCAGCTTCCAAAAAGAGGACCATTACTCACAGCATGGCAAAAAACTACAGATTAAACTTTGCCAAAGAACATGAAAACAACCCTGGTGAAGCTTGAAACCTGGGATTTGAATCAGCTTAAATTTCTGTTTAGGGAAAAGCCAGACAGAGCTTATCTGACTACTTGTCTGATATACTTCTCTCACTCTTCTGGTTAATTGGGCCCCATTGTATTTGCACATAATATCTCTGGTATAGCTAAGTGCATAGGCCTGATATTTTGTTCGTGTGCAAAATCACTTCTGGATCTGTACTTCAACTTCACCATAGATACACGCTAAAATAAACAAGCCATATTTTATTAGTATTACAGCATTACAACCTTATGACTATGAATGTGTATATAGTATTTAATACAATGGTGTCTCCACAGGTGCCCCAAGATGAATGGAGTGGATACCCAGGTGAGAAGGATGAGGAGATCCCATGTCGGCGAATGCGCAGTAGCAGCTATGTCAAAGCTATGGGAGAGGTGGATGATGAAAGTGGTGATTCTGACACCAGCCCTAAGACCTCCCCACAGAAAGCCATTCGGCCTGATGCTCTCGTCCTCAAATCAGCCATGCACAGACCCCATTTAGACTCCCAAAGGTGGGCCAAAACTATGTATTTATTTTGGTTTATTCAATTTTTTCTATTGCTCAGACTGTTGTATTAAAGCAAACAATGATATTAATTAAAAGTTTCAGACTCTCATAAATACCATAATACATACATACAATAATATACAACTCTGTCTAAATGGTATGGTTCATGTTGCCACACACACACCCATAAACTGTAGAAAGTTTCACATTTTGCCAATATCGTCTACTTATCTCTATCAATGAAATACCAGAAAATATCCAGATCATTTTTTGTCAATATTGCACACCACTATTCAAACTACTCACACCAGCTATTATGCACACACAGTTATATTATTTTAATTTGCCATCATCAATTTGCATCACTGCTTTGTTTACATGCTGTCTAAGTAAAACTATTGTTTGCTGATGCAGATTTTTGAGTAGCTATTCTTCCTGACAGATTTCAGTGTGTTTTGGTGATTCTAAATGAAGTTGTTTGGGAACAAATTGAGAGGACCAGTTTTTGTTACTGTTTCTGCTGCTTCTATCGTTTTATCATGCCTGGACGTCTGTATTAAGATATTATTTAGAGCTGGGTTGTACTTGTTGGTTTGATTTATAACCACATTATTAAACTTGCTCTTGAAGATTATCAGCTCAGTATCACAACTGTTTCATAATGTCAGGTAAGGTAACGCTCTGCTGAGTGTTTCAGTTCAAAATGGGTTTTGTGTTTGTGACCTTTTTCATCTGCTAGGTCAATATTTGCCCAACATCTTACGCAGGCAATACGCCTCATCTTATTACAATATTGTTGACAAATCTGTAGCAAAACTGTCACATTTATAAAATTTCAGACTCAGGAGGGCAGGCTGAAATGTGCCTGGGCTTGCTGGATGGGGGGAATCACAGACGGACCTGCTTTACGTTACTGACTACTGTGCTGTATATCCTCTCTACAACTCTGGGATGGAAGAGTTAGTGTTTTCTCATAGAAAAATTACTAGCTTACAATCCAAGTCATTAAAATAGTTTAGTGTTGACTCCAGCAGTTTGATTGATTTTAAGAAAAGATGAGTCATTCAATCAGCAGATTTTGGATAGAATTTTGAATCAGTATAAATCAGGCCCTATACCAAACAGGCCACACAATGCCCATATATGCTAGCTAGTCCTGTAGATTCCTACATATGATCCAGTCATGATGCGTGGCTTCTGAAATCTGCAATCATTTCTATCCCTACCCCCTGTCCTTGTTCAGCCAGGGCTACCACTTGCAAACCACAAGAGATATGCGGCCCAACCCTAGTGTCACACTGGATCCTGCCACCTTTCATCCCCCGCCCTTCCGCTCTCGCAACCAGAGCTACATGCGTGCCGTCAGCACCCTCAGTCAGGCTAGCTGCGTCAGCCAGGTGAGTCTCAAACACATGTACTGCACAGAGGCAACACCTGGAGATGCATGAGAGCCTACGCTATATTGTTTTGTATGTACTAGCTTTCTATAGAAGGCATTAAAGAAACACAAAACATCCACAAGTGCCTATATTGGAGGTCCACAGCTGATTGTTAAGTAGACACTGCCTTAAATGTCTTAAGTGCAGTCAACAGACATAACTAAGCTGTGGTTTGTTGGACTGAGATTTTATGCTTTTACCAAGAGCTCTGTATCAGTTTCAGCTTGTTGTTCCCAGTTCCCATGAGTACTACGCAGTCATTATCATAGCAGTCTATGCTACAGTTTTAGCCATGACATGTAAAATATACTCCAATAAGATTAAAACAAGCTCACTCACATTTCTAACAGATATTTTGACAGCAGCAATGCAGGAATACAGACCGTGGAACTAATTACACTGCAACAAACTTTGGACATGCCAGACCCATCGTCCAGGAACAAGATTGCTAGCTCCTTAGGACCCTGCTCACAATGCATGTCAAGCAACAACTGATGTTGAGGTGTGACCAAATTAGGGCTACATTTGGTCAGAATCTATAGTGTTGGCCTGGCTTAACTGGATTTAAATTTCTCCAATTAAGATAAGTTAAGATGGACCTTTATTAGTCCCACAATGGGAAAATATAGCTATAGCTAGAGAAACTATATAGTTTGATTAATTGTGCAAGTCTGTTTTGGACCTCCATGATGGCACCAGACATGATTGCTACTTTAAGAAGATTTGTGACATAGTCAGCTACCAAACCTCTATATTGGAACTAGTAACAGGAGGAGAGATTATGTCTGTCCAAAAAGTTTTATAACTAGCTTACTTCTGGGTGATAACGCACACAATTATAATAATAACAATTATTATAATAATAAAATAAAACTGTCTGCAAAAGACAGTTAACCCACGCTCCCTCCTATAATATAATTTAGTATGTTAAACACCAAAGTAATAAGAGAAAAAAAGATTTGTTATTTAAAAGCAATTGATTGCATTGTTTTTCTCTAATATAGTAAAGTATATAAGACTGGAAACGGTGGCGCAGTAGGTATGGCAGTCAGCAATTGCTAAATCTCTAAGAACCCCAAAGTTGGTGGCCCCAAGGCCAGATAAAATGGGGTGGATTGAGTCAGAAAGGGCATCCGGCGTAAAATCCTTGCCAAATGAAATATGCTGAGGAGATAACCCGCTGTGGCATCCCCGAAAGGGAGCAGCCGAAAGAAACTTAGTTTTAGTTAAGTATTTAAGACTATAATGCAAGTATTAAATTGAGGACAGGAAATACGAGGATAAAAAAAAATTGGATAGATAGCGCATAATTACATATTTTTGATGCATGATCTTTACTCTGAACATTTCTGAAAGTCCTGCTACACTTACAAAATAAATAACTTCAACTGCATCTTCATAGTTTCAATTTAGCAACAAACTATTCAGTATATGTGTATTTGGAGGTTTGTCGTAAATTGAATGTTTTATAACACAAATGAGTCTTTTTCTGATTATTTCTTGTTGTTATCTGCCCTTTTTTCCACTTGATCTTGACATTTATTCAATTTAAGGTCGGAATTGACTCTGGCATTTCCTTATGCTAACACTCCTTCATATTTGCTGTGCAAAGGGGAAGAATCAAAGTGAGAAAGAGAAAGGAAGAGGAAAAATTAAGGACTGCTATTCCTGTTTTTGTCTCTCAGGTGAGTGAGACTGAGATCAATGGCCAGTTTGAGTCAGTTTGCGAGTCCGTTTTTAGTGAAGTAGAATCCCAGGCCATGGAGGCCTTGGACCTGCCTGGTTCGTTCCGAACTCGAAGCCACAGTTACCTCCGTGCAATTCAGGCTGGTTATTCCCAAGATGATGACTGCTTGCCTTCAATGACATCCTCCACTGTCACTTCAACTCTCAGATCCACAACAGGTAAAACAACCCCCCCCCCCAAATGAGAGAGGGCTTAGACTACATATCCTCATACATCGTATAAATGCGCACAAACTTGACATACCTACATATGTACAGTGGGGAACCCTTGAGCTTCAGAGATGTCGGGCTGAATGATTCCAGTTATTTTCTTTGGAAGCTATAGTGTGCGTGTATTTGTTTTTGCCTCTGCATACTTCCGATTGTTTAGATGGATTTGTTTGTGTGTTATTTTGCACGATCCATGCATCATAAGCCAAGCTCCTGGTTGGTCACTTGTGCTGTTGCCAAACTAGCATAAGGGGGGAGGGTTACATTGTAAACACTGCGATGTCTACACATGACCACAAAACACAATACCACAACACAGCACAGACACGTTACATGGCATGCCTAAGAGGAATAAGTCCTACCCTAAGCATGTTAAACTGTGGTGTAATATATGTGTTGTGCAAAGCGTGTGAGTTGCTTAGGGAGGGATAAAGTCCGAAACAGGACCGGGGTAGGGGAGCGGTAGGTTTTTGACATATTTGAATTGATACAATTGACAAACCTTCCACCTGTCCTATCCCTGCTCTGTTGCACCAACACATTAGCATATGAGTTGCAACTGACCTTGCAATTGACCTATAAAATGAAATAAAAAAAAAATCTTGTACTGAAATTAAGGTAAGTCATCAAGCTGTAGAAACTACAACATACGTATCTACATACACGTGCTGGTTGCACAAAGGAACTGTCCACTGATGGTGTACTTCTATCATTTAAGACGTACAACCTTCACATATTTCCATTATTGTTGTCAGTCACAATAACTAAAGGATGTTATTTTAATACTAACAGGATTTTACGTTTCTTAATCATTGTTGTCTTCAACAAGTTTCCAATTGAGCAAACTTAAATTTATTGGTGACATTTCACATTTCTTAGCTGTAGTTAGCTATGGCAGTGGACCCAACCTCAACCTTTTATTTTTCAGAAAATTCTGTTTATTGACTATTGAATATTTATTTGTACTATATGCTGCTTTTTGATGCAGTGCGAGCAATATATTCCTGAAATTATCATTACAAGTTCTTTGTGCAAGCAGTCTTTGTAGTCACTCCCTTACTAATTGCATTTGGTGTTTGCCTGCAAGAGTAAAGCTATGAACCCTATTGAAACATTTTTTTCTGTAATTACATGCATTTTTTAAAATAACAACCTGGATTTTTATTGTTTTTGTACAACTTTCTGTCAATTTAATACTGGAGACATTTGCACTTTTACTCACTTTCTGGGCTTTGTTTTCTTGCTCAATCTGGACTTTGTTTTTGGAATCCTCTCATCTTCAATTGGTTTTCCATCTACGATTTCTACAATGAGACAGAAGTACTGTGGAAAAGAGTGTTCTCCAATCCCACCGTCTTATTTGCTGAACTCTATTCATTAAGCTCTCTGCTCCAAATCTGTCAGCTCCATATGGGCTAAAACAAGCAGTTGAGTGTACATGTTGTTAAGTTGTATTTTAATTATTGGCAATATGTATCAATTATAATATGCCAGATAAGGTTATAGCAAACCAGAGAAAGGGTTTTCTGGATGGTGATTAGTTATATACAGTACTGTCACCTCTGAGCCAAGCCATATCATAATGTCTCCTTTGGTGTACTCTATACACTGTAGGCATAGTGGCCTTAAAATTAAACCAATTTTGATTATTTTTTAAACATACTTTATTGAGCCCCATACGAGAATAAAGTAACCCTTCCAGGCTATCTAGGGTAAGAAAACACTGATTCATGGAATCATGTTTTTATGTTAGAATTTAGTACTATTTTATAATTGAATTGTGACTGGTTTATGAACCAAACATTGTGTGAGGCTAGAGGGCCCTTGAGTGGGGAAGGGATCCCATGATGTGCCATAGGGCAGATGAGCAGCAAACCCCTCTCCATTTGACCATCCATCTCTTGAAGGATAACCAGGGGGAAAGAACAACTGGAGGCATCAGTGATGATTGTTGCAGGTATTTTAATGTTGATAAGCATACATATATCTATGTATATGTGTGTTTTTGCACTGCCTTCTCAGTAAAAATAATAAATACATAGAGTTTATATACATATATATATATATATATACATATACACAGTTGCTAGAAATATCTCATATGTTATCCTATAGCAAGTAGCAAACGTGGTTCCAAGCAAGTCACAGTACTCAGATGCTCTGATTTATTCTTAACCTTGATAACCCTGAATATTAATTGTAGTGATGAATGTGATGCTGGCTTTTGTGAGTTGTTTACCATGTACCTATTTTAAGTGTTCTTAGACCACAGTGTAAGTATAAATGTATGAGAGATGTACTTCCCAAACCTTTCAGAATGTTTTCATATCGCAACCATAAAATAGTATTGATTGTTATTGCATTGCCACCGCCTCCAATCATGTGTGAAGTTTATTTTTACTTTCCATGAAAATCTGACTTCTTTTAAAAGGCCACTTGTGCCAAAGTCTAACCCTTGGCATTGAGTCTGTCAGCTGTCTTTGACTGTGGGATTGCAGCCTCTCCCTGGTGCAGCCCTGAAGGGGGGAGTGACCCCTCCCCTCACTGGGTTACTTACTCCACATGGTTTAATCAGCCACTTTGGACCTGATATGTTCAATAGGGTTCATATCTGCTTCTTGGCCCAGTGGGCTGTGATTCTTCTACTCCCTTTACATCTTTTCTTTTGCACAAAATGGCACAAATTTGAAGTCTCTGAGAAACATTTTGATGTGTTTTCAGAAAGGGGTGATACGATTGCTGCATTTCATGTTTAATTCCACTCTTTGCTGTGCTGTGCAGTGAAAAGATGGAAAGAAGCCTTGAAATGACTGAGAAGGCAGTGTAAAAACATAGTGAAAAGACTACAGTATGTGAGTTTACTGACAGTTATTACCATCTTAGTTAAGGCACTCAGAACTATTTAAAAAATGTACCTATTTGGTACTGGAACAAACTAGCTCTATTACACAATAAACATAGCACTTCATGGACATCAGAAAAAAGGTTTAATCCCTGATTTTCTATATATAATTCAATCAAGTTTATACTATATGTTTATGTAATTCTTTAAGGTCTTAATGTTAAAATGCAAAGTGCTATGAGGTTATTGTTATTGTGATTTGGTACTATAGAAATTAACTTAATTGAATTTAACCCTTAAATCTTAAGAACCAAATCCTTGTATATCTTTTCACTCACATACTGTAAGCTTTCCATAGATATGTGTTTATTTTCTAGTACAGAATAAAAAAAAAAAATCACACTCCAGCTGTTCCTTTCGCTTTGAATGTCCTTCTGTTTGCATATTCAAATTTTTCTTCCAGAGGGATATGATGTTTTGGATGGGACCTCTTTACTAAATGACGACATGATAGAGGATGATGACGGTGCTAGCTCCTCTGCCTATGCGGAGCTGGAGAGGCTAGAGCGGGAGACAGCTGCTGCTCGTAGCCAGCACAGTACAAGCTCCACTGTAACAGCCATCTCTGTCCCACCGGCATCCCCACCTTCATACAGGGTCCCTTCTGCCTCACCCATAGCCACCTCTGAGCCACCAGTCCCTCAGGCCATACAGGCCTTTAAGGAGTCTGCTAACATGGTCGCAGCCTTCAACATGCAGTGGAAGGATGAAATCTCAGCAATGCGCTATGAGTTGGCGGAGCTGCGAAGAGATGTCTGTGGAGAGCTGAAGACTTTCAACAGCAACTTCTTCAACTTCACTCAGTGCTACAATATGTGGACTCTGTGCCGGGAGCCTTGCAGCGACAGTACCACACAAACAGATGACAGAGTGTCTATAGGAATTCAAGCTGGCTCAAGTTGGTCTGTTCGACAGAGTACACAGGACAAGTCAGTAATGTGCCAACCCGAGCCATTACCTTTCAGCATTATGGATTTGATGGACCCACCTCGAATTGAGATTATTGAGGGAACCCCTGAGAGCACGCCAGAAGGGTCAGGCAGTCCTGCCAGCCCACTTCCAATAGAGGACTTCCCATGGGAGATCAACAAAAAGCAAAAGGCCCATAAGCAGCCAGACACAGGCGGCCACACAGGTGGTCACAGAAGCGCCAGTCTAGAACTTTGGAGCAGAAAGTACACCAGTGGGCCCATGTCATATCTGTCTATGTCATTCTAATCATTTCCAGTCTACGCATACTGTAAAATGAGATGAGGAAGCCAGGGTAAAAACCTGACATGTACCAAGAAATGCAGGGCAGTGCTGTTGTTAGATGTCCCTTTACTCTATGCAGACACAGAGTCTGTCATCTCTTGAATAGGTTACAATATTGTTCAAGCAATCTTTTAACAAGTGTCTTGCTTAGCCATGGAATAAACAAGAAGGTTTTGTTTCACAACAGTATGAGGTGACATAAGAATGTGAGATAATGTGGCTGATGTTCAGATCCTCAAGTGCCAACAAGAGCAGCATCATCTTTCCTCCACTGGCTTAAATACAGAGAAAGTCAATTCAAATAAACATGATCAGATATCTGAGGGTCGTTTAATGATAAAACTCATTAGCCATTGTGAGGTTAGGCATAAGTTGGTCTTTTTCTGCACATGAATTCGAATAGCTCATGTTCATTCCAGTTTCTCGTCATGTAGAAACAGTCTCTTAAGCACCTGAGTATTCAGAAAAAATACTGTGAATAACTTTATAAACCCTAGTTTTTTAATTATACATCAAATATGTATGCATTATTTATGAATACATTGATATATAATTTAGCTTTTTTGTTATTCTAAACAAAGCATTCCTTTGCCATAGCCTTCATCCATTCTGTAGCCAGTGCCAACTGAAATGGGCATTTTTCCCATTTTAAAATTTCTTACATGGGTTTTCCCAATAGTTAACAAGTGAACCACACACCCTAAATAAGTAACTGATCATTTAATAAACAGTGAAGTGCTTAACTTATAATAACTCCTATAAAATTGGTAAAAGCCTAATCTTCTGGAACACTGCATAGATGACACTGTCTCAAGGCTTCACAAGCTTATTCCTGTTCAAAAATAGTTTACAATAAATAATTTCTAACAGTAAATAAAGTCTAACAGCATGTAGAGGAGACAATAAGGGAGTAACAGTGATAATGATGAATGTACTGGCTTCAGTTCATTCCTGCACAAATTGCATTTATGTTCAACCTCTATATATGTATATAAATGTAATATTTTGTATATAGAGAAACTTATATTCAATACTTAAACATACTGTGTTCTGACAGTGCTGAAAGAGGTTATAGTAGTAATTGTGGTTCAAAACCAAACACAGCACTTTTTCCAGTCTTCAAGGTCTGTCTACATTTATTTCATCATGTTCATCATCCGGCTGTGCACCCCCTAAGGAAGTTGGTAGTTTATGCTAGTGTTTTGTCTGTTGTTTTCTGGGCCGTGGTGAATGAAGGTTCCTAGCTATTTGGTGAAGAGTCTTACCTATCCATTACATTTCCCATTATCCATCCTTTATCTTAACTACTTTTCCTTTTAAAGGTCACGGGGGTGCTGGAGCCAATCCCAGCTGTTATTGGGCGAGAGGAAGGCTACACCCTGGGCAGGTCAACAGGGCTTCCATTAAATTTTATTTTAGAGAAAATGTAATGACATAAATGCTCAATTGGATTTATTGTTTTGGTAAATTACAGTATGTTTAAACATTTGGATCAAATTCTACCATATTCACTGTTTTCACACATTTCTCCAGTCACTAGTAAGGGTGAGATTTTTCATGCTAGGGAGGTTCATCACTCCTGGAAGACAAAAGAGAACCACTGGTCCCTATAAGTAGACAATCAGAGCCGCTGAGGGCCTCTACCTCTCTGACATGTCCCCAGAGGTGCAGTATAGTACCACTGAATGTACTGACACCGCCTCACTAGTGATGGCTTAGCTGTGCTCCTGTCAAACCTTAATGGGTGGGAGCCCTCAATCATCTGCTATGTTTGGCCAACTGCTCATTTTATCTGTTACTCACAAATTAATAGTTGCTCAATAGCAACTGGTATTCCCCTCAACCACTCATCTGCTCCAATGTCCTTTTGTACCAACATGGCGTACCAAAGTTAATGCTGGGGCCCAGAGAACTGGGGCAAACAACAAACATCTCCAAGTTTGACAGCACTTTTCTCTGGATGATCACTTGAGCACAGGACCATGGGAAGTCTGTCAGACCCCTGATTGAAATGTGAACCTTGCAAAAGGACTTTTAATAAGGAACAGGCTCACTTTTATAAAGAAAGTGGATCTTCTTCCCCTTTGCACGACCAAAAGACAATACTTGACAAAAGTGGCATTTTGAAAAGATGGTATTTATAAAAAAAAAAAGGTTGTACTAGCGGTAACATCAAAATTAAAGCCACAAAAGAAAAAAGGCAAACATGTTCTTTTGAATTACTTCAACAGTTGCACCCCATACAACTTTTGCAGTAGTAAATCTATGATTAAATGCCTAGTTAAAGGAATCATTTGCCTTGAATATATGTGTTACAGAGGAAGAATACATTGAGGCATGTTTTGATGGGAATTTTGGCAGCAAGGTTTGGAGAAAAAAAGAAATAAGTTCAAATATATTGTTGCCATTCTCCACTATCCTGAGAGCTGTAAACATATTTTCTGTTGTCCTGAGCCCATACAAAAAGTTTTACATAGCATTAGCATAAACCATAAACAATTTCAGTAAAAGGCAAACGACTGTGACATTTAGCCTATAATGATTTTAATATATAAAATTCTGTGCGTACATATACATGTGTGTACGTGTGTATGTATATATATATATACATACACACGTACACACACACATATATATATATATATATATATATATATATATATATACACTGGTATTAATAATTTTT
>JAUMHL010000017.1:15019410-15074414 GCA_032362345.1 Sandelia bainsii
CAGCCTGAGAGATCAGGATGCGGTGTTGTGACTCTAAAGCTGTTAGTAATGTTTATGGAGATGTAAGGTGTATAAAAGTCTGATGTTGTGCAGTGAGCGGATGACAGTTCAACTGTAAACTATAGTAGTATTATGTCTTTAATGTTATTATTTAATTTTTGTCAAAAATTCTCAGGTGTTCCTGCGTACCACTAAAGGGAACCTGCGTACCACAAGTGCTACGTGTACCATAGTTTAAGAACCACTGCCTTAGATTATTTTTGCTAAATGTAATATGAAGTCCAGGTCAGAAGTATTTGGACAGTAAAACATTATGTTGTTCTTCAGTTCAGTGCTTCAGCACATTTAACTTGGCTGCTTTAGACATATGTTTCAGACCACTGTCCTGCTGAATGATGAATCTGAACGCACAGAATGCTCCTGAAAATTCATCATGTTCCTTCTTGCAACAAAATCATCAGCAAATGCCAGTGTGCTACTTTCACTGGCAGCCATAAATGATCAAGCCAATACAAAACCACAATGCTTGACAGAATCCTTGTGAAGGTTAGAATCACGACATCTTCTCTTGATTCTTCTGCTAAATATGACTTGCTGCAAAGGGGTTTTTCTTCACCATAAGAATGATTTTCCAGTCATCCACAAGATTTGTGATCATCAGTCTACTACATGGCATTTACCTGTGTGCACCTACTTTTTAAGAATGAACTCTTCTGCTGATTTTAGCAAACCAACCTTTAATATCTCAAGCCAAGTGTCCAATTACTTGTGGCCCTTGCAATTTGTGCGTTATGTGTTGAATGGTCTACATCTCACACGCAGTTCTTTCTTTGAACTTTATTCAATTTCAAATTAAGTGTGCTCAAGCACATGGCATGAAGAACAAAAATTGTGTAACCCTCCAAATACTTACTGTATGGTTTGGACTGTAACTGATTTCCATTTTGTATTAGGTTCACTTTCAATCATCTTTTGTAAATTACTAGTTCTAACCGAGATTTTGTTGATGGTTGTATAATGAACCAAGATTTTTTTGGACAATATAAGAAGCTGCAGGAGATGCAAACAAGTACAAAGTTTAAACAATTATTCATGTGATTTTGACCATAAGTACCTTGACATCAGACATATAAACAAGGTTGAGGCACCTCCTGATTAATTGTTGCCTATGTGCATTGTCCATCAAGTTGCAAGTTGTGTCAGTGCCATTACATTGTCTGCGTTTTGAGACAGAAACACATCAAATGCTGGATTGTGATTTATTTTTTATATGGTGATGCAATACACCAGTATACTGTAGTGGTTTATGTGAAATCATAGACCAAATGCACCATCTTCAGCTTTGCTGATCATTTGGGAAAGCATTGATATGACCAATTTCTAACTATATAAATTAAGCATATCTGTGTTTCTCTCTCTCCTCCTGCCTTTTACTGAATAACTTAATTCGATAAGCAAATAGAAAACACCCTTTAAATATTTTAGACCTCTTGGAGTTAGCTGTGGTAGGTATAGAAAGACGATTAACTGTCAGTGTGCAAAAGTGTGTGATACCTGCATTTGGCCTTCCTAATGGTTGCTGCTTGCTCCTTGCAGGGATTCAGTTTCGTCTCCCTACTGCCTGCAGTGTGGACCGCGCTCAGCCACCTCCAGGTACCAGTCTGTCTTCATATCTTCTCCCTTCCTCCATACTAGCTCTTGTGTTTGCAAACTACATTTCAGTTGCAGACATGCATCCATGGCTACCAAGGGTCCAGCTATTTTGCTATAGAAAAAGACAGAAATACACTCAAAAACCGAAATAGAATTGCTACTCTTATCTGTAGAAATAGGTGGGGAAAACAAGCTACAGTTATGAACTTCATATGTTTAGCATTACTTTTCATAACTGGAAATGAGCTCTTGCAAAATTATTCTGTTCAAATTAAACACAGCTCTACTCAATGTAGTCTTGAACGACAGATAACGGGAGTTGGGAGTCGCTAATCAACTTCACAACGAAGTTAACTAGCTAGCTTATTTGGCACAGCAGTTAGGTTACATCATTAACATAAGAGAATTTTACTTTAAAAAATAGCTATATTCAAACCGCTTTAGCAACATTTCAGCGCCTGTTACAATGAGTTTGCTATATATATTTCAAACACTGATATTTATCAATATTACAATAGATATTTGAGCTAAAATACACAGATCTCTTTATCGCTAATGTAATTAATGCTTAATGCTTAACAGTTAATGTTATGGTCTTAGCATCCCTTGGAATTGGAATTATTAATTAGCCTAATGGTTTAATGGTTAAAAATACACCATTGTCCAAAAACAACCCCAGATGTCATGACACATGTCTGTCCATAACCAATATTGACTTGTTTCTTGCTGCTCATTGCACATATAGCTAGCATCGCCTGTTAGCGCTGCTACCTGTATGCGTCAGTTTGTCCAACCGTTGTCATGACGTTGGTCGGCAGACATAACACCAGAGCATTTATTCTGTCGTATTTATTAATATTTTGGTGTAAATATATCTGTTTTCTACGGCAGCGTATTGCTGCCATCAAGAGAAAAAAATAAACGCTCAGTAACTCGTTATAACGTGATCATTTTCTCATTTTTACAAGATATTTTCACGTTATTACGAGATATATTTCATGTTATTACGTGATACTGTAGTTTCACTTTATTACGTGATACTGTTCTTAAAACTCTACCAATCAACGTGCGAAGTAATTGTAAAGTTTTGCCATGTCTCAATCCAAGCGTGAAATAAAACTTAATCAAACTGCAAAAACATTGTCATTGTCAGTTTCTCAGTGCTCTCTCGGCGATCACTGTACAAATCTTGTAATAACGTAAAAGTAGGGTTTCATGTAATGACGTAAAACTACGGTATCACGTAATAATGTAAAACTTAAGTATCATGCAATAACGTATAACTACAGTATCATGTAATAACGTAAGACTACAGTATCACGTCATAAAATAAAACTACAGTATCACGTAATAACGTATAACTACAGTATCATGTGATAATGTAAGACTACAGTATCGCGCCATAACGTAAAACTACAGTATCTCATAATAACATGAGATTTATCTCGTAATAACGTGAAAATATCTTGTAAAAATGAGAAATGTATTATGTTATAATGAGAAAATGATCACGTTACAACAAGTTACTTTGCTTTTATTTTTTTCTCTTGATGGCAGCAATATGCTGCCATAGTTTTCTACTTACTTACGGAAAATAAGTGGATTCAGCCACAGGAGTTTTTGAGAAGGTTAGTTGTGTTGTCCATTATCATGTTGCTCATCCTCCATGTAGGTGTAACCCAGTAATTCTTGATCACTTTGTTTAATCCATTATTGCAAAATAGAATGGCACCAAGGAAACAGAAACTGATCAAGGGAGAGAGTGAAGGGAAGGGTGGAGAAAGCAGAGTGATGACATAGTTAACAAGTAAAAAATGGTATCTAATAGAACGATACACTGCTAGACTTGATTGGTCATTGAAGAGATAAGGATGGGAATAAAAAAGGCTAAAGTGTAGATTGGTTAATTTGTAGGTAAAGCATGCCCCTGCTTCTGTGCTGCAGGGGGCTGTTGATATGTCACAATTATTGTTTCGAAGATATAAACTGCAGGTGTCTCACTGTTTACCAGTCATACTACAAATATTGTAGGCTACTTTTAAGCTGAGCAACAACACAATTTTATTGCAGGACATTCTGGTCCTTTTAGTTTTGGCTGCTCCTCCATTTGTGTGGGTCTGTTTACTGAAATACCCAGTGCAGCAGTGCTAAGCCAAACAAAGTGAAACACAGGCAGGCACAACTGCCCACACAAAGGACAGGATGCTCCCCTCTACAATATTCACAAAACTTTCAGCTATGGCTGTACAAAAGAAAAATCACCTGTAGTTCTACTTATTGTATTGTTAGCAATTTTGTCTTCAAGGTTGTCTACTATATTCTGAACATTGTTCAGCATTTAATTAAACTGTAGGTCTTACATGTAGGTAGAGAGTAAGAAAAAGTAAGAGTCAGATTGCCTACGCAGAATGTGACAGGTCTTGTCTGTATGATAGAATTGATTAAAGAGACTGTACGGTCAAGGCCAACATTGGCTTTTCTCCCTTTTTTTATATTTGAATTCCCTGTGTGATTTTTTAATGCCAGTGCAAAATGTTAAGTCTAGACTGATGAATGTTGATCATCAGGAATTGGAGCTACAGTATTTAGCACACAGTTTTAAGGCTTTCTGGAGAGTATTTGTTCCACAAATATCATAACATGATTTTCCAACCAACCAACCAGCCAGCCAGCCAGCCAGTCAGTCAATCAATAACAACCTTTTAGCCCCCAAGGGGCAATTGTTTGCAAAGTAGCACAAAAAACACAGGACGCAGAAAAAACAAGACCACAGTCAACATAGAGTACATAAAGGAAAAAGGCTTCCACTTTTATCACTGTATTTTCTCTAAATTCACTGTAGTGATAGGAGACAATAGAAAGCTCTGGCTAGTGGCTGGATAGAGAGAGAGCTAGAAAGCAGCACATGGAGCTCTGAATACAGGGGAAAGGACCTTTCAGACAGAATGGACTGTATATTCTTAGTAGTTGATTTTTATGGAGGTCAGACAATGGAGTTTCAGTGTTTTTATTACCAACTTTAACCATGTTGTTTAATTTTTTTGCCTGTACAAGTATTT
Organism: Sandelia bainsii; assembly: GCA_032362345.1. Taxonomy (NCBI): domain Eukaryota; kingdom Metazoa; phylum Chordata; class Actinopteri; order Anabantiformes; family Anabantidae; genus Sandelia; species Sandelia bainsii. Next base: position 15,024,123 of record JAUMHL010000017.1, read on the forward strand.
GCATTAAAAATGTATGCAGAAAAATCACTGTTACATTAATTTCTATGCATTGTATTACAGTGATAACACTTACATAACAGTACTAGTCAAATTCCTGAGAATTCCTCAGATCACATTCCCAAAATCCACAATTGCCCAAAGAGAACTCTAAATGTACCATCTATAGGTGGACATCTGGTGTCCAGTCAGTGTTATTGCAAGATATTGTGATTTTTGTTTTGATTTCATTTTTCAGATTGAGCAGGATAATTCCCTCAGAAGCATATTATATGATGATATGACACTGCAGGAGAAGTCAGCAAATTAAATGTCTTCACTAAACAACATTAACCTATAAGCAAACAATTGTGTAATTATGCCAAACACATAAATGCAGGTGTATAAGTCAACAAATGTCTTTCCAAATGTCAATCCATTTAGGAAAGCATAATGTTTATGAATGAACTGCAGAAGAGCTGTAATGCTGACTCAACCTGCAGTCTGATGATACTGTAGCTTATTTTAGAGTCTTTATCATTATCCTAATGGAGGACTACATGTAAGTTAATTACTTTTGCAAAGGATGTGATGTCATGATTCACTTGTTTGTTTGTTACCAACTTAGGGCACATTCCCACTATCAGTATACCCTATGATCTTTCCTGTAGAGTTGCCATGCGGCCAAATGTACACAATGTTATTGTGACTCATTTACAGTATTTGCTGTGCACATGTGTGGTCAGTTGGAGAAACCTCGTTGTTTGTTATCTGCATAGTACCAACAAAAGATCAAATTTCAGTAACATTTTCCTTGACAAATCAGCACTTTCTTGTCATTTAGTTTGTCTTTAAATCCCACAACGGCAATTAGAGCAATGCTGTGCTAAGAAAATGTATAGAATTTTTATATTTTTATTGATCAACATTAATTTGTCATTGGCACTTTTCGATAAATTGATTGTTATATAAATTGCATCATGAAATGTCTTGTATTGTTTAACTAATACAGCGGTTCTGCAAAAAATCTTCTCTTCATGAAGATTCTAACATTTAGTTGTAACTAAAGTCGTTGTACTTACTACTACAGTTTTTATTACATTTTTCTTTTCTTTTTTTATAAAATGCTAATTTGTTATTTGTTAAAATTATTTTTAAACCAGGTAAGTGAGTATGTTTTAGAAATTCCATGAACATCTTGATCTGTCCCACGATAATTTTGTCAAAAATTTTAATGCTGTGTATGAATACCATCACTCCTTATCTAAGTATAACTAACTATCTATCTAACTATAAGTAAACTGTAACATTTTCAGGTTTGAAAGTAAGTCAAACGAGTATAATGTGTGAAAATAGAATGTGTGGAGATACGTACTGTACTGCCTGAGTCACTGTTCTCTTCTCATTTTGGTATCCACCCACTGTGTCTTGCAGCAGCCCCTTCAAATTGGAAGGAAGTCAAGTCTGTGACTGGATTTAACTTAACAGACCCAGTTCCTGCAGTTTCTTATTTCTTATTGCACTGTAGTACCTGTAATCCAAAGAGGTGTGTGTGTGTGTGTGTGTGTGTGTGTGTCTGTGTGCTATGTTAGAGGCTGTGCCTGCACTTGTTTATCATTGTACATTTTCATAAACAGGTGTGTTTCAGAAGCCACAACAGTCTTGCTGCATTTAATAATACTCTACTATACCTGTCTGTGCAATGTCTAAAAAACATAATTTTTCTGAAGTTCAATTAGATTTGATTCCCTTATCTAGTTTAAATTGACAAAAAATATTATATTTAAAAGAAGTTAAATATTTTTCAGAAATAATTATTCTTTTAGTCAGAATTAACGTCTGCATATGGATTTGTTTTACTTGCACTAACTTGAGTTTCAAGCACCTTCTTATCCCGATTGTATACAATAGAATTCTTTATCAAACAAGCTTTGTTCATTGTTCCATCAGTAATTTAGGAGGTTTGGCAACTTTTCAGTTAGGTATACAGATATACACAGTTTGTAGCCAGTTTAGTTCATTCTTGGTTTGTGCACCAAAAATTGGTTTGAAATCCAATATTAACGTTCAGTGTATTTTTCTGAGGTTTATTAACCTAATTTTTATTTACATGAATGCTGTTATTACATTGAATGAAATGTGTAAATAATCATGAAAATTATTTTGAATTTTCTTTGGCTGAATAGGCACATATTAAGTCTGTGATTTAGTATAGCTTAAAAAAATAAAAATAAAAAGCAAGCTATCCAGCAAGTAAAGTCAGCACATTTCCAACTGTGCTGTGGCGTCCATCTGGATGGATTACCATCATTTTCTTATTTGCACTTGAAAGAGCAAATATTTCCCATAATGCTTCATTGCACTTCCTCAGTACACATGAACATAGATGTCTGATAAAGCCGCTGTTGCTTTTCACCTTACTGACATTTCCCTTGCTTTAACAGCACTGATGCCTAATTTCTCATCGTGTTATGACACTCTTCTGTCACACACTGTGTGGTACAGGTGTACTGCAGCTTTTGGCCCTTCTCAGCTTTTGGCCACATTTTTTATTCTCACATTTTATTTTTTCCTTCTACCCTTGTTTTGCGTTGTTCTCGTCCTCTCATCCTGCTTGTGCTATCCAGTGGTATCATACCCTCCCAGTTACAAGAAGACTCCACCTCCTGTGCCCCCGCGCACCACCACCAAGCCTCTTATCTCTGTGACAGCCCAGAGCAGTACAGAGTCCACCCAAGATGCCTACCAGGAGGGCAGGCATCCACGGGGTGGTCTGTGGACTACAGACAGCCTTGGACGTCCAATCTACAGTTCCATGGACAGCCTGGACAGCACCAAGGCGGTGACTATGGCCATGGAGTCAGCAGCAAGCAAGAGACATGCATCTTTGACCTCCGTCCAGACATGCGACAAAGCAGTGTTAGTGTCCAAGGCTGAAGAGTACCTCAAAACCCCACGTTCCTCTATTGGGATTCAGGTAACAGACAGTGTCACTCGCCAACTAACGTTCACGCTCATTACACTAAACTCATCTGTCTAATACTGGCTGAAAGGATAATTCTCTTTTTCTCATTTTGATAATATTTAATATTTATGAGAGTTGTCCAGTGAAATCCAGTGAGAACATCTCCAGGCGCTGAGTACTGTAAATTTGAAATCAACCAAATACATTTTTTCACTGAAGAAGAATATTACAACAATGGCATTTGTTGTTTATAGTTTTCATGACCTTGTTTGGATATAAATAAATAGCTGAATAAATGACAAAGAGAAATTAGTTTTATTAGGCAAACAGGCTTCGCTAGTAATAAAACTACAAGTGTGCAAAGTGGTTGGTCATTTGTAATGTTACGGATTCCCAAATGGGCCAATCTGTGTGAAGTACTCTACAAGGTTTTGGAGTCTTGTTGACCTTTTAAACATATCAGGGTGTACAATTATCTGAAGTGGACTTATTCAAAGGCACCAGCAGGGAAGAGTGCTGTAGTGAATATAATAATCTCCTTCCTTTCTTACATCCAATTGGTGATTTGTGTGATTTAAATCTAGAATACTGTTTAACTACCAGCTTAGCTACACACGATCATTTTGCTGACCATACCAGAACAAAGAGCTCCTTTGCAAGATAATGGACCACGCTGACTGTCTAACTTAGATAGCTACTGCACCTTCTAAAGGCAAGTATCTTTGGTTGTTACAGACTGGTCTTGTCTTTGATTCACTCATGCTGGTTTCTTAAAGTGACACTGGCTATTGGTTTACCACCGCTCCAGCTCCTCTGAGCTGAAAGGATTGTCACTGAGTAGCAATTAATCCCTGACCATACATTTATGATGTGAGTGGTAATTTTAACATGTACTGCTGTCTGCATTTATCAGGTGGAAACTGTGACAGACTCGGAGACTGACACGAAAGGCCTTCCTCAGTTCCATTCAATAGGGATCCAAGTGGAGGATACAAAACGGTATGTAGTGCAGATGAAGCAAAGTATCCAGTGCAAATTCTTATTTGTCCTAAAGTAACATTTCTTTGTTGTTAGGCATGGGCGGTTCAAGCGCTCCAACAGTGTGACCACTGCAGTGCAAGCAGACATGGAATTAGAGGGGTTTCCCTCCATGGAGGACAAGGGCCTTCAATTTGGTGGTGGCTTCGGTCGCCACTCTGAGCCCAGCACTCCTACACAGTATGGAGCCATCCGTACAGTGCGCACACAGGGACTGTTCAGTTACAGGGAGGACTACCGGCCTTCCAGTGGGCCCCCCAGCCCACAGCCTGAGCCCTGGCTGGTCGAACCCAGCCTGGAAATCACTGAAACAGGTCGTGTGTCCCCTCTTCGCAGGGACGGGAGCTGGTTTATGCAGCTCCTTCACAATGAAACCAAGCGGTTGGAGGGATGGTGCAAAGACATGGAGAGGGAGGCAGAGGAACATGACCTGTCAGAGGAGAGTGAGTGTCCAGAGGGAAACTACTTCCTTTTCAAATCACCGCCTGCTTTGGTTGTCTAAGATCAATGCTTTCATGATATGTCTTCCACAATCTTTCTCTGGAGAATATATGACAGCATAACTAAAGTGAACATTCACAGTAGTAGTTGTCATATTGATTATGAAACACTGAACCATGCTAAACATTTTGTAACCACATAGGATCTTTATGAATGAATGAATGAAAGGCATTGCTCAACATGTTGGCCTTTGCCAAGCTATCAGTGCTAAAATCAGATTCTATCTCTTTCTTTGTCTCTTTTTTCCCTTCTCTCCATGGCATGTGTGTGTCCACCAGTCCTAGGAAAAATTCGAAGTGCAGTGGGAAGCGCTCAGCTACTAATGTCTCAAAAGTTTCAGCAGTTTTACTGGCTATGTCAGCAGAATCTGGTGAGTGTTGTATGCATTTGTGAACAACATTGCATCAGCCCACATGCTGTTAGTATGTTATACAAACCTCCCCCACAAAACATCAGGGGTAAACTTGTTGATGGCTTTCTCATTCTCAGAGCGTTGACAAGGTGCTCGACCTGATGCTGCACTTGTGTGCCTCTCCAGAAATAGACCACAGAAATCAATAGTGAAGCAGTCCCTCTACCTTTATTGACCCTGCTGTAAATGAAAGGGGAATTCCAATAGGAAGCAGCACCTGTGTTGAGGGTATCCATTAATGCACAGAGGGACCAGTTTGAAAGGGATCTAGCAGTTTGAATAATGGACTGCCACACCGTCTCACTGTTTAGCCGTCATGTCACGTCAGCTGGAAACTCATACCTTCTCTAATGCTGACTATCCGCAGAGTCAGCATATATTAGAAGATGGCAGATACAGTCGAGAAAGGCAGTGAAAGAGACAGACGGGCACTTAATCATACCTTTCTAAAGCATTTTTAATGAAATGCAAAACCACGTGGAGGTGGTTGAAATGTGCCTTCTCTCTCACTGCCCTATGTTGTTTTTCTTTGTGTGTCTGTGTGTGTGTCTTAACTCAGTGTGCTGCTCTCTTCTGGATGGATTTGGGCTGCACTCTCTCCCTCTCTCTTCATAGATAATGGGATGATGAATTAAGTCTAACATTGGTAGTGACAAGTCTTAGATTGCCTTAAGCTTTCAGACATGTCTGAATGAGAGAACTGTTTCCCTGCTGGACAGAGGAGGAACTGCATGTCAAGTCTATAAAAAGCTTTGAACATGCTTTGAAGTTTGACTAGGTAGACCTTTGCTTGGTTTGACTTCACACTCATCCTGGGTTTGCTCTGGGTGTGTAGCTGTGTGCGAGTTGTGCTTTGCAATTCAGACGTTAGACAAATAAGTAGTTAGTGAGAACAGCAATGGACCACAGAAATGCAGCAACAATGAGCACCAGATTTTTGTCATTTAAATTTCATAGAATAGCGACAGTTTTGCACATAAAATATTTCTGCACTGTTCTGATGGAACACCACTTAATTCTAAAGAGGACACATACAGCATATCAAATTTGAGATAATGACCACTGGTGTCTCTTTCCTCATTAATCATTGTTACTGCTACAGCACACAATAGACTAACTCAGCTGGTATAAAAAAATGCCAATAAAGGCAGTTTAAACATGCTCCCAGGAACTGTCAGTTAAGAGTAATGTTCATCTGTACAGTTTTGGTGCTGTACTGCCACACAGTGGTAAGAGTAGTGAAGTTCAAATGCAGACACTGCTTTAAGTAGCCATATGTTCTGAAAGTCAGTTGTGGTACTGAACATAAAAGTGATAGATGTCGTGAAATATTTGTCTTATTTATTTAGGCAAATATTTTATTATTAAAGTCTAAGATTTGTATGCATTTCTAATTTAACCTATACCTCACATAACAAATGGTAAAATAAAAAATAAAATACAAACAAATAAACGCCCCATTTTGTATTCCTTGGTCTCTTCAGGACCCCAGTGCCATGCCTAGACCCACATCTCAGGACCTGGCTGGATTCTGGGACCTCTTGCAGCTTTCCATTGATGACGTCACTGCCAAGTTTGATGAGCTGCAGCAGATCAAGAGCAACCAATGGCAGCTGATGGAGAGCCCAGAGAAGAAGGTAAAGCTGGTAGCTCTTTCCCCAGTAATCCACATAATAATTAGTCTTAATGGGCTACAGATGAACTCGCTCAGCTTTGGAGGAAACTACACTAACAACAATTTGAGTTCCTTTTTAGGCTTGTCACCAGCAGGAGGTTTATCATTCTTATCACAACACTGTGGGAACAAAGAGGCAACTTAGTATAACTTACACCGATATAGTTGTAGGAACCTTTAAAAAAAAAACATTACCCATGTTCTTAAGTTAAATTAAATTATCAGCTGTATCCCCAATATAATTTTACATACTGGAAACGTATGTCTGATTCATGTGTGTTATTCATAGTACTAGTCACCTGCCTTAGCTCTCTGGTTAAGGATGTTTTTCACCAGCATCTAGTGATTTCGTACTAGTCTTATCTGGCAGTCATGTATTGGTCTTAAAATATCGATAAAAATTCAAACAAGCAGTATGATTTTGAGATTTCGAAATACCAATTAAATAATGGGTGAAAAAAAGAAACTATTATGCAATGCACTGGGCAATATAGGCTTAAAACTATATCATGATATTTTACAATATTTTTGCAACAACAAATGCCAGTATTCAATAATATACAGTAATATCTTTTTGACCAAATGAGATGCCCACGCATACAGCACTCATGCAAACTCATTATCACTACATTGTGAATATCGCAATATGAAATACTTTTCATGGGGAGGAATTATGTCATACTGTGGCACAGCCCTAATAGGTACTTTTGCACAGCATTAAAAACACACACACTTTGCCTCTGTCAAAACACATTGAAAGATTGGGCACTTTTTAATGCCCTCTCATCTTACCACAATTTTCCTTTAATATTCTTGTCTGTGTGCTTATTCTGAACTGAATACACAATTTGGAACATTATAACAAGAAAACAAATATCAAGGTAACTGAATTGTCTAACCATGTACCCAGCAGCTGAATTGAAAGCCCAGTTGTAAGAGTTGTGCTTGGAAAAGAGGGAGCTGCATTTGTAACAAGCACTTTTAGAAGGTAGTGTGGTTTGATAATTATCTTCATGCCAAAGTTTTAGTAGTAAGTTATTTACCTCCAGCAGTTAACACGCACATTACAGGCTCCATGAAGCTGAGCCCCAACAGTGACACAGATGCTGTTTTGGGCTTCTTTCCTCTAAGGCAGGCACTGTTTTACAATAATGTAATTTTACTTAACTATCAAAAAAAGTTTTACAGCTTTCATAGGTACTGTACATTGAATTTAGCTCTGGCTACATATTTAATACTGTTTCTATAGTGTTTCTAGCTTTAGAGCAGGCATGTCCAAAGTCCGGCAAAATTTTATACAGCCTGCAGATCCGGTTTTAAAATGTATTATTTATGGCCCGGGACGGACTGGAATAAAAGATCAGACCAGCCCGCAGCATATAATCACGCACACACACATCACATCTTAAAATACAAGGTGAGACACCTGTTGTATCCGTTGACTCAGCTGGTAGGGAGTTGCGTTTGGGGTTCGTATCCTGGCTTTGGTAGGTACATGATGATAGGTACATGTGTTCATCGACTGCAGACCAATATAGAGACAAAGACAGACAAATGTTTTTCATTTGTTCCATCCTGTGAGGCTTTGATTTGTGTTACAATGCCATTTAAAATGATAATTTTGACAATGAAAAGAAAATTATTATAAAACAGTGCATATGTATGTAAATCCTACTGTAAAAAAAATGTCTGAAGTGACCAGCTATAGAGCGTATGATTTTTAAAAATTTATTTAATACATTTATTTCCAATTTTATTTAAAAAAAATGACGATTTTAAAAATATCACATTATCAAATCTGGCCCTCGTTAAAAAAAGTTTTGACACCCCTGCTTTAGAGCTTTAGAATCACAGGAGACAGATTAAATTAATGTAATGTCTTTCTGCTGCATGTCTCAGCAATAGCAAGGATTGAGATCACAAATTAATAGTGAATAAAACTCCTCCTGAGTATTTAATTCAACTGTGTGGATTTCACATTTATCACTCTGTGCTCAATTCTTTTACTGACCTAAATAGTTTTTTTTTTTTTGCTTAACAGGATTATATACACAACAACCAAAATAAATAACAATATCAAATTACTATCACTGGAATGAAAAATATTGCTGTTCTTAGTTTCACTGTATGTCCATAAAGGGATAATGATCCTGTTTTCTGCATACAATTCACTTCCACTTCACAGCACAGCAGTTATCAAAGATGACTGATTAGATTGACTAGTCTATTCATAATTCATTAAGGGCTTTAAAGACTATAATGGTCTATAATTTTATTATCTGGCACACATCAAAACTTCTAACATTGCTTGAGCTGCAGACCATTGATCCAGATACAGTACAGTTTTATTTACATTTCTCCCCTGTGAATCTATTTGGCCTGTGGGATACATTGTTAGAAGAACAAACCACACAGTTGTTAACCTTGTGTAACAATGTCATTCTGTATCTTAAGGAGCGGAAGTGGCCACCACCACATCTGCCAAAGCGGCTGGCCAAGGGGCGTGGCGCTGTGACGCGGGAGCGCTCTTTGGATCTTCAGGACCGCCAGCGTCAGGAAGCCCGCAGACGCCTCATGGCTGCCAAACGAGCAGCTTCTTTCAGACAGAACTCAGCCACAGAGAGGGCAGACAGCATCGAGATCTACATCCCTGAAGCCCAAACACGGCTTTGAGGTCCACTGATTCATCCTCAGCTCCTCTTGTCCACCTCCACTCAACACCAGCTCATGCCATCACATCCAGCCTCCTTCTGCTGTCATATCGTCACTGCTCGTCCACTTTATCTTCATCAGTTGCCATTCTCTGTGTTGTCCCCACTGAAGCTACACTAGGCAAACATGTCAACTGAAAATTCATTCTGCTAATCAGCCTAAATGACACAGTGGCTCTGCCATAAGGAAGAATGTCACATCTTCTCTGAGTGAGAAGTCAGGTGAGTCAATGGAGTCAGGTGTACATAACCTTGACCCACAGGAAGTGATAATGATCCGAAATTCTGATTATACCCCAACTGTCTCCAAAACACAGCAGACACACCAGCAGACATTTTTCCCTCTGGTATCCTTCAATTAAAATAACAAGCATGAGTGTTGTTTAATGAGCTTATTGAGATGATTTGTGGTTATTTAAGGCAAGAAAACTTTCAGTTACATGTCTTTTTCACCAGGAGCTGCTAACATGTGAAACTGCCTAGTGTAGCCCATGAGGGACTTTTTTGCCACAGGTTCTTCACTATGAGAATGAGCTGCTATACCCCAAGATAAACATTTCAGGTATTAATTTTAACTGCATAAAATGAATTTTTTTTTTCTGGTCATTGCCATTATTGTCAAAACTCCAGTCTTCTCCATCTTGCCATTTCCCCACTGTGACTAAGAGTAGTGCTATACTTTCAACATTCAAAGGGAGACACAAAGTGCAACTTTTCTCTCACCAGCAACAATGGTCTTGGACTAAAGCACGCTGTGCAAAAGAACAGTTGCAGCATTTTGACATTTCCCACAGCGATGCATCTCACAAGGATGGAAAAGCCTTTAAAAATATGTTGGAAAATTGGAAACACTGCAGAAAATAATAAATATTGAGTTCTTTACTGAGATTTCACTGAGGTTTAAACCTCCTGCCCAGTCTTTTCCATGAAGGTGGGTAAAACCTGGTACAATTGTTAATTGTTATTACTCAATTTGCTGCTAAGTTAGTGGTTATAAAATCAGTACAGAAAGGGGAGAAAATAAATATTTGACAGGGTATTCAAGGTGCTGCACAACTGCACTCAATATTATTATCTTTTCACTAGTTATATCATTGTTCCATCTTTAACCAGGCATGTTGCAGCTGCTGACCAGTGTTGCTGTTTGAGATCTGAAAATAAGACCATATTAGACCATTATTTCCACATTTATTCATTTTCATTCATGTAAAACCATCTCCTCTTAGAACTCAATTTTTTTTACGATATGGACGTTATTTGCTGCTGGATACATTTCCATTGCAGAACAAATATGAATTATTAACAAAAGACAGTTTTGCGCAGCCTGGAAGAGGTGACTCTATCAAACAATGCATTTTGCACCTTATAATATTCATGTTTGTATTTCCAAGGGAAATGTAGTTTATGAAGCTCATGTGATATTGTTGCAGTTGAATTGCAAGAACAGATATTGAAAATTTACTACAGAATTTCATGTTACTCTATAGATCATTTAAACTGCATCTTGTGTTGTTTTCATTTCTTTCTGATGGCATTCAGGCCTCTCATAATTACAATATTGTGATTCTAACTCTTTTGATTACACTTACAGTATATATGATATGACCAACATCACAATCTACAGTATACATTTAGTATTTAAACTTAAACAGTTGTGGGTTGATTTGACAGTGCATTTGTCCTGCAGATTAAGGGGTGTTCCTTAGCTAACAGAAACCATTTCTCATAACACACTGCATCCAACCTTTTGTTTCGAGTGGCACATAATGAAAACACTTGTGTTGTTATTTTGATCTGCTCATGTAGTCTAGGAAAGACAGGTGCAAATGACACTTTAACAATATTCAGTTACTATAGTAAATGGTGCTGCTTTTTACTCTAAAACTGTTGTCCTTTACCCAGTCCTATGTGCACACACACACACACACACTCAAGGACTTTTTAAACAAAGATTTATTAATATGGTGCCCGTTGTCTCTCCAATGACTTGTGGTTGTGACTTTAGAAAAGATCATCTTTGCAATGCCTCGGTGGTCAAAATGAGGAGAAGGTATAACGGTTTAACTTCCTTTCTAACATGCAAAGAGGTCAGGGATATTTATTTATCAGACAGGAGAGATTATAGGCTTTGACATTCCGCCAACCTTAAAGTATAATCTAATATGCCCACCCTGAGCCAAGGGCATACAACTTTAGCTAGCTGAAAGTACATCACTGTACCTAACCATATTTTATACTAGACAAACAAAGACTCCCTGACATTTGCAATATAATTCATCCTCATTTGCCAATCTAACCCCACCTAATTAAAACAAATATAATAGGGCCACTAGAATTATGCTGCCCTACGGTGTTAAATGTTTCCCATTTAGCTGTAATTACAGCAGCACTCAGTAGTGGAGAGCAGTCTGTGTAATGTAAATACCATTGTGAGGCAGTGAGAGATGCTAGGTGGGAGCGAATATGATGGGTTTGTTTTGTTTATTGCTTGCACTGTGGCATGCATTTGTCTGACCAACAGCAGGAGTATTTTACTACATGATGTGTACATCATACAGTGCTACAGCTGAACCCCTAACCCTACCAGACGGCCTTAACCAAAACACTCATGAATGTAGAGCCCCTAAAAATCCATCCATCCATTATCCTAACTGCTTGTCCTCTTCAGGGTCACGGGAGTGCTATAGCCTAACCCAGCTGTCATTGGGCGAGAGGTGGGTACACCCTGAACAGGTCACCAGTTTGTCACAGGGCTGACATATAGAGACAGACAACCACTCACAGCCCCTAATAACGCCAAAAGAAAAAAAGTCTCAGATGCAGGAAATTTTCAAAAAAAAAGTTTCAATATATATAGAGTTCAAGATCAATCCATAACACACTGAATGGACTAGAACAAAGATGGGACAGTCCTAGCATCGTACACTACAGTTCAAATACAGAAACAAATTGGCAATGACCTACATTTCCTGCTTTATTCAGGCTTTTGTGCATATTTTAGTAAAGTTGTAGACACCAGTTACATTTTTATTTTATGCACCAATAGCAACAATATCAAACAGAACATTTGTCAAGAATTTATTTTTATTTAAATTATTATACCTTTATTTAAATTATTATACCCCAGCATAAATGAGAAACTTGGGGTGGAAGTGAAAAAGTACTACTCTTGAGTCTGCAAGAGAACAAGAGACTGATAACATAACAAGGGCTTCACTTAAGTTCATTACTGTCTTTAATAAACGTTAAAATACAGTATCACTATTCATTACTGACAGGTTGGGGGTTCATTTTCTATGTATTGCAGTCCTTAAATATTTCCTTGTTTACTATTTCAACCTATTTCGTTTCTTTAAAAAGTTTTAAAGAGAAATGCCCCAAGGATGTCCATTTTCCCACTTTTTTTTTTAACCAGGCACCTGGTGGGATTGAAGTAAAAAAAAACTCTGATCTAGTTCAATATGGTTAATAGCATCATTGAACACGAACCGGTATAGTATCCCACAATGTACTATGGTAGTCATTATGTCAGTTTTTATCTGAAGTGCTTCAGATTTTGGTTCCAACTCTTCAATAATTAGTTTTTATAGCTACCTAAAGAGGGTGCTGGAAAGCACTGCACACCTCTTTACTGCCTTGCCTGTTCAGTGTTGCCATTTGCTAAGAATACAGTTTTGTTGGCTTTTATTGTGCCACCTTCATTTTGCACTTTCAAGTCTATTAATAGGAGCATTTTCACTCTTCTTTTGGCCAGAGGGAGAATACAGTTAGCTTTGAAACACGGAGGGACTAAAGACAGCTTCTCTGAATTATGACAACAGTTGATGGGCTAATTTAACAATCCAGTTGCTCTTCCACCTGGCTGAAAGTCATGCAAATCAACTCAACTTCCCTTAGACTGCATACTGTGATTCCATCTTGTGTAGTACTTGATGATCTGGTATTCATCATCAATCCAGAGTTTCATTTAATAATGAAATTTTAACAGATTTTTTGCTGTTTTGTAGCTTCAAGTTCACAGTTTTACCTTGCAGGTTGTTTAAACAGATTTAATTTCCCAGCAGGTAGGCATGAATTAAATCTTGCAAGTCAAAGTGATGGTAATAAGAAAGCAGGTTTACAACACCCATAATTCTTTTTCTTTACTGGTGAACTTGTCAGTGCCACCTTAAAAGCCTGATGTTAACCAAACGCGAGAGAGTTAAAGGGACAGTAGAGTGACCGGGATTGACCGGAACGAAAATCAAGACCTCAGTCACTTGCTTGAAAAAGTATATGATGTCACTTCAGCTGTTTTTGCACCAATCACTTAACAGTAAGGTTGATATCTGACACAAAGATGTCCTCAAAAGTCACAGGGACACCAGCTGCTGAATAAAAACACTATTATAACATGTGCGACATGATGACATCAGGATTATAGAAAATATGTTTTGTGGTATCATGTTGGGCTATTCTATCTATTCCATAATCCTGTTAATCTATCCAGTTATTCACCCTTAGCATGGCATCTCTGACAAAATACTAAATCATTTTCCTTTTGTGTCTATGTCTCATCCCACCGTGCTATGAGGGGCTTAGGAGTTTGGCAACTATTTACGTGACAAATCCTCAGGTGCCTTACAGTTTGAGTCTCACAGGACCCTGTGAGTGGATGCTTTGAGTTGAGGTATGTGAAAGGAGTGCAACACTAGAGTAAGCTTGTCCATAATACTATTACCACTACAAAGGGCTGGAAACTGGGCTTGTTCGGACAGTAGAATTTAATATGTATTTACTTTACATTTGACCAATTCAAATGTACTACTGTAATAAACTTCAGCACAAAACAGTTTGGGATATATCAAAGGAGGATTTGGTAACATTTGTTTTTCTCTCTTTTAATATTTGTTTCAGATAACATAGATGCTTTGTTATGACTCACGGTAATACCAAGATGCAGTTACATTTTTGGAATTCAGTTTATGTATCATGACAGTGGGCAAAGGTCTATTAATAATGTGAATTATAGAAAATTGGTGGATATCACAATGTAAACACAACATCTCAGAGTGCATGTCACTCCCATTCCAGCAAATCATAAAAGATTTATTTAAATGTCTTCATCTATTTTTCCTCCAAGCTGTGATATTGTAATCTTGCAGTATTTTTGCCTTTTTGGCATATACATCTACAGAATCTGGAGACTGACTAAACTTGACCAGCCAAAAAGTGCAATAGTATTTTCATACAATGACAGGCAGGCTCACCTACAGCTATTTACCTCACAGTTAAGAGTTTTAGCAAACATGGTACAATAGGAGTAGTTGTAATCTCCACAGGAACATTTTTCATGCCTGTGTACTATGCAGCAGAACCTCTAAGGAGCTGCAGAGCCTGTAGATCCTGGTGCAGATCATCTTTCATATAGAGCACTGAAATCATTACACTCCTAAAGGAGCAAAAAACATGTGCGATGATTGTCATCCAGTACACAATCCTATAGAGTTAATCCATCCATCACCTAGTTGTGAACTGATTTCACACATTCAAACTGATTTAAGATCCATAGTGTAAAATAAAGTCTGCTAACTTTTCAGTAACACTCAAATGACTCACATGAATGTGCTGACGTTCCTTTGCCAGGGTCATGTTTTCTTTTATAGACACTACGGATCACATATTTTTACATGACCATATTTTAGACTCAAATCGTTTAATAGTTGAAGAATACACCTCAGAGGAGTCTGTATAGGTGCTGAATCTACCACCTTCTCTCCTTTTTTCCTAATATTGCTTTTTTTAATTTCCTCTGACAATCAGCACACACCAAAAGCATCGAACATAGAAACACACTCTAGTGGCCTAAGTTTCCCATATAGGCTACATATATTGAGAATCTTTTAAAGTGAGACTCCATGAACTTTTCATTGAAAGCTTTTCTCCTTGTTTCAGATACATTTGCACTGCAAAGATGTCTTTCTGTTGCTTGCTCTCTCTTCTTATAAATCATGTGACTTCTGATGACGTAGACCAGACTTGTCTGTTTGTCTCTTGCATTAATACTGGGCTGTATGAGTGTGTATGTACTCCTCAAGCAATAAGCCTAATTTAAATATTTAGGTTGGCTTTTCATCTTGATCTTTAGACTTCTCATAAATATGAGGGCTGTTACAGTGCTGTTTTGGTGGTTGTCGAGCCTCTTAAAGAAACTTTTCGAGCAACGTGCATATTTGCTTCCTTTGAGAGGGTTAGTTAAATTGACTGATATTGTTTTCTCTGCCAGCAGTTGACAACCTAGCTTAGCATAGAGGCTGAAAATGGGGGGAAAATCTAACATGCCTCTGTCTACAGGTAACAAAATCCATCTAAAACCATCTCCAACACCAACACCTGAACTAACCAGAATTTTCTGTTTTGCCAAACGGAAAATCTGCCTAAATCTCTGACATGTAATAAAGAATTCTTTCTTCATAAATTGTTCCTGATGAACTGTTAAACTATAGTAACACATCAGTTAGTCATTACTTGATCAATAGTTAGAGTGTATCAAGAAAAGCAACACTCCAGAAGTACGTAGTCCCTCATTAATTCATGATCATCCAATCATTTGATTTTTGTGTATCCTCAAGTAAAGTTACGAGTTTGAGATTTACACAAAAAGGGTAACTAATGATTAAGTAATGAGTAATTAATGAGTTGTTAATATAGTTTGTCGGGAGTTAATAGGGAACAGCTTATGAAAAGCAATCTTTATTCCTTTACACAGATACTTATGAAGTTATTAACCACTTATTCACTAATACAGTAGTAGGCCTATTCCCCCAGTCTTATCCCTAGTAACGCATTATCTGCTATATAGTATTCAGTTAGTATTATTCAGAAACTACTCACGAGATAATCATTGGTTCCTGATTTGTTCCTCAATAAAAATTGTGTATAGTACTGTAAAGTATTTCCCCACATAACGACAGAGACCAGCACAAAGCCATAAAATGTGCTTTTCACATTTGGATTTTTGCATGGAACAAACAAGACAATAACATGTTATTTTGTGAGATTTAGGTAAACAGATATTTGTTACCTTTGGACAGAACCATGCTACCGGTTTCCAGTCTTTATTTGATGTTTATCCTTCAGAAATGAGAGTGGTTTTATTCTTTTCGTCTCTCTAACAAAGTAAGTAACCTTATTTCCCTTAATGTCAAATTATTCACTTAAGCTGGCAAACATTTTGCTTTGGGTTATGATAAAAAAAAAAATTTTTAAATTAAAAGGCAATGTAGATATAATATGCAACATTTTTTTAGACTTGATTTCTTTAAGTCATATTTATTTCAGTTGATTGCATTATTATTTTCCATTTTTCACCTTAGTGCACATATACAGTTAGGGCCTGGATTAATCTGAGTCAGTCTACATTGCCAGTACAAAAGAAGACAAAGTTGTCCACCACTGCTAGTCTGTGCACCAATTATTGGACAATTGCATTTCAACCAGACTAAACAGACATGTTATCCACATTTGCATATGTTTTTTTAACTGTGTGATACCATATAACTGGAAGGAGAAAATGTTTTTGTGTCGAGTTTTTATAAGGGGAGAGAGCAGTCGCAATTGTGTTTGTCTTTGGTGGAAAAACATGTTGTGGCAGCAGGTAGAAATACCAAAAGGCCTCTTAAGGGTTTTGAAATGTGACGTGAGGAACATTTGATTACATAAAAAAGGTTTGTGGTTAGCTAAAAACTATTTTGAATTGTTAGATATATCAATAATGAGGATAAATATTATGCCAAATATTCAGTATTTGTACAGAAATATACATATATAAATATATAATATATACCTAATTTAAATGGAACTATTTTCTGCTCTTGACCATGTTTGTTGTTTAATGTTTCTTTCTCAAGATTATTTTATAAGATCTTCAGATAGCATGCCAGATAGTGAAAATGAATGTATTATTTAGTGTTTCATTGCTGTTTAGTATTAGAGGCATTCTACAGATCAGTTTGTGTTTGTAAGATTAATTTAAGAGGAATATTTCATTTCACCTATAAATGAATTGTAAACTTTCTTTTCTAAATGCAAGGTTTTGAAATAGTTTCAACAATTTATATCATGTTATTATTTTCCCTGCTTTATCAATGTGGTTCAGTATACTTTGCCTCTTCTAATTACTGCTATCTACCATCTGTTGTAAATAATTATGCAAATTAAACTTTTTGAAGAAAACAGCATAGTTAATTTTTCTTTATGTGGATCAGGAACTTAGAAAGGGTTCTGCACTGGAGCTCTATCGCAAAGACAAAAAGTCGTAAGGGATTTTAGCTCAAAGGCAGGGTTATTTATGGGGAATTAATACAGTTACAGTATTTATTCTCTGAAGTTCCCTCTATGGATCTATGTCTTAATAAATGGGAAGACACTTGCTCAGGGGCGCACCAAGTGAAGTACTCTATAAGAATACTGGCTCTTAGTTACATCTGTCCTGATTTAAATTAATTAAATTTGTAATTAGTTAATAATAGAGAAGTTACAACATT
Source organism: Sandelia bainsii (assembly GCA_032362345.1). Classification (NCBI taxonomy): domain Eukaryota; kingdom Metazoa; phylum Chordata; class Actinopteri; order Anabantiformes; family Anabantidae; genus Sandelia; species Sandelia bainsii. Next base: position 15,041,926 of record JAUMHL010000017.1, read on the forward strand.
TATGATTCATTGAATTGTGAACAATTTAACACATGAACTGAAATGGTCTCTGGCCTGTACCTGCAGGCCTTTTTCACGGAAGACATGTCACAGACAGGTGAGGCTGTGAGCAGTATGCAAAAGACTCAGCATATTTCATAAAGTCCATATATGAAACATACTGTAAACTAGGCTACAATAAAAAAAAGAGGGATGTACTTAAGTCAGTAGTGTGGGCAGTGAATATATGAGAAATATGGTGTGTGGATGTTCAAAGGTAAGGAAATAAAAGGAAAAAGAAAGAGCAAGAAGTGACCTCTGGAGGGTTTGAAGTGGACCATCTAATAGATGGGTTGCCAGTCAGATTGGGGAAGACATGTTCTGCTGAGAAATAAAGCAGCTTTCTGCAAGGGCAGCACTATCTGACGGGGGAACAGACTTTGACACAAGCCTAGAAACCTGTGAAATTACTGTTTAGAAATGAATTTGTATGTGGCACACACCTTCTTGCACTGCATACCACATTTAACCACATCCCACATTTGACAGTTTGACAACTGCTACACCCCTTCGCCGCTAGTAGCAGTGATAATGTTGCACAAGGCTATACTCAAACTTGGCTACACAGATAGGGAGAAAAGACATCAACTAAACCCCAAAAATATCAACTGACAGCACAAGCTAAACTTAGAAATATAGAGCATGACCCATAAAACTAACATAATGCTGTTTGCCTCCTGCAAAGAGTATTCTGGTTATTGTATTTGTAACATTAGTATGTATGAAAACCCATCTTTACTGAAAATACACCAGGAAATGGACATATACCAGACATGCTACATTAATGCAAAAACGCAGGCACAGCTTCACTCCTGACAAACTGTCAATGCAGGATGTACTTTGATCAACCACAACATAATGAAACTCTTGTCCCCCCACTGGACAAATATAAGCATAACATAATACATTTCCCATCCCATAGGCTTCCCTATATCAGTCATCATATATTCCCAAAGTGACACACAGTTTAAACAGCCTCAAGCACACAGTAAGTGGGAGATGTCTTACCTTAAGAATGGAGTTTATTGCTGCAGTTTCAGTGTAAAACTTTCCACAGCCTTCATCAAATCCAGAGCTCAGCAGATTGATGGAGCTAACAGGTTTCCCTATGGAAATAATTAAAATTTTGTGTCATGACGTTTGTGTTTTGGGCACCAAAACAACTTTTCATGTCCTAATGAATCACAGGGACGACGTGTTCCCAGTTAAACTAGTGTAACAGCCTGACCCACCAATTAGCTTAGGTAGCAGGAAAAGCAAAGGCGCAATTAATATTAATAAATAAGGGCACCAGCACTCTGGCATTGCAACTTTAGCCTCCTCCTACTTCTTTATCGTCATATTAAGTGTGGTTGCTGCAGTGGAAAGCTGCAGCTGTTGAGGACGGGGAGCAATTTTAAACACTGCATTTCCAAGTGTTTTGAGTTATTCCGGCTCATAACACCTCCTGTTCAGGTTGGATGACGGAGGTTCTGTGGTATCACATCAGGGGAAGGAGCTGTCAGTCAACCAGCCTCTACAGCCGGAGAAGAGGTATATGTGGACAGAATAATTTAAATTATCTGAGGTCAGCTATGTGCAGAGAATTTCCCAGATAAAAAAAAAAAGAGGCATTTTAAGGAGCTAATTTGAACTAATTTCTAATATTTTTACTTAACAAGAGCGGGCAGAAGAGGCATGCAATTTAATCACTACATGAAAACCCACCTGAACAAAAGGATGGGGGAGGACAGGACCAGGCGGTTGGTTCAAAACAAAAAATCCATCTACTCTTTTCTACTGCATAAACCCAAACAAAACTCAAAACAAAAAGCTTATCGGTCTAGTCTACAAAACAACTTCACTCATAACCATACAGAGAAATGGCATCAACTGTTTAACCTAGTGTATCAAACAAGTTCTTGACTACATGGTGCACATGTACAGAGTATCCCCACTTACCTAAATCCTGCCTCCTACTACTACTACATACCACTTTATTCATCCATGACACACAAAATACACAACATAGCCCAGGCACAGTCTCACACACAGTCTCAAGGAGCTGCCCCCTTTTGTAGAATTCCTCGGCAAGGGATTGGTTCCTCACATTCAGGACAGCCAACCGGTGTGGACCAATCAGATTCAAATAGGCCAATCAGTGGAGGCTCAACACCTGGACGGAAGACAAAAAGAAAAACAAAAAACAGAAAAACAACAGCGCCACCTAATCTGGCACGTAACACTACCTTGACAGAAATAATAACATAAAAAAACAGTTTTGCTTACAGTAACTTTTTACTTAGGGTCATCAGCTGTGCATGTGAAAACAGTACAGCTACAGCAGCACAATAAACTCTCACCCACGTGTCTAGATGAGTGGGCGAACTATAGGTGTGCATGGACTTTTGGTGTAATCTTGTGAACATCAGCAGGTTGCTGGATCAGAACAGTGCGGTTGAAGATACGTATCAGAAAGGTTAGAACGATTACCCATCTGTGTCTTTGTCACTTACCGTCGCTGTTATTGTGAACGAGAAACAGAACACTTACAACACTTTTAATTAAAGAAGTGGTCTTTATTACAGCAAAGAAGCCAAACATTACAGACAAGAATAATTATGAACCACGAATATCAATTCTGTACTCAGGCTGGCCTTTCATCCAGACACCAGCTTCATTCTCTATTCTTAAAGGCCATTACTTCAGACTTATTAAGAGGAATTATGGGTATCCTAACAGGATTTGCTATTCAGTTTTCCCTCTAGATACGTAGTGTTAACACTTGTCATTGATTTCTTCACTTTTCCCCTCTCTCTGCTTGCTATAGAGAACTGGTCATGAGTTTTGTTGAGCTGGTAAACCCCATCATCACTGCAGAAAATGTATTAACATACTTTTATGGCCTCTGGTTTTTCTCTCCTTCTTTGGGCCAGACAAGAAACCTTGTCGACCAACACAATAAAGCTCTGTATTCAGTGAAAACTACGGTTTTTAAACAATATCTGTCAATATTTGAAGTTGAATTCTCCAGGAGTACAATCTCTGGCTTTATATCTATGTTGGATCCATCAGCCTTTACAGTACTCATGAAAGTCTATTTACAATAACATCCTTTAGAGCAGGGCTTCTTTTGTTCCAACAATGTGGAACGTACAACATTTTATTTACAATAAAGTTTTTTTTTCTGAATCAGTTTGTGCACAAACAGAAACACGTCTGGTATTCAGTAAGACTGTTAAGCCTCACAAAGAATTCATGAAGCATATTGATGAATAAAACGCTGAATCGTGGTCCAAATGCTTTTTGAAACATTGATCGTCCATGAGAACGCATTCAACGAAGCCCCGGTTACAAAGCTAAGATGGTAAGTACTTGTATGTCAACAAGGAAATTCAAATGATTAGGCACAATAAATGTTTTTGTTTCAAAGTCCTGCATGTTTCCCTCCCTAAGCCTGTTTGCGTCACCCAGTCAGTGTGTATTCACGAAAAATAGGATATGCGGATGAAGATAAATAGCTTATCCCGACTAAGACGTTCAGAGGGATAGGAGCCATTATCCAAAACACTCTGATGTTCTACTGACCACAAACAGAGTGATGGACTTTTACACAAATAAACTACGATAACATCACAGAGATTCATTAAGTGAAAACAAGACAATACTACAGAATCCATCTAAATACTGAAAAACTACTTCTAATGCTTTTAATTTACAGCTTCAATCACAGATTCTTAAACTTTTCTTCATGGACCCAAATTGAGCGGATGCGTTTCTCTTACCTCGGGACTCATTATATGCTCATTTAATCACAGTAACACTCTCCAGGTTCCCGAGGAAACAGACTCGCGGCTCATTTTGCATCCCCAGTTTAAGAAACGCTGGTGGTAGAGTAAACATGGAATGAAGAATGATTGTTCTTACAAGCAATGCAAGTAAACAATAAATACAAACAATGTGCTTTATCCATATAGACATATTTACACAAAGTCTTTGGCTTATGAATAAACATCGGCTACAAAATCAAAACAAAGAGAAAAGTGTTGGCCACCAGTGCACAAAACAAACAAAGCCTGGGGTCAGTTCACTTCCAATTCCCTTCAAACCAGAAATGGAAATATGTAACTCACCTTTTCATGAAATAAGGTTAATTCTCAGTCTCGTCTAAGGCTCAACAGATTTCCTTGTACCCAAAATCTGCTTATATTTGAAATTTGAAAAATATCCCATTTGTGAATTGGCTGAATTGAAAGTGCATTGGGCCCAGCCCTGAAACAAACATGATTAAGCTATTTTCACATGGTTCAACAAAATCGTAAGCGTTCCGTTTTCATGGTTTGTGATACAAAGAAGACTTCATAACTTCCAGTAAATCAGTTAAATGATGCTACAAAAGAAAGCAGAAAACATAAACAATGATACATATCACACTTTTTGAACGTATATACTTTAGCAAAAATCCTACACATCTTCAAACTGCCACACTAAAAAAATCTAAAAGCCTAATACTCTTCATGTAAACTTTCTTTAAACTTTTCACTGTCATTCTTGCTTCTATGACTCTACTTTATCTATTGAGCAGACTTATACTGACATATCATTATTTTATGTCTTTGATCTGACATCTGACAGTTTACTGTATGTAACCAAAATCAAATGGGTTCAAAGTGGCCATTAAGTATTCAAATACATAATAATATTCAGTGTGAGTTCACTGAAGTAACCAGGAAAATATGAAGATGACGCTGCTGATGTATGAAGTATAAAAGAGAAGCATTCACAGAGCTTGGCCAGGATGTGACTGTTCTTGTAGTTTCTTGTTCTTGTACAAAAGTACAGGCTGCAATTACTCAAACACCACCATGATCAGATGTCCAACACTGTTAAGATACTCAGATATTCGAATGAGAGCAGGAAAGTGGGGCCACTGAAAACGTTAACTTGCAGTTATTCAAAAGCTGTCGTAGCAGCTTGCAAAGGGAGGGGAGACATCTACAGTGCACATGGAGTACTGCAGCTGAGACAGCATAATGCATTGAGTCCATGGCAGAGTGGTGAGAGGCTAAACATTTAAATGGAGCCCAAAACATACGTACAGCGGGCCCGCTGGCACTCAAAAAGCTGTACAGTAAGCATAAAGGAATAAAAGGAGTAACATCTACTGTTCCATCGTACTCCAAACAGTTCCTCCTGTTAACAGTCTGAACTTTTCCCCTGTGTTTAACAACACAACAGGAGCCAATTTCCCTTGTGCCATTTGTAGGGATGCTGGATGGATGGATGCTACAGAACGGCCAGCGCGGGGGGGAGTCAGGACCAAGCAAAAGCAAAGAGTCAAACAGGCGGGAGGTGAAAAGATGTTCTCCTTCTCTTCTTCACCTCTTTCTCCTCTTCTCTCCTTTGTTCGTTTAAGAGGACTCGATGAACTCCAGCGCCAGGTCGTAGCAGAACCGATACTGCTCCTACAGACACAAACACATTTGCCAGACTTAATATCCACTAGAAACAGTTCTACGGTAACTGTCACATATTCACTTTAAACTAAATACATGCTAAATAATGAAGCTAAAAAGTGCTGGGTGCCCTTCTTTGTGGAGTTTGCATGCTCCCTGTGCCTACGTGGGTTTCTTACACAAAGATAAGTTAAGATAATGCAAAGGCTAAACTATGGCTCCTAGATAGTATTTGCTAACAATGTGGAGATCATAATATGTTTTTATAATCTACTTTGTCACATTTGCATGGGTTCTTTTGCTTTTTGATACTTTTTTCAATCTTGTCTGCTGTGTGTGTCAGCACCAGAGACGTCTGTGTGAAAACCAAATATTTTGGTTTGTCTCTCCCTCTGTTACTCTGTTTAACCGAGGGGACACTCACCGGAGTATCCACCATGTTAGGTTTGCTGTTCCTCAAGGTCTTTACTGCGTGGAAGACATCAACCACACTCTGTCTTTTGGCCATCTCACAGACAATGCTGCTGGCACAGAATACTCCACTACGCCCACCTCCATTTCTGTAATGGGACAGAGACAGAAAATACCAACAGAGATATGAGACAAAATACTCAATATGATATTTCATTTGTAGCTTTGCCACCTCTGACAGTGTTGATAGCATGGAGCTTGACACAGTGGTGACAAACCATCCAGCTTGTCATTAAACCCCGAGAGTCACTGAACAAAAACATCTTCTGGTTAAAGAGAAGTGTCACTCTTAAGTCACTGAGTTTTTACAACCACTAAATGGTGCCAACATAACTGGCACTAACCACCACTCCTCAAGTATTTATTAGACCACTACAGGATAGTCTTGAGCATCTAGCAGTAGAACAAATTAATTGATTTTATTATTTTTTTTCACTGAGTAAACAGATTCAAGAGAGTGCTTTTGTTTCTTATAGAGATGCTAATTGCTTTTACAAACCCACTCTTACTAATTGGAAAAAATGCAAAGAGGAAGAGAGTAAAGTGTATAAAACTGCATATTTGTTGTGTACTCACAGGCAGTGCACAATGGTTCTTCCCTCCCCCTCCTCCCCCTCGCGCTGCCACTGATCAACCTGCAGAATCAGTTTGAGGAAGGAGCGTTTGGAAGCAGGGACGTCTCTATGCCCTGCCCAACCCAGGTACTGGAACTGACGAACCATGAGGTAACCCTCCTGAGGCTGAAAGATCAAATGACACTTATATACTGTATTTATAGGTACTGTTCACACAGTTTGTAAATTGTTTTTGTTCTAAACAAGAAAACCACTGAAAAAAACAAGATACCATAATTCTGAGTACCAACCCTGGTGAGATTGCAGACCCTGAAGAGTCTACTGATAACATCACAGTCCATCGAGCAGGACATACATTCAACTTGGACCGGTCCGTAACGCAGCATGCCCTCTTCTGGCCAATACTGAGGACAGCCCTGAGCACAAATCATTGCAAAGAGCAAACACACATTTTAACAGTGACAAACAGAAGTGGATTGCAGTATAAAATTCAGTATTTTAAGCCTTGATTGAAGCTTATGATTTGTTCAGTATGTTATGTGATTTGAGCTTGTTTGGGGCTTGATGAACACTTGTTTTATGAAATTCTAAAGTTATAGTCATAGTGAGACACCACAATTACCTGAGCCAAGTCGATTTCATTCAGCATAACCAGACTGGTACATCCGTAGTCATAAACCAGACGCCAAAAGTCTTTGACGGTGTTAGGCAATGGATGCTGGGTAACAATGAATGCAGCAGGCTGCCTGTAGCTCTGCAGAAAAGAGACAACAAAATCAATCAGGCGTAATTTCTACCACAAGCTTAAACATTTTCTTTAAATCCAGCGGTATAAAGCAGTAAGCTTTGCTTTTCTTACGCACATCTCTGCATCTCTGTTTTGTTACCTAATACTGTTATACTTGCCTTTATTACATCTCTCATATACACGCACATGAAAACACCAACAGCAGAGCAGAGTGAAACAGATTTTGGGATATGATACATTGAGCATACTTGTAAAAGGGTCACATGATCATGCAGGGGGTCTATCAAATCTGAGGGTGGGAACATGCATTACATAAACAAATACACTATACATACAGTATAGTACATCTACAGCTACATTTAATAGGGTCAGTTATCTTCATGTTCAGTCAAATAGGAAGCTGAAGATACTCAAAGACAAATTACTCTGATGGTACGTTTGTCAGTTACAAAATAAAAGATAAAATCCACTAAAAGAGTCACAGTTTCTTTGGACATGATGAACTGACTGAACTGAGAGTTAACTGAGCCTAACTCATCCTGAATGAAAATGTGCAGCCAAATGTGTTACATGGGTGTGAATGACTTTGCTGACTGAGGCAGTGTAAACATGAGGAGAGTCTAAGGTGAGGGTCGAGGCCAGGTTTAGGATTCAGGGTGTAAATGGCTTTGCTCAACATGAACCTGATGGCAGAATGACACTGAAGCCATGAAACAAATCCAGTATTGGAAATTGGAAATCCCATTACCTGGAACTCTTCTGACAGCTTGGTTAGAGAGAGGCCAAAGGTAACTAAACTTTAAAGAAGAATTTGAAAAACTGGACTTTTGTGATACAACAGCATTGTTGGAGAGAAGCCAGGTTTCTTTCCACACCATGCATATATTACACTTTGTGTATAAACCATTAATATAAAGGTATGTACATACTGTATCTTTAACCCTCCCCTTACTATATTGTTCTTATAATGTTGTTCTTATTAAAACAGAATGGTGAATAAACTTTAACTTAAATCAATAACCAGATATTTCTATCTTACCTTAGATTTATACCTACTTCATGACTTTTTTTTAAGTGGGCAGGTATATGTTGACATAGTGTCAGCTGTTGCCAATATAAGTACTGTTTGGGTGGTGGCCAGAGAAGCTAGTGGTCTTTTGAGAACCTGGATTTGTCTCTAGCCTTCTGCTGCTAAAACCACAAACACAGCATCACACAAACAGGGAAGGGAGTCTGTGTGTGTGTGTGTGAGTGTTGTCTGTGTCGACATATATACAAAACTGTTTGCGTGTACATGTGCTTTTCTTCGTCATTAGGTGTGTTTAATCTTTTAAAAGTCTGTATCATTTTGAACAAATGTGTGACTGCAGTTTGGGACAACAAACATTATATGTTTTTATTAATGTTTGTCATGTTGCATTTGCTCAAACTGTGTTAAAAGCAACACATCAGCTGTGCTAAAATGCTATTTCCTTGTGTACTTATAAAAAAAGAACTCACACGGTGTGAAATGTCCCAAACTACTCTTGTATGATGTGTTGAAAATAACACAACCTCCCTGTATGTGTATAGACTTACATCCATCAGAGCAGCATTGATGTAGTTGCTGCTTTCTCCGTCTATCGTAATGAGGAAGGGCAGGCATCTATCAGGAGGAAGGCCATCCATAAAGCGGTTCTTATCTTGGTTTCTAGGCAACAATGCAATGCTGCAGTCTTCAGGCTGAGGCTGTGGGGTCACTGAGTTTAACGTCTGGACAAACAGAGGCATATAACTGGTTAGTGCAGATGCAAAGACAGATTAGGTTTTAACAGTATACTATAACCTTAACATGCAAGGTTGAGACTCAAAGGTGAGTCCCAAGAATTTGAAAATGTGTCCTAAAATGATCGGTGAACATAAAAATGTTGTGCTGCTGATATGATGAACTCAGCTGCACAGATAATAAAGCTGGAATTTATATTTGAGAATTTGTGAAAGGCCAGGAACAGGTTCAGAAGATGTTCCTTTCATCAAAACACAGCTAAATATAATATACTGCTTCGAAATACAGCTCAAAAACTTAAATAGTGGATTTAGCCAAACCTTGGTGACGCTAAAACCTTTGTTTGAGACATACAGATCATATGTGTGAGCAGCACAGAAGTGGATTATGATGCAGGCTTTAGCTCTTTCTATTGACATTTTCATATTTATTTTGTGCCCAGAAAACTGTGTGTTGTGTGCTGTTATTTTGTGCCATGTTGAAACTGACATGAATTCAAGTGAATGACTGATAACCACAATATAGGTTTGTTTTGTAAGGTGCTGAAGACACAGGTTTTAATTACCTGGAACTCATCCTTCAGATGTGATGAGTTGGTCTGGGAGTCGATACGGATCAGCTCATAATAGGCTGCTTTGAACTCGCAGACTGGTATGGCTGTTTCTCCACATAGACAAGCCTCTAGTATGGCATCATGGATGAATATATACTGCTCCTGAACACATACAATTCAAGACATATTATCATATCAACACACACACACATTCCACTCATAAATAAAGATGTTGGTTAAAAAATATAAAAGACACACAACTTGTCACATGGATAGCCCAAACAGCTGTGACTCAATGAAAATTAGCATGCAGAGTGATGGCTGATGGGAGATGGAGCTATGAATGATATGAGATGATGATTTACTACACTCCTGAGTCTGTCTGTAAAGGAAATTGTATTTTTAGCAGCAGCTTCAATTCAATGAACAAGCAGAACGTGAATTGAAGGCTTTGGTTTGATCCATGCAGCCAAGTAGGTATGCATGTGTCGGTATGCATTTATACTTTTGTTTACTCAATAAACTGTTATTTAGCATTATGTCTCTTCTACTAAAGCAGTGGAGGATGGAGACGCTCAAGTCACAGTGTAATTCTTGATCTCGTCACTGGATGGTGCCAAAGTGAGATATTTTCCCATCCTTGATGAAGTTGCTTAATGAATGAAGATGGATGTCACCCTTTTCCCAGCCACAATAATATTCTTACCAAGAAATATACTAATATACTACTATACTACTTTAAACAGTATGTTTTCTGTGATTATGTAGCGGATGTGTGAATGGGTGGCAGATAGATGGCTCTATGTAATCACTTTAGCTTGCACCATGCCAATGGCTGAGTCTTACAGTGACAGTTTACTGAGTATATTCTAAGATGTGGATGCAGATGGAGGATGGTCAATGCAGTCACCTCAGTCTGTACCATGTTGATCCTCCTTGAGCGAAGAGCCTTCACGCAGTTGTAGATGTCGACCACCCCTTCTCTCTCAGCCATGTCCAACATGATGTCAATGACTATAAAACAGCCTGTACGCCCTGCTCCAGCACTGCAGAGAGACACAGGGAGGAGATTTTTATTTTCTATGAAGCAGATGATCTGTCTGTGACTTTGTACTGCATGCATATACTGTACTTATATTAGTAACTATCATTACATACGGTAGAGTGCATACAGTATACGTTAGCATGTACTTCAGTATGTTCTACCTGCAGTGGACCACAATAGGCCCAGCAGAGGGTGGATTTGAGATTTTAACTCTGCGGATGAAAGAAAGCAGTCCTGTAGCGTGATACGGAACGCCATGATCGGGCCAGCCTGTGAAGTGGAACTGCTTGACTTCCCGCACCTCGTTGAAACCACGCTGAATAAACACAAAAGATATACAAGTATGAAGGTTACCGCTCACAGATCGTCTTTCAAATTAAAGCAAAACAACTCACAGGAAGACATTTATCTACTGGTCAAGATAATCTCTAGCTCATAGCTAAATGCATGTATGGTGTATATGTATATATGTATATAGATGGTAAATAAGAAACAGAAATTAAATGCTACATGTTTAAGAAAATATTTCAAACCCAAACACAAAGACATTTTGTAAAAAGTTAACTAAAATATATCACTCACCCTCTCCAGTGTAAATGTGCGAACCACATATTCAGCAAGAGGTTCAACCTCCACAAATGTCACCTTAAAGTCTCCATACACTTCTGCATCATCTGGCCAATACTTATAGCACTTGACCTGTTAAAAATAAAATATAAAAATGTTTTTTATATAGTTTTCCATCTGATGACAGGCAGACAACACTTTGTAAATATATTGTCAAATGTACAAATGTCAAAGGGTCAAAATATGTAAAAAATAAAATATAATATAATAATGATGAGGCCTGGGGAAAAAAAACAACTTCTCGATTAGTACTGCACAGCAGAATACAGACGAAAACAGAAAAGAGAAACTTACCCTTCCAACCTCCACCAGATTGGTTACCATGACGATGCAGGCTGACTGTTCCTGCCACACCATCCTCCAGAAGTCATACACTGTTTCGTGAACAGGACCTAGACATAGACACACAGAGACATATATTCAGCATTTTGTGTGACAGCTACGTGTGAAGAAATGTGTTATCTTAAGTCTAACAGCAGTTACTTGTATTTTAGTGTTTGACAGTGTGTGGTGTCTCACCTTGAGTAGCAATGTAGTGGCTTGGTCTCTGGTAGCCCTGAAACACAACACCATGACACAACAACTCAATATGCATCAATAACACAGACACATGTCCCACTTGGGGAGCAACGAGTCAAAACGAATCTGTTATCTTGTTCTCACCTCAGACAAGAGAAGTTTCCAAAGATGGTATAGTACGGTTAGCAGCACCATTTAGACACTGTTGTATTTACTAAAGGTCATCTCATAATGGTGACATGATCTGAGGGAGCTTTACACTTAAAACTAGTAAGTTACATTTCTGAATAATAAAAACAAAGCTTCAAAATTACACCCTAAATAAAGCCCTGTACTGATGTCTTTCACCTTTATAACAACTGTCAGGTGTGCAATGAGCACACAACCACTCACTGAGATTTCCTGATAACCATAAGACAAAAACAGGGGCTATGCATAAGCAAACTTATAGCACACAGTGCGATGTAAGGAAAACTGGTGGGAGGGCAAGGCGGAGTGAAACTTTTCATGCAGGCCCCAGCAACTCGTATGGACAGGTGTAAAGGAACGGATGCATAGGTGAACGTGTGTAAAGGTTTAGGGGCAATCCACACTGATACTTACATCCCTGTACAGCCAAATCTACAGGCCAAGCCACAGGCAGAAAGAACGAGTGGAAGAAAGGAAGAAAGCACAACAATGTCAGTGAGTGTCAATCAGAAAAAGAAAAGTTGCATTGACATAATGGGAGCGTGAACAGAACATGCAGTAAGATATGATCTGAATAGAAAGGACACTTCCTGATGTTAAAAACTCATTGCCAAGTCACACTGAGGTACAACCTTACAATATGCAGTTATATTGTTTTTGCATTTTAGCATTGTGTGCTCCAGTTTATGTGAAAGCCGCTGCAATATAGTTGTACCTGGATACACCAGGGAGTGTCCAACTATTCATTCTAATTCGTGCTTAATGTGAGCGGTAGCATTCATAAAGTAGTTACAGTGATAATAAAGAACAGTGTGCTGTAAGCAATAATAGTTTTTCAAAATGCACAATGTGAAAGTCTAACATGCAGATGATTGTTGTAAAGGTGACAGTCAAGCTGAAATGGCAAAAGATGATTATGGAGTAAAGGACAAACAATAGTAGCAAATGAATAATGAATGGACTGAGGGGCACAACAAGCTATGGCGTGATGTGATTTGTAGGACTATATCTTGACTGGCTATCTTGGAGCCAAACTTTGGTCTTTGTCGAGCTTAAACAAACTTCAGACAGTCTAGGTTAGATGCTTCTACCTGTTTCTAGACCCTATGTTAAGCTAACTGGCTTCTGCTTCATATTTACTAAGCAGTCAAGAGAGTGACCTTCTTATTTAAGTTGTCTGTCAAATGACTTCTTTAAAAGAGAGTACTGTAAGTTTATAAGGATAAAAAACTCTCTGTCCAGCACTTAGTGGCATATGGTCCTCTACTGAGCACTAATAAATTCAATTGCTGAATACAAATCTACAGTTCATAACTAACTAAATTTATTTAGATTTCATAATTAAAATGCAATTTAATTTGGCTGTATCATGATTCAATTCAATTCAATTCAATTCAGTTTTATTTATATATTTATGTCATCTTGAGGCACTTTACAGTGTAAGGTTTAAGACCTTACAGAATATAAGTAAATACGGAATAATGTGGAAAACCCAACAGTCCCACTTGAGCAAGCACTTGGCGACAGTGGAGAGGAAAATGATGAACTGAGATAGTGAACTTAAATGAATGGATGGGTAAATAAATGGACAGACTGTGTTGTATTTATGATGTGTTTTTCGCAGTGGCTGGATATGTAAAATGGTATGATGGATGACCGGTAGACGCAATAAAGGTATAGAGGCCTGACATACGAGCGAGGGAGTGTGGTTTCGTTGGTTTCGTTGGGAGCCAATAGTAGCATTCGATGCGTTTCCACTTACATCGATGTAGTTGGCGTTGATGTAGTCAGAGGAGGGATCGTCTTCAATGGGCTGGAGAATAACCCTTGAATGGTCATCTAATGAAATACAGAGAGGAACAGAGTGGGAGAGAGGGACAGCAGCATTGAAAAGAGAGACAGTAGTGCATGGAGAGAGGCAAAGAGAAAGAATATTTGTTATAGAGCAGCAAATGAATTTAATTACAGCTCCTGAAATATTGTTTTCTCAACCAGCGTCTTACTGTGAGTGATGGGTTCCTACATGTTCATAATAATGGCAGCCTAAGTTAGAGAAGGTTTGGTTATTTGAAGAGAGACATTTCTGCGGTTTGTTTTTCTCTGTGCTCTCATGACTGTCTTGAACAGGACAGGGTTTAGCTGAAGAAAGCAGCACACACTCCATGCACCAGTAAGGATTTAGCAAGATCTGAATCAAAGTTAACGTATCTTTATTTATTTTTACACTGAGTAGGAGTCAAGGTACCCGAGAACAGATCATAGTTGTGAGTCCTTGAAATACAAGTCCTCTTCTCTTTCTTTTATACAAATATATGAAACAACTTTATACAGTCACATAAAAAGATTAGGTTCAAACAATATTATATATAAAGTACTATTCTATGACTTCCTGAATACAGTTATCTAACAACATGGTAATGTGAATTATAACTCTGGTCTGTGACAGTGAACTAGGATATTTCAGTAAATTGTTATTCTGATTTTTCGAGTCTAAAGAAATAACATTACTCAGGGGAAAACCTCAGATCTTCAGAGTACAGACTAATGGTTATTTTCAAGGTCTACAAACAAAAGGTGTTTGTTCCTTTGCTGTTATTGCTCATCGACTTGGGAACAAAAAGTCTCACAGCAAGCAAAAAAAGCATCTTAAAACAGAGTGTTGTACTCTTAATTATGCTTGTTTCTACTTGTTTTCTCTGACTGTTTCCTTTTTTACTTCTTCCTCAAAAGCACTGTTTGTAACAACAGCAATAAGTAATAAATAAAGCTTAAGGGCTTGCTTACATGCTATAATGTTCCCATAGCGATTCTTGGTACGGTTCTGCTCCTTCTTGGCCACATCCCAGGAGGCCGACTGACCCTCGAAGAAGCTCTGTATCACCAACAACACACGAGAAAACAGAAACGAAAATTACATGTCATGTATCCTTAATACATTTCTTCTGTGTGAGATAACTCAGAGTAGAAAGAAAGACGTGAACGATTGTTTTACTCTAGTGGTTTTATTGTATGTGTAGATGAGCAGTTCAGTGATGCTTATTAGATACTAAAACAAGGGGGGCATTAAAAGTGCTGTAGCACTTTAACTGTTAAGTCAATAAGGCAGAAAATACCCTCAAATTAAGAGTCAATTTAACGCTAATAGTCATTTTATCATTTTAATTCAAAGCCGAACATTACAGGAAGCATTACAGATTTTCACAATAATAGCCTACCTTCTGTTGAACTCTACAATACTCCACACTATGTGTGTAAAACACAATTTGATTTTCTTAATGTGTTGCATTGCTACTCTCATATAGAATAAAGCATCATTAGCTGACTTACACTTGAGGTGATAACTGTATTACTATTTCTAAAAAGAAAAAAAACTGCTGATTAAAGTGCTGATTATCATAATCTTACTTCATACTCCTCCTTAAAGCCGTAGCTGTCAGACGTTTTCATCAGGTTGATATGCTGCAGGAGGTCGGCCACTCTGATGGCAGGGTGGAGCTGTCCTGTCTGATAAGGAGATTCGGTTCCTTCACAATGATAACGAGGAACATCCAGAAGCCTGCTGTTCTCTGCTGCAGAGCTACTGTGGTTCTCATCTGTGAGAAGACGGAATTACTGGTCAGTTCAAATGCAAATTAACCAAACTTTCAATTGCATATATCAATGTCTTCACCCTATGAGCTTAAAAGCAGTTTTTTACATTGTCTCAAGAAAATAAAATAAATAAAATCAATCAAATTTTTGTTCTTATCAAGCGTGATGGATGAATTGTGCAGGTAATGGAGTTACCAGGCTTCATGTTAAAGTAGGTTAGTTACAATAATGTAATCTCACTGATCCTAACCTGAAAACTGGTGTATCTTAAACTTAACAAAATGCTGCTGTGCTAACAAACCAAACCATCAGCTTGTTTTCTCTGTCTATACTCACCTGTGATTGGAACTACACATCAAAGCAGCAGAAAAAGAAGAGCGCAAAGTTTTGTCAGAATGCAGGCTAAGACAATTTGTTAGACTCTAAACATGGACAAAGGTAAAGTTAGACTGCTTTAATCACAAAGGTTTTACGCATAATGGATGATCCAATTTACAGGAGATGGCTGTGATGTTACAAAACAATGGAGCATGACAAAGATGGTAATTAGAAATCTATTGTGTGTGTGTTGCAAATTTTGTAAATGTTGCCACTTCACTAAAGCGTCTGTAGCGACATGCTGCAACTGCAGCGACAGTACATAATGAGGCATACAACTGAAAATGAGCCTTAAGGTCTACTGTAGTGCCATTTAGTGTTTTCACCAACTGTTGTTTACAGCTACATTACTTGTTTCAGCATTTGCTGCTTCAAAAAAATAATGTACTTCACAGTCTGCACCTCACATATTTTTGTAAAATCAATTTGAGAGTTAAATAATAATTAACTCAGGTACTGTGAGTAATAACCCATTATACTTATTATAGTATAGTAAGTAGTATTTGGATATAATTAATAGAAATCAGCACACAGAAAAACTATTTTAAAAGGTCAAATTGATGCAGAATGTCCAGGTGAACATGTCACTGCTGTGGAGGATAATGTGAGTTGGCAGTAGATGTGCAAGTGACAGGTTTTATTATGGCAGGTGCTTGGAGTTCCTGACTGACACTGTTTATTTCATCTGACTGATGCTTTTCTCTGCTCTGAGGACATGTTAGCTCATTACTGATTGTTAAAGGTTTGTTAAGTCCTCATCAGGACAATTAACAGTAAACTTGACCTGACACTGCTTCTTTATTCGCTACTTCCTGCTCCTTCTTTCCACTCTGTGATGTGATTGGCTGGGACATACTGTAACTGCAGCCTTCACTCCGAATTAGAGACTATGGAACAGTTAATTAGCACAGTTTGGTGGCGTTGTGGATTGTGGACGCCTTAGGGGAATGTTCGAACTCCATTGCAGTGCAGTGTCAACACTAGACAGAACTAAAGATAAACACATTGCAGCGCAACACTGGAGCTGGAGAAACATCCAAGTTGGCAAAAATTACACAATTTCACAATTGAGACACTCCGACTGGGGCATGAGCAACAAAACAAGCCTGGGGAATAACACAGATGGTAGATACTCAAGCAGGCTTCTAGATCCAGTGCACAGTAAAAAACTTCTGCCAAAGACACAGAGCTGAAGGCCCTACATTGACTTGATGTCACAGATTTCATCTGCAGTCATTTTGCAGTGGCAATGTGACAAATTATCTTCCCCCTTTTAAGCTTCAGTTACTGTCATTTTTTGGACAGGAGATGGCATGCCTTAAAACAACTCAAAACTGTGGAAATAATGAGGTCTCTAAGGGAGAATGACGGTAATTACTGTGAATATCAATAACGCTCAGTGGGAAACAGAAACGGTGGCTGGGATTGGGAGTGACTGAACCTTGGGAAAACACAGGATTACAGATGAAGTGCTTGGCTGTTGGGAGTTTTTAGTACCAGGCGTGTTTTACACAGAGAGTTGGCACTAGGTGGTATAAAAAGATAAAAGAGGAACACACAGTTTTACCATCCTCATATATTCTAATGCATTACACATCTTATATATCTGAACATTCATTTTATATTTATGTTTGTTATGGGCCCCTGTCTGTAGGAATACCACAGAAACCTTTATGTAATCACTTCTAACATCATGGTACAGAAACTTCACCCAAGCCAAACTATCCATCCGCACAACATAAATGTCAGTGATCAAAACCGAGACATTACAGGTTGCAATGGAGATGCTGACCCTGTCTACCAACCACAGTTAGGGACAGTTTTACATAAAACTAAGCTATGTAGTGATTCACAGGAATATATACAGGACATGGCCACAGGCACAGGGGCTTTATGACAATGATGGATGATCAGTACAGGATATTTGTTGATGGTAAAGGTGACATAGACATCCATGTCAGAAATCTCACCTAACACAGCAGTAGGAACCAGAGGATCGTTGGGCACTGCAGGAGGAAACATGGTGAAGAAAGGCTCTTTTTTCTTAAAATGTTAATCAAACATACATGAGGATCCAAACGTGAGCACAGAGCAAATGCTCTAAGTCATGACTTAAAAGTTAAACCTAAGGATCATATATCCTGGAAAAACCATTGCACAACGTTGGCTTTGCTCAGAGTGGTCTGATGAGGCCAATTTCAAACATAAACATATTTTAAATTAATCTGTCATTGTTTGCTTCCAATTTTCAAAACACATTTAATCAGGCTTATTTTATAGAGATAAGACTATTAGTCAACTAATTTGATCAGTCAAACATTATTCTGCCTCAGTTATAATAATCTATTTCTGATTTCAATAAATTTCCGGGGAAACATACCAAACACAACCTTATCCCAGCTTGATGTGAGCATTTGCTGTATTTCTCTTTTTAAATAGTTGTTAAGTGAATATTTCGGGGTAATAGACTGGATTGGTTGGACAAAACAAGACATTTGAAAATGCCACTCTGTACATATTTCACATTATAGATATACTTAGCCACAAAAAAAAAAAAAAAAAAAAAATTAACAACAACACCTATATTTATGTGCATGTTGGAAACTGTTGTTAGTTTAATGATGCGATTGTAAATGTCTCATCAGTGAAGGCAGGAGAGAAAATAAATGAAAATATTATATGGGTTAGAGTGGAGAGAGATAAATCAAAGTAGAGTTTTATGAACGTACATCTGTTGTTGTAGTTGTGAGAGTCCATGAAAGTCACAGCCATTGGATCTTCTCCATGCAGAGTGCTCTGTTCTGCATAGCTGCGGTCCATGGCATTCACCATGTGTGTCATTTCCTGCCGTGTTGTTCCAATGGCGTCTTTACGTTTTTTAGCCAGTTTCCTGTCAAGGCAGAGACAGACACAGTCAGGTATCTTGCAAACAAACAAACACACAAACATCAGCTAGCCTGCAGACCAACTCCTCACTTTGATTTGCCTTGGAATAAGTGTTTAAATGTTCCAATTGAGTATGACTTGGTATCTTTAAGACTTTTTTGGGAAAAGTAGCTTGACTGCAGGCTGCTGATTCTGAAAGGCTGGGAGAAGAGAAAAAGAGAGGAAGGAAAGAGAACAAGCGAGGAAGGTAGAGGAGATGCTTGTTTGTAAATGGCAACATTTACCAGGCTCATCTACAGGAGCAAAGGGAAATAGCATCTAGTACAGACCAGGGAAAACGACCTTATGACAAGTAGAAAAAAAAAGGTTTTTAACCTTAGTACATTATAGATGAGCTGTCAGATGAAAGCCTCCAAAAATCCAAAGTTTAATTTCCAAACGTTTAGTTATCTAAACTCTGTTTTTATAATTTAATGTCGGATCAGAATGTAAGCTGAAAATACTGAAATTTGGCTTTCACCCAACAGCAAAGATAAGGAAAATCCCATTAAAATAACAGTAAGGGAATGGCTTATGACCTGGAGTCAATTTTCCAGCAGTCGTATATTTTTAGAGGATGAGGATACATTTCAGCAGTACTCAGTTTTTTAAACTTCTATTTTTCTTCACAGTCTATTACTTTATGTAGAATTAAATGCTTCTGCTCTGGTTTTCAAGCAAGAGAAACCTTTCTCTATCATGAGACCAGTGCCTGTTGGTAATAATGGTTTAAATTTAACAATATGGTGTTAATTGCCTCAATGTCTTCACTCCATACACTCGCAGGAAAAAAACAACTGTCGAGGGTTGAATATTTCAAGCATGACAGAGCATGCAGGAACATTATATATCCAGAGCCATAGATGTCCATCAGTTAAAACAATCTGTTGTTTTCATGGTCAAAAAATGTTATTTCCACACTTGTATTTGTTGGAGTACCAATATAGATTAAAAAAAGGTGTAGCTTGGCTGCATCTTAAGAAAGCAGACAACTAATGATAAAATCAATTATAGATTGTTACTAAACTGATACAACATATGGCTCTGACTTCTAAACAGACATCATGCTGTCATCTCTTTGCATATACAATATTTTACCTCCTGACCCCAAAATACACTAACTCCACCTCCAACATTTAATACACACATAATACACACACACTCAGTAGGAAAATAGATTTAACTGTTGACCAGGTGAACCTGCTTGTGTGAGTGTATTAACATAAAAACAGGACAGAAGAAGGCCGTATTATAAACCACCATATGCTGTGTACTGTATATGTTGGACAGAAAGGAAAGAGAGCGATAGAAACAGAGAGAAGAAACAGGGGTAGCTTTGACCGGATGTGCATTTAAGTGTCTTTATTTACTTTCTTAGGACCGAATTATAACATTTACTGTAGTTCTTAACTGATACCGAGCACAACGTCCTCACAAAATGTACTCTAACATCTGGATAATGTGAGATAAATGTGAAAAATATAATGGTTTATCCAAGCACAAAAAGAGAAATTATGTTGTTCCTCATTATTATATCTGAATAAATGGGAACATTTAGAACTGGCCTGTTCCAAAGAGAAATAAATCACATTAAAGAAATTATTATTATTACATTATGATTCTATGGGACATTTAAACTAGTTACTCAAGTAATGTTTTCATCCCCTCATGCTGATTGCATTTAAATTTTATAGTGCATTACATTGTACATTGCTTACAACACTTCTGTACTCTTGCTAAGAGAAGTGAAATTTTAATGAAAGCAAGGCCTTCACTTCTAAAAGTTTACAGTGTGATATTGCTACTTTTGATTGAGTGAATTGAGTAAATATGAATACAGGTACCACTGTGTTTATGTATCTCATTAATGCAGAAAAAAAGCTGGTGATTTTGGTCACAGCTGGTGAGAGATCATACGAGATAAAGCAGGAAGTAGAAAGTACCCATAATAAAAGAAAAACCACCATTAAGAACTACTGACACATAATCAGGGGCCAAAAAAACCAGAAACCGACTGGTCCAGGTCCACTGACAGTAGAGAGACACATGAGCATGTGTAGCAGAGTTATCGTGATACCTGTGACTTGATGGGCAGATGGATGATCACATGACTACATGCACACAAAGAGCTACAAGTCACAAGTGCAGCATTCTTTTTTCAAATAACACGCTCAGGCCTGTGCCGTCCCACTCTGGCCTGCTTTGTTCTGGTTTATGGCCAACGTTGGCCTTTATCAGCCTGCTTCAGAGCAACTTTGGAGCATGTAGAGGACACCGGGGCTGAGGTCAATTCACTGTCAGTTCAGTCCCTTTAAACTTTAAAAGCTGACATTTATTTTACTAACAATTCAGGAGTAGTTTATTTCTTATATTTCAGACAGGAAACAATCATTTTTCTCATGATGGAAATAAATGAAAGAAAGGAAATCACTAAAATCCTGATTTGACTGACACGAAAGTGAACTGACCCCCCACCCTGGCAAGGTGTCAATGAGGATGACTTTGACTGGTTGGTCTGAGCTGAAAATGTGTTCTGTCTTGAAAAAAGTATACTGCATCTTTAAAAATAACAACAACTAGCCACTAATAATTCGCCCAATAAGATAACAGCAGCTGGGTGAGCTGATTGTTGATTGGTTGTTTACTTACAGGTAATAAGAGTATGAATAGTAGGTCCTCCTGGGGTTGTGAGCCAATCAGAAAGCAAAGAATGAGACACAAGGGTCATGAATATGCAAATTAGGACAATACTATCCTGTCCCAACCAGCAACAACAGAAACAGAAGAAAACACCTACTGGTTGCTACAACTTGAGGTCATGCAAGGGGTTGTTATAATTATAATGGGCCTTATTTTTAAGAAGATGCAAAAACCCAAGATTAATGCTAAAAAAATACCACAAAACAAGTCTATAAAACTGTTACTAAAATAACAACAAACCTTTCAACATTAACCTAACATGCAGTCTTTCTCTTCTTTACTTCTGTGGCTCTCATATTTAAAGTATTTTTGTAATATTTTTAAACTGCAATCCCTGTAACTGGACAACCCTGATGAGAGATTTTGCCCTATCGCCTTTAATCGCTCCTGTGGATAATAACAAAACGGTAACAAAGCTGAGATCTGATCTGTAACACCACACAGCTTGCTTCCTGTAGAGCAAGCATGATGTCATAGAGATGCCATCATGTCCCACCATTTTAAAGATGCAGTATTGTTCAAAGTTGTAAAGATTCAGTGACAATGAAGATTGATCTCCCCAGAAACCTTTATGGCAGACTACTAAATGCTGTCAACATAAGCACGTACGGGTAACATAAAACCACTAATTTTTCATTTATAACATTTACAAGCACACTGCTGCTACTGTGAGTCAGTTGTCACAGGTTACTTTCAAATACAGTAAATCTAAATATGTCAGAATGAACATTAATTTTTTAACACAAATTATGCCACAACTCAAAAATGTCTTTAAATAATAAGTTTGATTAGGTGTCATAACTCACTTTAATTTGGTGGAAAGCTATTTTCTGTCCCATGCAGAGATACATGAATGTCGTCGTGCCATTAAAAACTGTTATCTCCCAAAACAGCATTATCTTTCAATTTGGACCAATTTACTGTTATCAAAAGATCTAAAATCCTCAAGAGACAGATAATGTTTACTAAAGCATGTAACAATAATGATGCCACCGAGTGCAAACTATGGACCAAATGCAGTCAGAGGTAGTAAGTATATTTCAAACAGTGTTGGGTATCACAAAGTAGTAACAGCTTTTAGAGTAAATCGTATTTTTCTACACTACGCGTTCAGCTTAAGCCCTCTGGTTATCATTTACATCATTTATACTGTGACACTAAAGCTGCAGCACGCACGCTGGATCCCATGACTTCGTTAGGAAAATTAGAATATAATTATAAAGGTCAGGGGCTACAAAGTTCTCCAGTGATGAGGGCACATTACTGTCTGTTATTTAATGTCTCTAATTGTTTCTGATTTATTGAGTGAGACCATGATAAAGTGTAATTGAGAGACTGTTTTCCTGGTTGCTCTCTTCTGACAAGATGCAATAGTTCAGTGTGAAAGGAAATCATGTACAGTATCTCCTAAAAGAGACATTTTCTCAAGTTGATGATCATTAGTTTTAAATTTCCAGCAAGATATATAGCGGCCACTGCACAGACCAACCAATTTAAGTCAATAAGAAATAAATATATCTGTCTTCAGTATGTAAATAAAATTCCTTATTATTGTTTGAAAAGCCACATGCAGAATGACATGTTTAGTTTATTACTTCATTACTGCACACGTGCACACTGATGTACATGAGTTGTAGATATGCATGCACACATATGGTTACATTCCTCCTAAATCAATCCTCAAGAGCACACATGGCACTTAAAGCTTGAAGCTGGTTCTCCGTAACTCCTATAGTTCAGTGTCTTGACATTTTTTTTGTAGAGACACCATGAATAATTAGTAAATAATTAATGCTGTTTTAATTTGAGTTGGATGTGGACCACTGGAAAGGTGAGGTCGACCACATCTGGTGCTAAACAGACTTACAATAGTCGTATCAGTTTATTATAGAAATATTCCTTATGTTTTAAATAATTTTCATAGAAATATTAGCACAATATTCAGAAATAATGTGAGAATAAGAACCAGGTTTTTAAAGAAAATGTCCCAGGTATATATAAGCATTTTCTTCTCTATTGATATAATCTATTGATGGATCTATTGCTAAAATAAAGCAATCTGTATGATCTGGCTGCAGCACAGTGCTGTATTGTGTTTAGCCACCACACGGTGGAGCCCTGAACCAAATTTACACAACACAAGCCAACATTTTGTGGCACACCTCTGAATGGCAATTATTCTGTATCAACCAAAACCATTTTTTCCTTCTCTATGTTCACTTTTTCTCACTCTAAAATAATTATACTTCTACACTACATATGCATTTCAGTTGTGAGTCTAAATAACATCTAACACTACAATGTGTACTAACTACTCCAAACTCAAACCAACCACTGCTCTTCATGTTCACTTTCCAACACTGTTGTTTTTCTTGATCAACATTGTCAAAACCTCCATCTCTTAAAATTATGGACTTTTTCATTCTACCTTTAAAATCTCTATCTTAGATATTTTTGATGTGTATATGTATAGATGTATATGTGTATATATAGATATAGATAACTCATTAATCCTGGAAAGTTATCTGACATATTTTGTTTAAAGAGCTCTTTCACCATGCCTCTCTTTCATACTCTCAATTGAGTCACCTGCTCTGTGTGGTTTTGTCTGTTTTGATTAAATATCTTTAATGTAAAAGAAAAAAAAAGATGTTTTTGCACTAAATCACAGTGAAGCGCGGTGACTAATTTTAGAAATACCATATTTTTGCATGGATCTCAGGAAAACAAGCCTTCAGCTATTTAGTGCCTTAAAACAGAGCCAACTTCAGGAAGCGATCAAAATGGTTCTGAAGGGAGATCAACTTTTATGGTGGATGGATGGAAGATGGTGTTACTACAGCAAATAGTGGACCAACACACAACAAGAGAATGGATTTAGTGTAGGTGCACAGCTGTGTCTGCGTGCATCTACTGGTGTACTTATTGGTGTGTACATGAAGTATTGTTCATGTAGGATTTGCAGTCTTCATGAGATTTTTCATTATCGTTGATTGTTTAGCGAGCATGTTGACGTGCTGTCACTCACCTCTTCTTGACCAATAGGATGGCTACCAGCACCAGCAGTATGAAAACGAGAACACCAGCGCTGAACCCAGCGATCTTCACCACCCGATCTGTCTGTTTAGCAGGGTCAGGGATGACTTCTGGCTCCTCTGTAGCACCTTTAACATAGTGACAATAAAACAACATCAGTACTGTGGAACTAATATAATATCAACTAAACTACCAGGATAAATACTGATCCTTCTGCAGTGTCAGGAGCTGAAGCTCATCTGCGTTTGTCAAAGATTTGTGTATTTACTACCAATCTTAGTGAAATTAAAACAAAATAATACTTATTAATAATAACTGATACTTTATTAATCCCCTTGGGGAAGTTCTTGTGGTTCTTGTTTTTTGAGTGATGTCACAGTTTATGTTTGCTGGGCAGCAGAAGTGAGAAACAACATCTCTCACAATGTAAATTTGGAAATATCACTCACTAAAGTACTAAACCTCTCCTTGCTTAAGATTGCTTTGTGCTCTTGTACTGTTATTACTGTGGGTGTTGCAGTTTGAAAGCTGTCGACAGATTTTTAAAAGCTGCTGGGAATACATGTGTGTTTTAAATATATTCCAGAAGATTTCTTTATGTTGACAAGTTAACTTTTAAGGCTTTTAATAGTTATAAGTTCCCATAGTGAAGTAGACTTTCTGCAATATGTGAAGAAACTGAAAAAACTATCATAAAAAAAAAAAAAAAATCATCCTGGGTTTCCTGCATCTGAGTGTTTTATCAAAGCACTACATGATATCAGCCAATGTTGCATGTTTCTTGCAGCCTAAACTGTTTCTGAAATCTATGACTGCGCACTGCTCAAATCAAACCAACCCACCAGTAAACTACACATTCCTGGGCACCTAAAGCACTATGTGTGGAGACCTTCTCCACATTTCTCAACTGACTCTAAGCTTGTTACACAAATAATGAATCCTGGCACTATTTTGAAGTATTTACTCATCTGTGCAGCACCTCAGGACGAACAAGGATGGCACCTAACAGCCTCAGGAATGTTTGTTTTCTCTGCCCTCACATCAAAAGTGGTGAGTGTGATAAGGAAACAAGTCCTGATGAGCCACTAAAACAGAAAGGTTTAATCACTCCTGTGCGAAAGATCAGGTAAATATCAAGACTCTTAATGTTCTTTATAAAGCAAAGTCAGACAACTGCCAATGCAAATGCCATGGCAACCATCTTCCATGACGCAAATACAGCCAAAAGTGTATTTGGCTCACAAATTGTAATACTGAGATGAACATTAAATTCTTCATTAATATGATTTTTGTGTAATAATGAACAAAAGAGATTGCTTCTACCCAAAACACTGACTTCTACTAAAAATCTTACATTGGACCACTTTATTAAAGGATATGTTTTGTAGTAGACATCTGGGCATAAAATAAATATCGCCTTACTAACACAACAGAAAAGAAAGACGTCTAATACAGCAGCATCTTCTAATTCACACTACACAAAGTACAACTGAAGAAAAGAGAAATGTCAATAGTTCTACAGGTATTTGGTAATAAACCAAACCTTTGGACAAAATCAGATCCTCAGAGGACCACCGCAGTTATGTTATGTTATTCATGCTGAGGGAATCGTGAATGCCTGTACAAAACGTTCATGGCAATTGATTTAATACTTTTCTGAGTTATTTTGGTCTGGAACAAACTGGTGGACCTACCTGCCATCCTCAGAGCCCTGACGCTGGTACCCCTGAGATTTGAGTTAATTTTACAATATAACGTTTACTTGTACAGCGAAGAGATATAATCTTGTGAAAAGGCAGTAAGAGAGCATCAGTGGAAGTTGACAACGTTTATCCCTGGCCTGTATCATCTTATGGAGCTGGTTCAATTGAGTTAAAAGCACTCAGCTTACACAGATCTCAGCTGCTGATTCATTTTGTTTTATCATCTGATAAAACATCTGATCTGATGCACTGAACCAGTGAACTCTCTGCACACTCGCTCCTCTTACTTCCGGATGCAGCCACACTAAAGAAAACTGTGCCTGTGTGTCTTCCACTGTCTTCTCTGTGTATTTGAGGTTATTGTTGGTGTCATGCTCTCATTGAAAATGCTTCTGAAATGTTTCTGCACCATGTCACTGTATATTACTTTTACTCAAACTCATTTTAGTTTTTGATGACGTTAGAGAATTGACTGAACTCCCTGATTTCATCTGTTTGGAATATAATTCATAAATTATGTTTAAAGGCCAAGTGCATGCTGGAGAGTGGTTTAACCCTGTTGATCATGGACAGAAAGTCAACAGAGAGAGAGACGGCATCTGTTTTCATGCTCCTAAGCTCTACTTAGTGATCTCATCTCATAACGCCAGAATAGTTTGTACTGCAGTGTAAGAACATTATCATGCATTATGATAATCCAAATAATCCAACACAAAGACATATGCATAAAACTCAACATAACGCAATACATCTATCAAATAATAATCCACTTCATGCTCCATGCTAAATATCAACAAGATAAACATAATCTCCCCCTCTCTTGCTTTATCTGTCTCAATGTTTGTGCTCATATTTTGTTCTAAAATGTTTGTGCCAATGAAATCCCTGTGTTATTATGTAATAAATTTTATACAAAAACACAGGACTCAGATTGATTGATGAAGCATTAACAGTAATGTGTTAGCCAAAGTATTGCTTTTAAAGGATAAGGTTGGCATAATTTAATATCTTACTTATTGTGAGCAAATTTCACAAAAACACCAAAACCAATCTGTCAGTGCTGTTTCCTAACTTGTCCTCTGTGAACCAAGCCTAACTGCAGAAATAACTCAGGTCAGGTCTGAAATAGTTTTTAATAAATGTTACTAAAACATGCTAAAAAAAAAGTTGTGGACTACTTTCAAATGCAGTTTAATACACATTGGGCAACAGTGTGTATATGTGATTGAGTCATTTGTTAAACAAGCAGACCACTGATAAAGATAATATACAGTCATTTACATATAAACCACTGCAGAACCTTCTCTTTGTACTTTGCATTTAAGTTAATATCCCAACTTTACCAAGGAAACTGAGTTTGTAGATCAAATTACTGGTTGATTTAAGCAAAATGTAGATATAGTCACCCAGATTCATATGTGGGTCACTAGATAAAAAGAAATTGTCCCAATGAGTCCATATTATTTTGGCATTTGTGTTAAATTATCCTTATAATTTTTTGGTTAATGGCACCATCTATGTCCAACTTGGTAGTTTCAGGCCAAGATAATTACAAAGGCACAGTGTACCAAACAAGACTACGTAGAAAAACAGTCTTTGAAGGGTTTGGAGTTTGACCTCAAAATGTCAGCAGTAGCTCTTAATGTCTGTAAAAATTATCCAGGTCAGTTAGTAACACTCACAGCATACAGCCACAAACACACACACACATACAAAACACCCCGAGGCAGCATAGACAATACACAATAGTCCAGATGACCTACTAGGACCACAATCCTCCATCCTGGCCGCACGGCTGAGCGCACACACACATGCAGAAGGACATAGAGAGAAAAGAAGGGCCAGTCGTCTGACCTCTCTGTCCATTAGTGTCTTTCTCCCCTTATTAAAAAAATCTAAAATCCTCTCCCAAGTCTTTCAGCGTCACTCATACATCCTCAGTCAAGAAAGACTCTTTGCAGCTTTTGGCGGTAGCCACCTGTTCTAGTAACTACAACCACCAGTAATTCTTACAATATGATGACACTGGAAAAACAGAAACTTCACATATTTTTTCTAATTTTAAGGTGGGCAAACAACACCTCACAGGCACAGCAGGGATTGAACCACGACTTTGATCTTTTCCATGGCATCAATTTCCTGAGCCTACCTGCTTACGGTGCATGGTCACTTGTAGACTCCTATCAATAGGGAAGCACAGTCTTATACTTGTATGTCATCTACAAATATCTAAATTCCAGTTCTTTTCTTTCCCCTTATTATTCTTTTTTTTTTTTTTTTTTTACTGTCTATTTTTATAGGAACATGCCCATAGCATGAATCAGTGCCAAATACCACAATATTTAGCACATAAGCCAGTTGGCAATGCCTGCCTCTGAATAGGCCTTTATGCTATATATAACTCAATCATCCTTAATGATTCACTCTACAGTCATTAAAGCTGAGAGTGCTAAAAATCATCTCCCTTTTATTGTCTAGTTTTATGAATTTTCAGCACTTGGAGGTCAAGGTAAGGTCCATCAGTTGAGCATAAAAAGTCAAAAAGTTGTCTATTCGCTACACTAATACCTGTACTGCAGCAGAACTGAGATAGTCTGCAAATACAACATTCAAAAATTCAAGTACTTTTACGTTAATGTTCACTAAAGCTTATGTTCAGTAAATACTGCTTGTAATAAACCTTCTAGTTTGGTAAGTTAAAAGGACATTCCTTAAAAGGACAAAAGTCATTCCTATTTGACCCCTCTCTACCTTCTAGATCTATGTTACTAGCCACATAAACATTAGAATTTCCTCACTGATCTTTGAAGCTTTAGACATAAACTAACTATAAAGGATTGTCACTTTCGCTGAAAACATGGTAACGTTCTTACTCTACACAGATAAACTGTAACCCATCAGCCGCAAAACTCTTTCCTCAAAGCAGCGCGTGTGCAGTTGTGTGCATTTCTATGCATGTGCGCACTGCATCAAGATTGTGCAGGATTAACTCCACACCATTTAAAGTCAGTCTGATAATCTCTCAACATATGGCTATGAGTACAAACATGATATATATAATGTGTGCAGGGGCTAAACATGCATATAAAAATACTTCACATTAGGTGTTGACTCTTTCTAACATGCACAAATATATTGTCATCGCTAATATTCTTAATTTAGAAAAAGTCTTATTTGTACTTATGAAATTCATATGTTTTTTTCAGCTATTCTTCATCTCAGCAGCTAAATTCAGGGAACTGTTTTATCATCTGACACGTATGTCATAAAAAGTGATCTCATCAATGATGGTTTGTTCTTACCTTTAACAGCCAGCCTCAGACACTGAGTCTTAGTTTCCTAAACAGGAAAAACAAAAAGAGTAACATCTAAGTCCCAAGTACACGCACAAGACACTACAGCATGTACCGAGAACATGTGACTTTGTATATATAATAGTATACATACATATTTTCAGTACATGGTAAACAAGAGGGGCATATTCAGTTGCTTGCAGACATTTTGTAGTTTTAAGTGTTGTATTATCTTCTTAATTTAAAGTCTGATTTATTATTTACCCTCTCCGTGCTGCTAACAGCTTGAAGGTAGATGTTGTAGTTTTTCCTGGGAGCAAGCGGAGGATTCCAGAAACCCTGTGGAGAAGAGGAAGGCATAATCAGATTTTATATGGCGTAATAAACACAGATTATGACTGAGCGTTTTCATTTATTACTTCTACTAAGAAGGGCATGTTTTCTGCCCCATTGGTTTGTCTTTTTGTTTGTTAGTTAGGAGGATATCTCACATCTAGTTAATGAAAGTTTAAAATTCAATATGCTGAGAATATGATGAACAGTTCACTAATACTGTCATGTCTGTAAGCTAAATGTGAAACTACACTAAAACTAGCTTAGCTTAGCACAACTACTACCAACAGTCAATTAAATCAGCCTACCAGCACCTCTAAAGTTCAGAAATTGACATCCTATAGCTTGTTTAACATATACAAAATCCAAATTGCAAACATGACAATTGAGACGTTCCTTCAATTTCCTAAAAATTGATCTGCACACACACAAACCATAACAACAAAATATCTCTTTGACGGTCCTGGCTTATTTAGGAAATTGAAGGAACGTCTCAATTGTCATTTTTGCTATTTGGATTACAAAATAATGTATGTACATTCATGAACTAGAGGATTTGCTTGAATGAAGAAAATCTGGCACATAATATTTTATGTGTCCTTTGTGAGCTTTATTCTGTATTTAAATGTATTTATTGGGTTTACCATGATTTCTAACTGATTTTTGCAGCGTTAGACACAGAAAATAATATGTTGCACAGATAAAAAAGTCTTACCTGGTATGTCTTGTTGTCTCCCACAGTGAAGGGGAGAGGCTCAGGCAGGTTACTGGGAGACAGCTGAGCAGCATAATAATATGGAGATCCACCGCTAGATGCACTGTGGTAGGAGACAGGGACCTGGGAAAGAGGATATATTTCAATTCATTATTAAAAAGAAAACTTTATAAATCTTACAGAGTTTTTTTTCTTTAAATCTCAATGCATGTTAGCTAACAAGTGCATGTACATTAGATATAGGCTGTAAAGGCGGGGCATGTTAAATGTATGTAAACAGATAATCACCTGATAACAGTCAGAGGAGGCTTGACGACGTGTCCGCTTAGGATTTCCTTCCTCCACCACAATCTGGTAAGCACTGTAGACAAGTGGACAATGTAAAAAGTAAGTAAAAGTAAAACATTTTTTAAAACTAAATACACAGATTGACAATTCTTCTAATTTAAACAATAAGTTGTGTGGTTTCTTGTCATGTTTATGTGGCCTGATTAATTACTGATCCCTGATTATAGTTACTCTCAGAAAGTAACATTGGCAACATAAGCTTGAACACATCATCATTTACCAATATACTTGCAAACTGACCTGTATGTTTTTCTTTATTTGTATGTCTTAATAGCTGTTTCACATTAAGAAATACAATATGAACACCTATTTACTACCAAAAGTAAGAAATATGGACTCAAATACAACTAGAACTGCAAGCAGTTAGGAAAGGGGTCCAAGCAAGTCTGGTGCACGTTGCCCCGTGCTCCTCGAAATCCCTCGTAAAGCGTACATCTAAAAAGATTATGAGGAAATAAGGGAGGATAGGGATATACAAAATAAAAACAAGTATAGAGCTGGAACCAACTGTGAGGCGTGTTGGAGACACAGACTAAATGTACGAATTTAATGCCCTTGTTGCGTGTGAGATTAACCCAGTTGCGGAGTGCACAGCAACAGGTTAGAAGACACACGCTTTGCTGTTGTAACACTGTGAGCGCTAAAAGCGGAATCCCACTGGGAAACGATGTTACTTTTAAATTGGCCAACTAGACAACAGAAAGGAGAGATGGAAAAGGGTTTAATACTCATGGTATCGAAGGAGCCAGGACTGGAGAGATGATTGGGGACAAAGATGAGGCTAGAGAAGGTGATGTTGAAGAAGGCAGCTCTTGACATAGGGAACACAATGTCTGAGCAAGGAGCAGGTGAGTGGACTTGTCCACTGTCCTAACCAAGCCTAGTGTTTCTTCACAGTCACCTGACTTGCTCAAATGACACCAGCCAGTTATTAGTGCCAGCAGTTCTTTCTTTCCTTTAGAACTGAAAGCTGCTGTGACATGGCAAAATAATATCCTTCATAGTATATTGAATCTTTGAAAAGCAAGAAAGCCATCCTAAAATAAACGTTAGCATTGTTAGCATTAAGGTTAAAACTGTCTTTAAAAATTCACCAAAAATTGAAAATTGATTAGAAAATTCTGAAAATATTCTCACGACTAGCCCAGTGTCAGGTACATCATAATGTTTTTTCATGCCCTTAACATGAAAACTCTTGAAAAATACAAACGTTTATTAATAACATTGCGTCAACATTCAAAATTTTACAGTACGCACATCCCTTCACCGATCCAAATGAAAATTTACTATATTGATACTGGAGGTGTGGAGAAACGCTCTGCCAAGTTTCATACCGATTAAAGTTACGGTTGCGGAGATATAAACATATACAGGTTTCACACCAAAATTGGTACGGTCGTTCAGCATGGTGTTACCAACTTCAAGCATGAATTTGGTGTTCTTATCTGCTATTATGGCCGAGATATTCCAATTTTCCCATTTTGCTACTTAGCATCTAAAA
>JAUMHL010000017.1:15074514-15107741 GCA_032362345.1 Sandelia bainsii
ATTAAAGACTCTTTTGTTCGAACCCTCTCTTGTCCTGGTCTGCGTTTGGGTCCACCATTTTGTACATGTATCTGACACCTAGGAGGAGGTCTCAAAAATAGGTTTTACGCTTTTTGCGCATTTGTGGAAAAACGCTTCAAAAAGTGTACATGTACAAAAGACTCAGAAACATTAATTGAGTATAGAAATATAAAGCTTTAGGGCGTGCGATATGTGATTTGAGAGATAGAGGTCAAAATGCGTTGACCTTAATAATAGCGCCACCTATCAGTGGACATGTGTCATTATTCCTATCTGAGTAGCTGTGGAGGTACTGAGAGTGAATGGTAGAAAACATGTTTCAAAAGTCTGACAGGTTAGGCTGGAGCATACTTTTTTTTTTTCTGAAAAAAAGTGAAAAAATAATATAGACGATTAATAAGCAGAGAAACAATAGGGTTCCATGCTCCGCTGGATGCATGGAACCGCTGCTGCTTTGCAGCTGCTTTCCCTCGCCTCTGCTCGCTTGGACCCCTAAAAAGCTTTGTTTGAATATTTGTTGAAATATTGTTGAATATTTGTTGTATACTGTGTAATGCATATTCATATGCATTTTCAAACAACACCTTATAGGTGCTCCTTTGGCCTGGGCAGGTTTGAGGAGCACAGTGATGGTTGTTGCAGTTTCATTCAGAAAGGCCTCTGACCCATCATATTCGTCTATTGTTGGGGCTGAAGAAAGAAATCAAAGCTTGTTTTAGTCTACATTTGTCACCCTTTATAAAAAATGTGACAAAATGTTTCAACATTTTTTTTTATACCTGAAATATTAGTGGTCACATTGAGTGTGGTTGCTGGACCGAATCCTTTGGAGGTGGATGCTCGTATAGAGAACTGGTATGTGACACCTGGGTGGAGCTGGGAAAACATGTGATGAGTGGTGTTTGAGGGCAGAGACACTGTAATTCCTGGCCGCTGGAGAGGCACCGAAGGGTCAAAAGAACGCACACCGCTGTAGCTGATCTAAGGTGAAGTGGAGAAACAGAAACCAGTTTTAACACTTTCTCAACAGAACATATTGCTACTTTGGCTTCTTCGACATTTCCAAGCTGTGATAGTACCTCATACTGTATGATGATGCCATTGGGTTCAGTTGGTTCCTTCCAGTAAAGGTTAATTCTGTCCTCATATGGAGTGGATTTTAGCGACTGACTGGGAACTGGACCAGGAACTGTTGATGCACACACAGAAGAACTTAGACAAAGCTAAAAAGCTAAAATAATAGGCAGTAAAATTCTGTCCTCCAGATGAAGGAGCTGCTAGTAAATACATACAGCACCAATAAAAGAGAGCCTTAGGTGTATCACAAAAGGTAAAGGTTTAAAGCTACAAGCTAGTGCTAGCATGAGCCCCTTCCTCTCACTGCTCTGCTGTGCTCAGCTTAGCTTTTCGCCTGCATCCTCATCATGTCTGCTGTCTCAGCTAATGCAGGAATCGTGAGGTTGTTGGCCTGTGAGTCAGGAACCAAAAAAGTTTACTAGCTTTGGGTGTGGATGCTGTGTGGACTACTGCACACGTGCACAAAAACAGAGCTCACTTTTCTAGGCTCTTTGAGAGTTTTATTAGTATAAAACCTCCCTGGATTAGTTAATATTAACTTTAAGCCTCAATTTGAGAGGAGTAGCAGACCAGAAGCATGTCAGTGAATTAAAAGGCAGCTGTGGGCTCCCAATGCTGAGTTTGGTCATCTAGAAGGACAAAAACTAAACGAGGATATAAATAAATAAATAAAGTGTGAATTGCACCATCTTCATCAGTTTGTATGATGGTTTCATCACTCTCTTTCCGTCCTTCTGGATTGGTCAAAATCATCTTCAGGCTGACATTGGTGTATGGCGGCAGGTTTCCCACTAGATGGCGTGGTGCTGAGAAACAAAAAAACAAAAGAAAAAAGTTAAGTCTAAAACAAGACGAAGATGTTTGACAGTTGTATTTAGGGCTGCAACAGACTAAGGCCAAGAATCAAAGATATTTGATTTACAATAATATAAAACAAAAAGAAAAGAACATGATGTGGCTGTCAAGGACTGCTTGAATATATAATATATACACATATTTTCAAATGTAGATTGATGGTCATAAAATCAAATGGTCTTGTTAAAATGCTTGCCCGTACGACTACTCAGCATCCTAGACAAAATGTATTCACTGATTTTTTTATACAATATTCTTCAGTCAGCTTCATTTGTTTAGATATTTTCGTTTCTTTCGTCGTCTGCGTTTCTTTTTGTGAAAAATCACTAAACTTTATTAATTATATCCATAATACAGCCTTTACCCATTAAATACGATTTTACAGTTACCAGTGATGTTACAAAGCCTGTATGATGAGTATTACCTTTAGGGTCCATGTCTAAGCAGTCAGCCTTGCTGTGGTTGTTGGCAGTCATATAGTGGTAACAGATGGTGACGTTAAAGGTATGACAACGAGTGATGTTGTAACCCAATGACTCCCAGTCCACTGCGATCAGACGGGACCTGGTTTCAGCAATCTTCAGCCTCTTAGGAGTCCGCATAGGTTCTACAGAAAAAGGACAAATAGAGCAAGAGACAAATTCGTGACTTGTTTACCCTCAAACATACTGACCTAGTGGCATAATACTGATCATCTACAGCATTTCTGCTCCCCACTGCCATTTAGCCATTTCTCTAATGTAAGAATGTCTGTAAGACATGTGTTTGGTTTTCATATTTTACAGAACTGTCAATAGAATCTACTTTGTCTCCTGCCTTTACTTTAATTACCTTAACTGGCTCATTTAACTGGATCAATAACACCCTAAACCCCACCCACCTCCACACACACCCACACACACACACACATATATACTTTGGACCAAACAAACCAAACCTTTCCACCTTTTGCTTTCTGCCCACTTGTGAATTTCAAGAGTGGCCCATCTTATATAGAAGAAGTTACTCCTCCATCTGCTGTGGCTACCTATCTACCCACAGGAGCTGCCCATTCTCTGTAGCTATTAACTTTGCCACTACTGCTACCAATCGTTGCAAAGAGTTATTTCTCTATGGTAAGGGAATTGCCTCTCTAACTAGAGCAGACCATAATGACTACTATTACTCCAGAGGACATAGTACTCCATCTACTACGCCTGTGGCACTTACCACTTGATCTACAAGGGTTGAAACCCAATGTACAGTGCACTGGCTTGTGGTAGATGACTGTGCTTATATACAGCAGCTTGTGGCTAGTATTTAACATCATTTCAAAAGATGTGCACACTGTGTAATTTTACATATTTTCAGAGGTACTAAATGAAAACCGGTGAGTTTGAGCTGCTTATGTTTTCTACATGTTTTTGATAGAGAAATGGTGGTGGAACTATTCATAACCAAAATACTCATGTTGCATGCAAACATTAAAATCAAATGTGTCCTGATAGCTCTTTTTGAAACTATTTGACATTTGCATTAGTAAAATATTCGAGAACACAGCGATTTTACAGCACCATTAGGTCACTAAAATACAGGAGTGTCATGTGTCATTGGGAAGTTTGGGATCGTGACTAGTTTAAAATAAGGTTTTGCGGGTGTGATCACTCCTTAGCTTGTGATTACAGATCCATCAGTATAAGTAGCATTTTAAACTTATGGTGTAGTTGGTCAACGTGGAGTAAAATGTAACTACTATATACTTTTATGAGGCTTTATCTCATGTTTTTCCCCAGTTAAAACTAGATGAGTTGATATTTTTAACAATAATATTTTCATGACATCTTTGAAAACATCTCTTTGAACAGGATCAATATGTCAATGTGGCCGATAGCAAATATGTGTTCATTAACTCTAATATTGATCTTGCAGGTCTGCTCTGGACATCCCCAGACTAAAGTGAGATCTATTACTGGGCAACCAGAACAAAATTTAATTAAAAGTTTTGTTTATTGTTCCTTGTCATAAACTCACACAGTGTTAATTATTGTGTCACCTGTTGATGTTTCTTCCTCGTTGTATCTCTTTCCCACTGTAACCCACCCATTTCTGTATGTCCCTCCAGGATTTTTTAATAAAAACAGCTCACCTTAAATAGAAACTCAAGTCTAGCTATGTCTAGCTCTCTGTTTTTCCCTGGGTTTTCCTCCCTCAGAGGAGACAACACAAGGACACAAACTTGTCCCTTCTTCTGACAACCCATTATCTGCCTGTCACTCACACACACACTTGCACAGACACTCACTGGCACGGACAGTCTCACACTTAGTTATTACCCAAACACACACACACAAATACGCTTCAGGTTGGGACAGAATCAAGATTAAATCTGGGCAGAGCATGTATAGGTGTATTTTTATGTGTGTGTGTGCTCGCCCTAATAAAACTTCTCATAATAAAAATGCATCGTCAAGGGCAAACACATCTCCCATACACTCTAACACACAGAACTGTGAACAAAATACAAACAGCTCATTAAATAGCTCATTAATAAAGAGACATATAGACATTTGAAAGAAAATGAGATAGAATAAAAAATGAGAGGAAGAAAGGTTGTGAAGACACTCAGGAAGATAATTGTCTGCTGAGCAAATATTATGGCTCAGTTGTATGTCTGTGTGTTAATAGCTGAGAGGTCAGAGCATTTCATTTTTCCTTCTACCTGTTATTGGATGGTTGACATTTAAATAGAGCAAGAGGGAGACCTGCTGCTTTCCCTTCCTGTCTCTTCCTCTCTTTCCATCTCTCCTCTCACTTGTCTTCTTCTCCGTTTCTCTCCTAGTTCAAATCAATACTTGGTGATCCTCACCATAAACCTGGCTATTAGGACACACACACACACACAGTTAGGGCAGTACAATAAATTGTATTGATTTCAAGGCGTCTTCGTGCTAACACTGCTTCACAGTGATGGTCTTCAAGGTGGAATTTAAACAAAATATATGTGAGTATGTGCCTGTCTCACACACACAAAACCCTATTCTCTTCCTGACCCATAATGTATTGATTCTTATCTCCATCAATTTACAGTAAATAGTTAAAGAGAGAGAGATCAATGTAGGAGAAACAATGAGAATGTGGACAAAGAAAGAAAGAAAAAGACAGGAGGGCAAAGAGAGTAGCACAGAAAACGAGTAAAGGAGAGCATAAAAACAAAGCAATGTGTAAAAAATTTAAACCGAGGCTAGGGGGAGTGAGGGACAGATAAAAGGAGCAGAGACAAATGGGAGAGAAAGATGAGAGAGGGAAAGAGAGAGACCGAGAGGAGGAACGGAGAGAAACGATAACTAGTTTGGAACGTGGCCAGAGTCAAGTGGGACCTAGTCCAGTGGTAAACCACAGAGGCTGCCTTGTCCCTTTCTCGGCCTCCGGTAGACAGACAAACGGCTGGATTCATGTTGGAACTAAAAGGCTTTGTTCTCCACAGATGGAGCTTTCAAAACAACAACAATACCATAAAACACCAACAATAACACCAAGGATGGCAAGCTTCATATCAGCACAATCCAGAGGTTGGAATTAAAGAACGGAAAACAAAAGGAAAGGAAATGAAACTAAATGAAATAGAACTACACTGAATGTGAAAAAAAACTCCATCCCTAAACATGAAATATTAAGAGGAGCCAAGAAATATCCAGTAAAAAGAGCATGGCGCAGGAGAGGGGGAGGCTTAAGAAAAAGAAAAGAATAAAAGATGAAATGAAAGGAGAGAATGGGAGGGGGAAAACAGAAAAGGTTGACAGGAGATGCAGCTAAATCCAAGTTAATCTGTCCAATTAGTTCCTGGTAATCCTCCCACTGTCATGAGGAAGACAAATGAAACTCCATTCATTTATTGTGTTTCTGACTCTCATTTCTCTCTGCTTGTCTTTGTCTCACTCTGGACCAGATCTAAGTACACAAAAGGTGCAAATTTGCACTGAACTGTGTTTTCAATTTGCGCTTGCAAGCTACGTGGAATTTGATTCTGGTTTGCCTATGCACAGGCTAATAACAGTGTTGTAGGGCTCAAAAATGGGATCAATATAGTTCCGGTGTGAATTTGTTTGAAATCAAGAAGCTCTGAAAAAGAGATCACAATATACCATGTGAGTGAAAATAAGAAACACTCAAGAATGCATTTCAATATTTCAAAATATGTTTACAGAGATAGGTTTGTAAAAGCAATAAATAATTAAATGTACTCCTACGTATATGAAAAGGAAAATTACACAAAAATATATACACAAATTTTTTAAAAGTAGGAAAATCCACTTAACAGAGTTAAGTTTTTCCAAAAAAAGACCAATTTCGCTTTCAGTGAGTGGTTAACTTTAACACCATGATCAGGAAGCTGATGGTCTGATGTCATTTACTAAAGACATGTCGACAGAAACACCTTTAAAATGGTTTCATAAAAAGTATTATATCTAAAGAAACTTACTAAGAGAAGTTCAGTCTCTATTCTCATGTTTACACTGTTTTATATTCTATAATGATTAAATATCACTGTTTTATTTACAGACTATTTTTTGTCTCTGTGAACATTTCATGTTTTGTCTTCTTTCCAGATCATTTTTTGAGAATTATATACAGTAAAGTTTAAGGTTTTTCTTCTCCAGACAGAAGACAGATAATTCAATCAGAACTTGGTCATAAACTACTATAGACACATGCGCACAACACAGAAACACAACATTACTGTGAAACTGACAGACTCCCAAACACACACAGCAGACTGGACTGTGTCTGTAAATCTATTGGCTGCTATTTCATGGGCCTGACCCTCAAATTGCTGTATTGCTGACTGTGTGCATGCGTTTTCACATATATAAAAAAGTACATGTGACATATTGTGTGCGATTCCTACAACACTTGTGCGTGCGTGTCAGGAAATGTGTGCTTTTTGATTCCATTCTTCCATTAATCCAAGTGATGCTGAGTTTGTGCAACATACGAGAAATATTGTGACTCTCTTGAACTGTTTGTGTGTCTGTACATTTCTCTCCGTCTCAACACCTCTTAGTGTGTATATCGTCTGTGTGTGATCATGCTTGTGTAACTGTGGTTTTAGTGTGTGTCTGTGTGTGTTTACGTGTGTGTGTCTAACCTGCCATGACCAAGAGGTTTTCAGCAAAAAATTCAGGATTTGGATTAAAAGTTACTTCATCGCCTTCTTCTGTTACACACACACACACACACACAACACACACACTCACTAACTCTTCACTTCAAGTTGATTATTTTTCACCCTTCAGACAAGAGCAATATATCACCACAGAGGAAAAATGGGGAAGAGTGAGAGAGAAGGAGACACAGAGGGGGCATGAGAAAAAAGGAGAAATAAAAGAAGTCCAGAGGAAGAGATTAAATCGTTCCTGTTATCATATCACTTGCTCTGCAGAGTGGGTGGTTTCTGCTGTGTATTTTATTAACTTTATTGATTTTTAATTAAACTGTGTTTGTGTGAAGATATGCTTGGGTTTATGCCTGGTGTTTGTGAACACACTTCCCAGTGTGAATGTGTGCCCATATCTTCATTATATTGTGCTGAAATAAATATTCAGTAAACTACAGGTGGTGGGATCAGGCGACGCTAACAAAACAGAAAAAGCAAAGGAATCATTACCATTTAAATAACATTTCTATCCTGTGTGTGTGTGTGTCACTTCCTTAACAAACACAAACACACAAATTCAACTCTTAGTATGTGTGTGTGAGTGTGATTGTGTGTGTGAATGACCTAAGTCACATTATGGAGGACAACAAAAAACTATTTCTTGGCTGTATTTTCTTTGCAGCTCCCAAAAGAACAGCAACAAAAAAGTTAAGGCCAATTCATAATTTCATATGTTTCATGTTTCATAATTGACCATGTGTCTGCTACGGTACCCATGATGTAAATTTTGTTACCACCCAAGTCTGAGTGGCAGGTGGGGGGGGACTCTCTATGGATGGACTGTCCACACTGTCAGTGCACGTGCCATACAAGTAAACCAACCACTTGTTTCTTACATTGAAGCTTTGTAACATCTATGTCAACATCCTTGCCACTTCTTACGAAGAGGAGAGAGGGGATGAGGAGATTTTTTTTCACATTGTTCAGTCAAATACAACGGCCACTGGAAAAAGATTAGATACACAAAACCCTGGAAATAACTCTTTGTATTCTCAGAATGTCACAAATTAACATTTTAAAAGTCTAGATGAGTGTTATTATTAGAGTACTCTAACCCATTGACATGTGCAGGGGAAAAAAGGAAGTCAGCCAGTTCCCCCAGCAGAAGTCCCACATGCTCTTAAACAGCTCATGTAGCAGCTTTGATAGCAACAAATAGGACTTCATCTGTGATTGCTGTGTATGGTTCTATATTACATCCATAATCCACGCAAGAAATAGTCTCACAACCCTCCATAAAACCACAAACATTCTCATTTTCATGAACTAACCAGTGGCTAGAAAGTCAATAAGGGCATCTCCCATAATGCTGCACTATTCCTTTAAAGCACAATTGTTGTACTTGTTTCCACCACAAATCAACTCGAACTTACTTTTCTTTCTTTTTCTACAAATATCTTCCTGCATGAGTGAGGAGAAGATTAATTTCCTCTTCCTGTCATAGAGGAAACTATTCAATACAAGGGCTGAACAAGTCTATGACTTCCTTTCTGTCAATAAACACACACACACACACACACACACAGATTCACCCACAAAACACACACACACAGCCAGGTGGGCAGACATCAGTCAGGCCCTGTGGTTATGAGTTTTCATCTCTCTCATTTTTATTCTTCAGTTTCATCATTCTCTCGCCTCATGCACCCTCTCTCCCTTTGCTCCTATTCTCTCCTCTCTTTCTCTTCCAGCCTTATTGTTTTTCATCATCTCTCCATCGCTCCCTTATTCTGTTGCTCCTTCAAGCTCATTGCTTTCCTCTGTCTCCTTCTCTTTCATATCAACCCTCTCTCGCTTGGTTTGTCTCTCTCCCTCAGGCAAGCTGTGTTTATATTTCAGTCGTTTATTTCTACAAATGTCAGATAGTGTTTCTGCCCTCTGTCTATTGATCCACAGAGAGAAAGTGATGGGGAGAGAGTGGCAGGGAGAAAGGGGGAAAGGCAGCGACAAGGAACGAAGTAGAAAGCGAGATGCAGAGGGGGGAGTGGGAGATATGAGAGAATGGAGTAGCAGCAGTAAGAAAGCAGGAATGAGATGAGAGAAGGAAAGAAAATGCAGGAGAAAAAGTGAAAAGGGTAAAGAGAGAGCCTCCAGTATTTTAATCACTCTTTCTCTCAGATCACTGAGCAACCTCAGACTCTCCCCTCCTTTCTTGCCCGATCCTATCCCTCGCTACACCTCTGCTCGCCTCACTGCTTGCTCATAGTATAAATATCACCCTGCCAACTAAAATACAGATACCAAGACAAAAAGAACAACATCAGATGGAGACATTGATCGATAATCAGACAGGCAGAAAAAGCTGTGTCCACAAGCAGATCTAAGTTGACTAAGTGTTCTACATTTTTTGTAGAATTTACTTTATTAATGTTGCAGATAGACAGACAGAAAACCTTTATTTATGTTTAAGTCTTACTGTAATCCCATTGGTTTAGCTATAATACTTCTGCATGTTCAGTACTGTATGTATCTATGACCTACCTGCACATTTGGTCCGGGTAATGAGTGGTGGTCCAGGTTTGCCTGTGCCCCCCTCTCCTGGTCTGGTTAGTAAAACTCTGATCTCATACTCTGTGTCTGGGTCAAGATGCCATAACTTATAGTTGGGAGAGTTCACAGCATGAGTCTCCGTCCAGGTACCGGATGTCATTCGGTACTCAACCTACAGGAAACACATCACATGTAATGTGACAGAATTATTTAAGTGATCAGTACAACCCAGAAATCATGTTTAGTATCAATGTAAAGCTTAAATTATAAATTTAAAGTTGCTTTACCAGGGTCCCATACTATTCATCTATTTTAAAATACTTGTCTTGGAAATTACCTAATAAATGGACAAATTATCTACAACACAGAAATTATTAGCTTAAATAGATAGTTTAACAGTTTGGAAATTTCACTATATATAGCTCTATAGCTGTTATGGTCATTTATTCCCATTGATGCACTTTTTTTTACATTTCATCAATGAACATACCTCTTTCAGTATGATGGGTCCATCTCCAAATATGGAGTTAGCATTGAGCTGAATCAGCAGGTATGTAGGGCCGACACCCAGTAGCTGAGGTGGGGCGATGGGGTGTGGAGGCTCTGAGGAGAGGAAACAGTAAACAAAATTACAAAAGAAGATTTCAAAATGCCTCCGAAGATGAAAGCAACACACTGAAACAAGGTCACAATATAACAGAGGAGGGTAGTGGCTGGAGAAATAACATATTGTTGTTTGTGATTCAAAGCCTTACTGGTGTAACAGCGATGTGATGTGTGTGAGCTAATGACAGCTACACTAATTCAACAAATTATTAAAGGCACGCTAATGAGGGGTAATCGCAGTGACCTGTAATATTATGACAGTCGAGCTGTGTGGGTGTGTCATGGTGAACTAAGTGGCTTAATGTGTGTGGTCATTTAGGAGACCAGAGAGGAATCATTATGTGAAGATGCTGCTGCTGTTTTGAGTTGTCTTTAAATCCTGTAACTTGTTCTTTACCTTCTTACTAAAAATAATATAATATGTTTTATTTATAGACAGCTAGTGGCCATGATGTTTCATGCACTGAGTTATAGAAAACTTAATAGAAACACGACTCCTTCTGCAGGTCCTTCACATCAAAACCCTGCTTTGCTTCTCTTCTACTGAATCCTCTAAAAAAATGCTCTCATCAGTTCTCATCCTTTAATACTAAGTCAGTGAATGCATTAACAGAGAATGACTGTATGCTAAATTAACCTCTTTTTTCACCACTCATACCACAGCAGGAGAAAGATCCAGTCAACAAACTTACATTTTTTGCTGTTTATTAAACTGATTTTATTTTCTTTCTTCGCCAGCCGCAGCCTTTAGTGTACGTTAATCAGACGCCATCTGTTGTGACCTTTACGTACAGACATGAGACCTAAATGTTAACTTGG
This sequence comes from Sandelia bainsii, assembly GCA_032362345.1. Lineage (NCBI taxonomy): Eukaryota > Metazoa > Chordata > Actinopteri > Anabantiformes > Anabantidae > Sandelia > Sandelia bainsii. Next base: position 15,085,577 of record JAUMHL010000017.1, read on the forward strand.
CATCGCATTTAAGTAATGAGCTGCATGTCTGAAAGGGGCTTTAGTTGTGATTGCTTGCTAAATGCAATAAAAACAGGTATAGGTCTATATCTGGACATTGTTTTCTTGACAGAATCAGATGTTCTGGTCACATCTGCAGATAGAGCTTCATACAGAATGTTTATGTCATTAAAATAATACATATACACTTAATGACTGATTGACATTTGTTAAACTTTGTGTTTTCATTAGACATATGTCTTGAAATCCAATCGTGTACTACATCTCATGATACTCTCATCAAATAAGTACTGCGTGTATATAGTAAATGTGATGGATGTGTTATGGTTCAGGGCCAGTACGTCACATCAGAACTAACTGTCAGGCAGCTGCGATTGACAAGCTGAAAGCACAACACACACAATCTTAAAACACTCTGCATCAAAGATTAATCTTCTTGACACATATACACAAACAGATCAACACATGAATTAATCACCAACACTTTCCATATACACACACACAGAAATGTATCTCACATACGGTAAATCATTCAGATTTTATCTCTCAGATACATTCTCAAGCACACCTCCTGGCAATATTACCATCTGTAAGAAGATGGAAAATTAGTTTTTTTATGCAATCGATCTTCAATCATATCAAAGTGATTTATTAGCTAAATTATTTGTGCACGCGTGTTACTGTGCATGTTATTCCATTAATAGTTATATTTTCCATTGCTGTCACTTCTTCTCTTTGTGAGCATCTGAATCAGAGCGTTTGCATTTCTGTGTGTGTGTGTGTGTGTGTGTGTGTGCGTTGAATGTGGCTGTCAGAGAGGTGCAGGCTGGGAAGTGTCTTTTTAGCAACAGATGAAACACTGTAGTTTGACAGCACATGCGTGTGTGCAAATGCAGACACACAAATACACAAACACACATATGCAGGCAGTTATATTCAGATAATGAATGTTGAAGTGACTTCAGAAAACCAACAACGTCAACAACATGTCAGCTTGCAGTGCCATCAACGAAACAAAGTAAACAACTTGGTGATTAACAAACAAATAAAGAAAATATCAAAAAAGCACATTTATTCAAGCATGCAGTAGGTTTGTGTGTTTGCAGCTTGTGTGTTAACTTCAATATATATTTGTGTTTCTTAAAAACCTATTGAGTATCTAAAAGATAAATAAGAGACATAATAACGAAACAATAAGAAATGTAAGTGGGTCATTATGTGACTCCAGAGAAAAAACAAGAGCTGGAACGGGTTCACGCTTTAGATTTTCTTCTCTTTTTTTGTTTGTTTGCATCACTTGTCATTTGTACAGTTGACCTAAAAACAATATAACAAATCATCTGTGGTCTTGTTTTGCGATGGGTTTATTGTCACCATCTATTTTATTATTAATCATGTGTGAACCCTCTCATCATTTCTCATTTTGTGGGTCAAGTGTAAATGATAATAAGAAAACAAATCAACAATGGGGAAACTTCAAATGCGTGTGTCAATTCTGACCTTACACATCTGCTGAATTAATTTTCTTCAGTGATATTAGAATAAAACAAACTCTTATGGCATTATAATGGGAGTTGGTAGATTTTCTAACTTAAGATTTATGATGCAGTGAACACACATGAGGACAGAGACAGACACAGGGAAAGAGGACAGAGAGATATTTCGCTGTTGACTGGCGCCCACTAGGCATGTTCTTCTTTGTTGTCCATCGTCAGCAACCTTGTCAATAAAGTTTAGCTTTCACAAACTGCTGCTGACATCACTGTGGTACTCACTGGAGGACATCTGACCTCCAGAGCTTGAAGAAGAGTGTGTGTGCATGAGTGTGCACAAGTGTGTGTGTGTTTGTGTGTCTTCAGCTGTATCGACAGCCAACAGTGGTAGTAGGTTTTCTATAGTTCCATTATGCCTGAAGCTACACCTGTCACTGTTACTTAGAGTGTGTGTGTGTGTGTGTGTATGAAAGGTTGAAAAGGAGAAAGAGATGTTTTAGAAGTGGACTATTACAGGTTTAAGACAGCTGTATGAATTCAAGTCAGTTGCGCAGTCTCCTAAGTCCGATATGTGTGTGTGTGCATGTGTGTGTTTTTATGTGACAGTAATATTGCAGGAGCTTTTTAGGCCATGGGTTGTGTGTAATGCAGGCTGGCATGATGATGTATTTGTGTGTGTGTGTCTGTTTATGTATGTATGCATGTGTCTGTGTATGCGTGTGTGTGTGTGTGTGTGTGTGTGTGATACGAGCTGGCGTGATGATGCACTCTGTCACCGCAGGAACCAGAGGGCAAGGCTTTATTAGAGCTCGGCTCTGACCAAACCACTAGTGACACACACAGACACACACACACACACACATAAACATACTCAAACACACACATACAGTTAAATACACAGTCAGACTCTCTTTTCTTTTTTATCTCAAACACACAACTATTACACACACTGTTCATCTACTATAATAAAACTTATGAAGACAGGGATCCTGCTTTCCATCATGTTCTGTATTCATACAGTTTTGAAACACATAGCTGGGTGATGTGGCAAAAAATGTTATCATGAGCATTTTTTCATATTAGTCAAAATTGATAATGATCACAATATAATTCATGTTTTATTTCTTTACTTATTCTTCGGCTTAAAATTCCTTTTGGATTCCCCCTAAAATAACTACAAATCGAAGGTAAATCTAATTCTAATAAATAAATCTTTGCATTTCTTTTTACAAATTACCACAGTGCTTAACGTGAAAAACATTTTTCTCTGATTGACTCTCTGCTCGTTCGGGAGGGCATAATTGACAGTCAGTGTGTTTACATGCATTATAATGATCTGGAATTTCTTGATAGTGTATAGTGACGGTGTTCACAGCATTTAATATCAGAACCAGTGGAGTAAAGAAAGTCTGGTCTGAACAGTAATCTTGTTTACTTCTTCTCTCATCTAAAACAATAGTATCAGATTTCTGAATCTGAATTGAAACTGAACCCAGGTATCACATTGACAGTGATACTGAACAAAACCAACTATTTTGATAATTGTTTAACCGTTTTAAGTTTTTTTTTTTCAACAACAACATGTAGGCTCATTTCCTTCACTTTTGGTAATAAGTTGAATATCTTTGGTTTTAGATGGCTGTTTGGACAAAACAAAACATTTCGCCCTGCAGTCTTAGATAGTATGATGGATATTTTTCACAAACAAAATATTTGTCCAGTTTTTCTATTTCTGCTTTTCTGAGAGGAAACAAATGTCTTCAAGAATGAAATGGGAATCACATTTTTCATTCTCCCATGATGCACCTCTGTCTCTACAAAATGTGCTTCTTTTCTCTGATCTTGACAGCCTCGCCACACACACAGAGACAATAATGGCACATCTCTGTCATCTACATATTATAAATATCAATGTGCGTACCTGCACTGAGGCAATCTCACATCTCCTGGTGGGCTACTTTTCAAGCTTTGAAGATTAAAGCTGGGCTACTGTCCTACTGCCATTTTTAACATATTCAAGTCATATTTGGCACTTTCTTCAATATTTCCTTGTTCATCAAAATCCTATCAAATACACGATTCCAGTAGATCTCTCCAGTTTCACTATAAATAAATATTAAAATATCCAGGGTAAAAACATTAGTAATGCAGCTTAACTTTGTCCATATTCATGGTTGTCAATGTCCTGCAGGAACCTCAAATCTCCAGCATGCATACTTTTCAAGAAGAGAAATAAACACATTCCCTGTTTCTTTGATTTCTCTCTGGCTCTGGCCATCTGATATTTCTAATAAATAAACATGAGGCTCATCTCCTTCAATATTCATACATGCAGTGCTCATTCTTTTATTGTGATACCTTTCTAACAACCAGATTTGGATCAATATTTATAATTGCCAATATCCCTCAGAGCTGGAAAAGCATTTTTTTTAACAGATTGTGAATGTAGCTGGTTTTCAAGCCGATAACTGGCTATGAAATACACCACACTCAATGAGTCTTATTGATGCTCAATCTATTTTCATATATGTAGATTGGTCCTATTCATGTTTGGACAGATGTCTCCTGCTGTGCAGATTCCTCATCTCTCTCCTCTTTGCCTTCTTATATTCAAAAAAATATGTTCGTGATAAATAAACATTAGCCACTTATGTATTCTTACTAAATCAGGAAAGTCCTGCAGAGAAAGTGGGTCTCTACAACCGCCAGATTTTTGTGAGCAGAGAAAAAACAAAAACATTCACTCCCGGTGGGGAATGTAACCCTAACCCCAGCACAGAGGTGAACCCCTAAACTGGACACTGTAAAAGCTCCATTATCTGAGCTACACCTGCTATTTTCACATTCATGTTTCTTGCATCTGCTTTGATTTCTCATTTCTTTCTCCTCTGCCATCTTATGCAGAATAATAAGCATAACTCTGCTCAGCTGTTTACATATTCACACATATTCCTCATTCTGATATGGATATTCTTGGGATAATAAGCTGACTATTTACATTTAACTTTTCTTCGCCACTTTTCTCTTTGCTCACCCTCCTCCGTCTCCCATTCCTCCCCCTTCCTTTCTGTCACTCCCCTATCACCAATTCCAAATCACATTTGTCTGTCTTAGCAAAACTAAGGGAGATTTGTTGATAAGGTTTTTCATATTAAATCTGAACAAAAATATATATATGTAGGTACACACGCAAAACATAAACTTAAATGTAGACAGTTCTCTCTTTTTACCCTCTTTCTCTCTGGCCTCCTCCTCTGTCTCTCTCTCTCTGAGAGATGAATTGAATATGTAAGCTATTGGATGTGAATGAATAAAGCAGCCATCTCAAAAACACATTGGTGACACCTTATTAACCGCATGTCAGCTGCGCATGACAGCTGGAGCAAACAAACGCACACACACACACACACACACACAGTTTCCATTCACACACAGCAGACAAATGCAGCTCGTCCACACCCACACAAGTATCCACACACACACTGAGCATGTGCCCACACACACAAACACAGGGTATACACACATCTATATAATCTACACTCACACAGGCTACGCTGTGTTAGTGATTTACATTTTATCAGTCAGATACAACGATGTGCATTCTTGACTAGGCGGACACTCCAAAAGGTTACACACAATACAAGGACAGTCATAACACAAAATATACAACTGTGTGAACAAAATAACTTTGGTCAACAACAGGTTCATGTAAAGATTCAGTTAAACTTAAAAAAATGCCAATTTGCTCAATTATTCAAATGAACAGTGGTTGTTTAATTGCAGTAAATACATTCAATTGTGTTCTTAGAGATTGTGTTAAAAAATGTCTTGTTCATTATAACACATCCACTATGGTTGTTGTTGTTCCTCACAATGTGGACGCCAATCCTGGATGCAAACCCTGCATCTCAGACCATGCTTCGTTTGCCAAACACATTGGTTAGTCCTCATCCTAAAAGACGTTTACCTCCTCTCATTTAAAATAAACCAGAGTCTAGCCCTGCACTGCAGAAACAATGCAGTTTCTTCTACAACTTTTTGTCTTCATTATACTGTAAGTAATACCAGCTGTCTTTGTAAACTACATAGTATTTAATGGCCTCCAAAATTACTGAATCACTATTTTTACTTTTCACTAAATGCTATCTACTAACACAGAAAATAATCTGGGACATTAAATATAAAATCTGAGAAGAAAAATGCAAAGAACACAAAATGCAGAGTTGACATCAAATAACCTTGTATATATTTTTTAAATCCTCACCTCTGACGATAAGACCTGCAAAGTTAGACACCCCGGAGCCACGATCTGATTGTGTGACACAGCGGTACAGATCTTGATCCTGATTAGTGACTTCTTTGAGGTGGAAAGAGGCAGCAAACCGTCTGTGGTTAATGTTTTTGGTCTGAGCCACAGGAATATCTTCTCCATTTCTCCTCTGTATCACAGACGAAGACAGACAGACAGACAGACAGACAGATCAGGTGCTGCAGTGGCTGTGGAGAGTCAAGTGCCTTGATCAAGGTCATAAGTCAGCACTGGTCCACACAAGCCCACTCACATCGCCTTGTGCTTCACTGACAGCAGGTTTGAAGGTCATGACTACAATAGAGCCATAATGACATCAGCAGCTATTAAACTCTTAATCATGTTAGCTGCTAGGATGTATGGCCTGGAGACACTCTGTGTGTGTGTGTGTGTGTGTGTGTGTGTGTGTGAGAGACACTTTATTATTGGATGTACCAGTCCTGAGGGTGGCCCATTTAGTCCCCATTTGGTACATTGTTTCATTTATTCGTGTTTGTCTATTTCTACGATCTCATTTTGAGGGAATACAAAAATATACTGTATTAGCATTTTGTATTAGTTTTTATTTATTTGTAAGCAACAGTCCTCATAAATCAACATCAAAATGTAAATGAAATGTAAATCTATAGTCCCTTGTCAGTATTATAAAATGGAGCAAATGCAAAGATGCAAAGATGAAGGGTGTCATATTAAAGAATTAATTCCCACAAATTACTAAATATTTAATTATTTCTGTTGGCCAAGGTTCTGAGATATTGATTGATTGACCCTAGAAAATGATGCACAGCTCACAGCATTGAAAATGTACTGTGGAAGAAAGTACTTTCAGTGAACTGAACCACTACTTCATGGCTAAACATGATTTGCGTGTGTGTGAGTGAGTCTACCTGTAGCCATAGTTTATTGTTCGATGTATCTCGTCCTGTAGCAATGCACTGAAATGTGGCATTTTGTCCAGCGTTGACCTCCACATCTCCGAGACGTAGAAAATGTGGGGATTTGTCTACAGAGAATGAGATCAAACAAACGAAAAAAACTGGGCTCAATTTACAGCAAGATTATACATATGTTTTTGTATTTAAAAATCCTTTTGGTTAAAGAATTAAACCATTTTAATCATTGATAAAAATAAACACCTTTATTTTGAAGAAATGATAGTACCAAAGGTTTTCGTCGTTACTGATTTTTTATTTTGTCTCAAAGGGCTGGATAGCACACAATGGATTTCTAAATCTGTGACTATATGGGTGTATCCCTAGTTGCATCTCGATCACTTCAGCAGCCATGTGGGAAGGCTTATTCCTTGGGCAAGAGTACCATGCAATTCCCCTGTTTTTCAACATTCATATTTATCCCTCTGCAGGTTGCAAAAGGACTGGCTCTGGGCCTGTCAGCAACCAGGCTCTCTCAACCTCTTCATTAAATTGACTGTCAGACTCCAAACTGACAGAGGCCTGATCCTCATTTTCAGAGTATTTCTCATTTTCCAAAGTGGACACACCCTCCAAAATCTCAATATCTGCTCTATGGCCTCCTGAATGGAAAATCTTTCTGCCATGCTTCTTTCCTTACTGATCAATAGTGATAAGGAGCCACACAGGCAGATCCATATATCTGGTGTGTTTCACACCAGATTCAGAGTATTGTACAGGCTCCCGTGAGGCACGGAGAGTAAACGCTTGAGGAAAATGAGAGATCAAAGAATTTCTTGTGCTTGTGAAACCTGTTGCCTGTCAGTGATTAGTTCACCACAAAACCAGAGGGGTGTGTATGTAAATATGTGGTAGAGAAAGATGCAAAAAATCTACAATCTCTTCATTTATCTGCATATTTATTCATATATTAATTCATTTATGCATTCAACATCTGCATGTTTAGCTACAGTTTTCCCACTCTTATTGCCACCACCAATATAATATAAATTTGTAGGGGTGCTACAGTATATAGTATGTGCTCAATCAAAATATATTTTCACCATGTTCTTCACAGAAAATAAGATAAGACCACAATGCTTCATTGCTACTGGGAGGCAACAATACTGCTACATCCAGTATATATAACTTACACACTAAGATATGAAATACGTCTTTTAGACCCTGAAGATGCTGTTCACCTATGACATTTTTTATTCTAGGGAGGTGACTGCAACCACAGATAGCTGCTCCTATGTTGAATGAAAACTCACACAAGGTTGCACACATGCATTCATGCAACCATGGGCACACACACACAAACCTGTGTGTCCAGAAATGCAGCTGTGTGAATGAATGCTTCCATTGTGGAGACGAAGTCCTAATTCCTTTTTAAATGATTGCTCCTCCCTATTAGGAGTGTTGCTCTGCTGTCTTTAAACGACTCTGACTGTCCACAAATTTCCTATGTTCAACTTCAGCCAGAGACAGGGAAAGCAGGGATATAAGAAACTGTACAAAGGGATGCTGCAAGACAGTTTATTTCGATTGACTATAATCAATATAATTTATTTAGAAACAAAATAGTCCTGAAAGACATCAGTGCAGCTGGACAGATGACCAAAAGACGTTGTAATTGCTTGCTTTTCCAACATGTCCAGGAACCTGAATCTTTAGATTGATACTTGCGTTCAGTTTTTCCTCACAGCTCTTTTTTGGCCTCCAGCAGTAAGGAAACACTCAAGCGAAGGAGAGAAGACTTGAGATGTAGCAAGAATTTAAAATGGATCGCAGCCCTCATCTCTTTCCTGTCAGTGTGAGACAAGACAGCTACTGTTCACTGTGTGTGTGTGTGTGTGTGTGTGTGTGTGTTTGTGTGTGTGTGTTAAAGCGAAAAAGAGAGAGAGAAAATGCTGAGTGGTCAAAATCGTCTCTCTTCATGGTTGCCCTAATACTGTCTCATTTCCTGCTTCACACTCTGCTATTCCCTCTTTCCCTCTGTTTCTTCATCGCACAATCTCTCTCTCTTCCTTTTTATGCCTCTCATTTTTCTCTATGACTTTCTCCTCTGACTGCATCCCTCCTCTCCTGTGTCACCTTCCCACTTATCTACTCATTCAACTGCAACAGAAACCATCCCAGGTACAGTCTAATTAGTGGCCAAAGCTATCAGCCTCTATTCAGCGAACTAGGACTAATTGCTGGCATGCTAATGACTCACCGCATGGGTAGCTCAGCACCTGAATGTCGTCTATGGCAATGAAGCCTGCTTTGCTGTCCGAAACCTCTGCTTCAAATATGACCTGGAAAAAGAGAGACGAGATTTATTATTATTTATTATTGTCTTCATTATTATCATTATTAGATGGAATGTTTTCTTATTTACTCAATAAAGCCTTTGTATAAACAGACAAGAGTTTTAAGAGAGACAAGAATAGACACGTACTATAATCATTCATCAATCACAAACTGTACCTCAAAACTTAGTTTTAGATGTACTCTGTGTGCACTGGAGGTACAACACTATTTTCATTTAAATTCGCTGTTAAAGTGATGGATCTAATCTAAACTGTCAAGGAATACTGTGACAGGTGCCAGTGATGTGCATAACACTGGATAAATACAAAGATGCCATCCTGACTGCTGCTGGATTTATACATTTTGGCCAAAAAATAAGAAGGATAAATGAGCTGCTTCCTTTTGGATCATGGTTATCTCCCTGGGTAAACATAAAATGGCTGCCACAGAAATTATAAGTATAAGTACTAAAACCCAATACAGTAAGGGAGCAAATTAGAAGTCAGAGCCTATTTGTTCTTTATGTTTCTTTTTCTTTTTCTGCATTCCTATCATTTCCATCATTCTGTATTTAATCTTTTCTTGTTACAACCACCTTGTAAAACAAGTATGCTCTCCATGAGTTCATTTAAACTCACAGTACTGTATGTTACCTGGGTTAAAATCACATATTCCAAGTGTTGCATTAATATTGCGGTCAACAGGTGCTTCCATTTACCTCCATCTCGATTCATCAACTGAGTATGTGAATAAAGACAATTTTCCTCATCCTCATCTATCTCAACTTTCTTCCACCCTCCTTGTCCGTAAGTTAGCACTCCTGCTCCCCCCACTTCTTATTTCCACTGTCATAATCCCTCTTTCTAAGCATTTCTCTCTCTCTCTAACTTCTCTTTTTCTGTCTGTCTCTCTCTTCTCATCTCTGTTTTTTAACAGTGTTTACTCAGAGTGGAGTAATGAAGAGAGGAAAAGCAGGGAGGAGAGGAGAGGAGGTCGCTGTCAAAAAGGGAGACAGAGAGAGAAAGAGAGCGAGGGGATGAACAGTTGTTGTCATTCATCACCTGTAAACGGAAATCTGCCGTGAACTGTTTACCCATAGCTTATCATTCCCTGCTTGTCATACTCTCCCCCTCTCTGTCTCCCTCCCATACCAATCTATCTTGTCTCTCTCTCCTATCATCTTTCACTCATAGCTCACTGCGGACCACAGCAGAAAGACATCACTTGACTTTTAATACTGCCGCATGTGTATAGCCATGTGGCCTGATGATTTCTTCTCCTCTGTCTGCATGTGTACTGTACTGACATGTGCAAATACATGAATTAACTCACTGCCTAAAATCTACTTTTGTATCTAAATGAATATAAATAACCAGAAGAGTTTTTAAGTCAAGTTTCAAGTTGAGACAAGTCTGAGCCAAGTCTCATGCTCAATCAAATCAAGTCCTTGAGGATCTCATTTTTGTGATTTTTTTTATATCTGACCTGAACTCTCAAGACTGTAGCTCTGTTAATGACTTCTTAGTGAAAGTGGGTTTTGATTGGTCTTCTCAAAGCCAGGGACCATTGAAATCTCGACATAATCATTGCCCAGTGTTGCTGTTTGCTAACTAAATTTACTCATCAGCCACTTGAATGAAGCAATTCATCGACGTGAAGGTGGTCACCTCTGAGTAGACAGTATGTTTTTCATGGCTCACTGGTCTCACTGGTGTGAGGCGGGATTTCTTACACTGGCAAAGCAACTCTGAAATGCTGAAGGCTGACGAATAACATATCATCACCGGAGAGTAGTTTTGGCTTATAGCGTATATCCTCTTATGAATCCACCACATACATCACTGTGATGCATGCATATATGGGCACTGAATCTCAAATTTTAAAACTTGCAGGGAGAGGAGTTTTTTATTTCATGTCATAGTCTGGATCCTAAGATATGTGAGCTGAGTTTAGGCACCTGCTGACACTAACATACAAACCCTGTTTACACTTGGCTTTAAAATGCGTTTTGGGCTATCAGACAGCCAAGACACCTTGCCATTCACACCTGTCCATATACATGTAACTTCAAGTCTACTGCTGTGTTATTTCCGCTAACATGCGACTAACCTGAGGGCCGGCTGCACCCTGCCTGCTATTGGTCCAGGTGTGGGAGGGGACAGAAGGGCAGTTAAACAGCCCTGTGACATGTTGACAAGTAAAACAACAATAGAAGTAGTGGGATCACAATCCATCTTGGTGGTTTGTTTACCCTTGCTGTCCACTTTTGATTTGATTGCCTAAGACACATTTGAAAACCAAGTGTAAACAGGGTCAAAGTTTGGATTTTCTCTACTGTTAAGACAGGCTTAAAGATTTCCTTACAGTTGCAGCTGGCTCAGGTGACTCTGAACCATCTCATACTTTTGTTGCTATACACTTAAACAGTCAGGGGACCTTCTTCGATGCACTCATCTCCTCTCTTTCCATTTATATGCCACCATTGCATGTCATTAACTTTCTGTTTTCTCTCTGCCATAGTTGTGCTTCTTCCTCTCTTCTTCCCTCTCTCTGTACCTTTCAGCAGGTGTCCCCGACAGTGTGCAGCTGCTGGCCCTACCAACCTGCCCAGTGTTTTGTCTGTTGATTGTTGTTTGTCTTTGTTTCTCTCTCCACTTTTTACTCACCCTAACCAGTCGAATTCAAGTGAAATCAATATTACGTTTTCATTCAAAGAGGGGGAAGAAATAAAGACAAAAACTGTAACTACTGTGGGAGTGTGTGCATTTTGTATGTGCATCTGTTCTTCAATGAGGGTGTGCATGACTACACGTGTCTGCATGTGCGTAGTCTTCCCTTGGTGATACCAGTCTCATTACAACTCAAGCTAAAGTGCTAACACAGAAACATGTTCGAACAAGAAAAAATAGTTTCATAACCTCAAATCCAATAACCTTTCATAGCCTGAAAAACCTACATAAGCCTCAGCAAACCGGGATGATAATGTTCAATTAAAACATGTTGACACATGAGTTTCAGGCTAGTGATCCCTCCCTGTCGCCACTGAGGGGGACTGGGCTCCAGATGGGCCATTTGGAGGATGCTTTCACACTTCGCCTTACAGTAATATTACAGCATCCCCAGGCTGTGTGTGTTAACATGATCACTGTGTGTGTATGCCTGCTAGGACATTCAGCAGACATCCTGCAACATGCACACATCTGTCAACACCAGCAAACAAACACACACAGAGATCATCATGATTGACATAAATTAAGGAAGAAGCAATAAACACACATACAACCATGTTCAGTATAATGCAAACCACTCCAGATGTCCTAAAATAATTTCCTCAGTGAATGTTATAATGTTCAGCTTAGACAGGTGTTTATTAAAACACATATAAGACACTCAGAACTAAGTCAGTATCCAGTCATGGTGACACACACTCAAGCATTCATGCAACACACATGCACATAAACACACACCTCATCCTCATTTATCTCAGGATCTTTGTAGCCTAATCGTCACCTCCTGAGCCTCAGTCAACACAAATAAATCAGCTGCCTGCCTCACAGCATGTGCATGTGTTCGAATTTGTGCACATGTGTGGTGTTTATGCATTCACATGAACAAAACTGGAAATAAAGAAGTACGCAGACAATAAAGGAAATCATGTATTAGCACAGCTGACGGTTGTTGTTTAGGGAGTTACCTGATATTCATTAGGCCAAAAGGTGGAGACGGCAAGTTCGGCTCTTAGCCATTCTTTTCCTGAAAAACAACATTACAGTCAACGCAAGTTAATAAAATCACAACAGTGTGAGAATATGTTAATAAATGAGAATCTGAGTGGTGCTGTGAGACAGTTTTTACCAGTGTAGGATGTCACATTCCATATGGGATTGGCCAAGGGTCCTTTGTTAACCTAGAAATCATAGAAAGTACACATGACCATGACAACAACACTTATTCCACTGTATTTAGTTATCTACTGAGAGATGTGTACTTTCTATCACACAGAGGTGTGGGAAAATAACAAAAACACAAAGCACAATTAGACGTTGTACACATTTTTTCTTGTCCCTTTGAACAAGGTCTTCGTGTTCGTCAAATGCACTAGGACTCTCTGGGCTGGTAGCCACTCAGTGTCTTGCTCGAGAACACTTCAGCAGAGAAGATGTTGCCAAAGCTGAATCACTTGTGGTTCCACAAATAAAAAAGACCACAATTCCCATATGCTGTTTTGTTCTGTTTTAATTAAAGACTTTCTTCACCACTTAACCAAACAGAAAGCTTTAATCCAAAACTTGAACTCTCATACCATCAAAACTATTTATGTTTTGTAAAAAAAAACATAAAGAGCTGTGTTTGTCCCATTAAATCAGACCCAATGTAAATTGCTAAACAGTGGCTAGTAAGCAGGTTTACATGTGATTTTGTTTCAATGATAATGTGTCAAAATTAATAAGGTATGGACAGGACAGTTTGTTTCCTGCAAGTCATTTACAGCACATTAATAGAGTACAATCACCATCAGTCTTTTAAAACAGATAAACCACCGTATTTCTGTCATATCAAATTGAGTTGATGCTCAGTACCTTCACTAGGACATTGAGGGTGCCAGGGCTGGAGCCATCAGGGCTGGTGAGGAGATAGTTGAAGTCGATGCAGTGAGTATCGTTCTCCTTCATGACAGGCAGCTGAAACCTGGCCTTCTCCCCAACATCATACTGAGACACGTCCACATACATGTAGGAGCCTAGATACAGAGACAAAGACACGGAGAGTGTTACAAATATATATAAAAAAGCAATATCATATATAATTTAAAGTGGATTAGATTCACAATGTTTATGAATATCAATCAATATACATGAATCAACTCATTCTTGGCTGCAGTTGTTTGTGCTTGTAAATCGCAAACTGTGTGAAAATCACTTCAGTTGAACAGTTTAGCATTGGTGCCCTATGAGGAGATAGTTAATGTGCAGACACAGTGAGTACTATGACTACATTTGCCAAAGAGTAGGCTGCTTGCCCACAGCTTGTGTCACATACACCTACGGTACCTGAGTAAACAAACTCTCCTTGCTTTTGTGTAGTTTGAAATTTATTCACATAGAACACATGAACAGATAGAAAAGACAAGCACAACACTGTGTTCAAAAAGTTATATACTGTAGAGATTTTTGACTCCTCTAAAGCCTACAAGACTTTTTTAATCCCCTTGTTTCTTTTTATCCTCAAACTGTGGATTCATACAGTTGTTATTTATTTTAATTTTTATCTGCTCGTTTTGCATCACATGGCAGGTCAGTGAATAGTACTGTTTATTTAAAAATTAAACCTAACACTGTTTACTGCATTTTCTGTGAGGGATGATGATGATACTGATTACTCTGTTCTGGTGTCTTAATATTGGCAATTTTGTTAATTTCTTCCACACATCCTCACATCCCTCTCTGCATCTCTATGCTGTGGCTCCAGGCATTAAATCTAATATATGTCTGTGTGTGTTTTCAACAGTATGCATGCAGGGGCATGTTAAAGTAAACCATCTTGAAAACCAGGACATCCGACCATGACAACTGTGTGTGTAATTGATCACCTTTCTGGTCTCTAACGTCTAATTCAGAGCAGGACACAAAAAACTGAATCCCTGCTGCCTACCATACTTCCCACCTGGTTTCGCCTTCCCTCCTTAACAAACTTTTAAGCAGCGTGTTCCTTGTCAATGAAACAAAACCCTAAAAGATTATTTTACTCTTTCCCTTTATGTTTGCATGTTTTACTCTTTTCTTTTTTCTCTCCTTTCATTCCTTTTGGGCTTACCATACAAGAATCAGCTCCCTCCAGACACATAAAACAAGCCCTGTTTCTATGACTGTGTCATTTGTTTCTTAGCTTACCAACAACAAATAAACATGGGAAATGGGAAAGTGTAGAGAAGACAAGAGCTGCTCCTTTGTTTCTTTTATATCCTTCATTTTATGTTCTCCTGAGATCACAGTTTCTTTCTTCTCTTCTCTTTTTTCTTATACCTTTTTATACCGCTTCTCTTTACTTCTCTCCTCATAAGAACTGTTTAGTTTCCATGCAATGATGGTTGCAAATGTGTGAGCATTAAAGCAGAGATACATATCAACAAAATAAAAGTCAGCGAAACTTCATAAAAATCACTTAAAAGTGGCTAGTTTGTAAAAAAAATTGAATGCCATTTGAATACCAGCCAGTGTGCACGGACTCCCTCGAAACACAAGTCAAAATTTACCACAGAATGCACTACCATCACTACCTGCAGGTACTGTACCCAGCGGCCTCACAAGACGGGTTATATTTTTCATAACCATCCTCTGGGCTAATTTTGTTTGCATTGCATATTTTCTTTCTTTCTGTGCCAAATTCAAATATAAAACACTTTTCCCATTGTAACACAATGGTACTCAATCTCTGCAAGACAAATAAACTACTTTAAGAATAAATGTGCATCAGGTACTCTACCAAAAGTAGATGACTGCAGGAAATGGACCTTGAAATAGTGCTTAATCTGGGTGTGCTGGCAGAAAAAAGGAGTCGGCCTGTCCAGATGTTCTAGTAATCAGCTCAGACCTCAACCAGATGTTGTACCAGTGAAATATGGTGAAATGTGATCCTTTCCTGCCTGATGTTTAATCTCACAATCTCACATTAGCTCATCACAAACTGAGGGAAAGTAGCTACGATAATGTTTAATTCTAAAATTGGATTGACTAGAACTATAGCTGAAATACTGGTGAATACGTCTTTAATAATCACTTTATCAAATCATGGTATTAATCATGTCAAATCATTTCTCAAGGATAAATGCAAAGGTATTCTGGTTCCACCATCTGAAATGTGCAGATTTGCTCAGTTTTATATTGTTGTAAAGTGAATATGTTCGGGTTGTAAACTGTGTTTGTAGTACTTTAGGACAATGTGTACACTATGTTTGGCAGAGGGATTCAACAATTATATTTGCATTGTAAATTACAGGCCTAGAGAGAAAACAATTAGAACAAAATACATTACTATACAAAAATGATGAAATAGACACATTAAGACACAAATGCATAAAATTAAATATAATTACATTGAATAAAATAAAAACAATACAATACAATATCTGAGCATTTCATTCTAACTGGTTAATTCTATTTGCATATTATATTATGCACTGTATGCTCCATACAATAGGCTTTAGGACAATAGTGATGATCAGTTATTGTTCGGCTAATCTGCTGTGAGAAAATACTTTTCTCTGCAAAACAAAGCAGAACATAACAGGCTTTCAACTTGTGCACACAAACATGTGTTGCCTTTCTGTACCAGGGTATCCCAGTTATTGGTTTGGTCCTTCTTCTCTTCTGATCTCGCGTCTCCTCTTTGTCTTTAGCACCCAACTCCCTCCAGTTATAAGCTTTAAGATAATGCTGCTTCCTGGTTCTGAATATCACCAACAAAGACCCAAAACAAGTATTTTCAAACTGGACAACAGTCAATCAGACCGGAAATGAAACAAGCCCAGCACCATTTTCACTCTCCCTCCAACACTGCAATCTAAATGCATCTAAAATAAACACACAAAGGATGTCACTCCTATTCCTTCATTTTCTGGCTCTGACTCTAAGATGGTGACATGAGAAAAGTGCCTCTAAGATGGCTGCCAAAATGGTGTGCCAGCTAAAAATACTATATCAGTCAGAGACCCAGATATGTCATAACATACTGCAACATGACAAAATATAACCTTGTGCATTTCAGCTAATCATAACATCAAAATGCTGCAAAATGTTTTAAACAAATGAATTAGGTATAAGTAAAAAAGGTGAATAGTATTTGGTAAATACAGTAAATATAGTATAGTGCTGTCAAAGTCAAATTACCCATGCATGGTTATAGATTCTAATATTATTATAATATATTCCACAAGTTATTCAAATGCATCAATAATAGCCTAGAGACAAAAATAGCGCTGAAAATATGAGTAATTAAATATTGACAGTACATGAAACTGATACAACACCCAAGCTAAGAAAGTAGACCTTGTGATGCCATAAACATCTGACATCTGAAGTCTGCCTGTTTCTAAAATGGCTGATGTCTTTGAACTGAGGTTTATCTAAAATGGCTGCTAATAGAATGATAATACAATATAATGATGTGGCTAAAAATACCCCCTGACAGCCTTAAGACCCAGATATGTCACATAAGAACAACAGTAGCCGTGTGGCTGGCAAAGGACAGTATTATTCAGCAAAACAATAGCAGCCTGCTGTTGAAATAACAGCTACCAGAGTTTTACTTCAGCATTTTATAGTGCCAACCACATTATGTGTGATGCAAAATAGCTAACAATCTCTTTGAATCGACATACCATAATAAAACACTGATAAAATATACAGCTCAGTACACCAGATCGCACAAGCATGACTCCACACTGGTATCAAGAAGAGAAACCAGGACACAATTTTCCAGCTACAGATAAAATGTGGAATTGATTTTGTGATCATTTTTATTTTCTTTTAAAGCACCGCATGGATCGACACAGCATGCATCTCCTAAGGCCAAATTCAATGTACCAGCCAATCACTGGTCTTCATTCCACGTTTACAGTTAAACTCTAATCGTGATGAAGTACTTTCTATTGATGGAATAATTTGCCCGTCACTATTCAATCCTTTTGTTTCACTGGTAGTTTTTTAAAACTGGTTTTAAAGGTAATCTTTTCAAGTCAGTTTCTTGAATGCTATTAGGACTGCACAATTGCTGTCTTATTTTACTATCATAGATATTTTACTATCAAGACAAAGAACAGAAATACTTTGCACTTTAAAAGCAGTAATGAGGTACGCAATCAAGTAGAAAAATACGGATTGTGTGAAACTGAATGTCCAAGTCCTGCAGGTCCTGTGGCAGAGAGGTGCGATTAAATAATAATTTTTAGGCCACAGTTTGTGCTTCTGCATCCATCATTATTCAGTCATTATTAAAACATCTAGTGGACAAGGGACCAGCCTTTAGTCTCCTCCCTTTTTAGACAGTACACAGTGGAGAACACGAGTAAAGACAGAGACACAGAGAGAATTGCATGCCAAATAGGTTTAGTGTGGTACCGGCTGACAACATTATGAGTCAAGAGTATCTGCTTTAGTCCACTCAGCCACAGAGCCCCAGCCCATGAATGTTCAACTGGCACAGCGCATGTTGCCAGCAGAGCATCTAGACCCCTGCCATGGTGACTAGTGCCAGCATCAACCCCCAGAGAGATTACACAGAATAGTTTTATCTCTATTACAAAAACTGCCAAACCATCTCTGCACACTCAATACTGCCTTAAGCGCAAATGGCGATTAGCACCTAGGATGAATCAATGGGGGTTATATGAAACAAAAGTATTGTTGGCAAGAACAATCTAATGACTTTAAAATGATTCTACGCAAAGCCCTGAGATGACTCCTTTTCATCTGCCAATACCTTTGACAATATATAACCCCCTGAACTACTAATCAGCTAAATAAACCCACACTCAAAGGTATTTCAGATGCCAAATAGTCTTAACAATTCCTCCTAAACAAAGGCAGTAGATATCGCTTTGTTTTCAAGGGTCAAAAGCCAAAAAGGTTTAGTGCCACATGCCCTCAGGGATGACTGCCACTAGCCAGACTGGAGTACTTTTAGATTACTGGTGGCTGGAGAAAACAACAATTCTAATAATAGACATTACCCATGTGTCCCTTGGCAAGGCATTTAAGCCACCGACTCAACCCCTCACCAATTTCCTACAACTTCTTCCAAATACAAAACCTAACCAAGAGCTGTGTCTGTAATCCCCTCCAGACACCTCGTTTTCCATCCTCTGCACCACTGGCCCACACCCTGCTGGCATTATTAACACATCAAATGTCAGTTCACGCTCCCGTACCTTTAGGCAAGGCTCTGAACCCTCCCTTCAGAAACCAACATCTCCAAACCATTAACCTGCTGTGCCATCCTCATGCCCCTGCTCAGTCCACTGGCTTCTACAGGATTTAATGCCATGCTAATTCCAGGCATTACCTCTGTGCTTTTGGGCAAGGTATTTAACCTCTTCAATCCGCCAACTCTGCCCTCTTTGCATAGTAATGCCTCTTGGTATTAATAACACTAAATGCTAGACTTTGGCTCTGTACCATTGGGCAAGGCACCACACTCTTGTGTTGCAGCTTAAATATATGCAAGACCACATTTCCAACACAGCAACACATACTTTGGGAGGAAATGTGTGTGTGTGAAAATTGTAGAAAGACTTGGTGTTGAACTAAACCTTTCTCTAAATGTCAGCAACGCTGGGTTGTCATGAAGATAAGCATGAAAGATAAATAACAGCATTATATTGTGATAGTAACAAAGTCATAATCTTCCACAACAGGACAGGAGAATAAGAAAAGAACTAAGAAGGAGAGGAGAAAGGAGGGGAAAAGGAACGGAGAGTTGAAAGGAGACATGTGGAATGGAGGCAAGGAAAGGAAAGAAGAAAATAAGAGAGGAGGTGAAAGGAAAAGAAAGAAGAGCAGAGAAAAGGAAATGAAAGAAAAGTAAGGAGACAAGAGGAAAGGAAAGACATGAGTGAAACAAAGATGACAGGACAAAAAGAGAGAAAAGGAGAAGAAAGAAGAAAAGGAACATGAAAGAAAACAAAGGAAAAGCAGGGAAAGAAGAGAAGAATAGACATGAGGAAAGCAGAGGAGATAATAGGAAAGGAAGCAAGACAAAGGAGAAGAGAGAAGAGGAGAGGAAAGAAATGGAGAGAAAAAGAAATGAAAGAGCAGGGAGGGGACACAGGCGGACATAAAACAAATGAACAAACTTATTGGCTGATTCACTTTAACATGGTTTCTTCATCATTGTTCATTGTTCTTTGTTCATACACCAGTCAACATTCTACCTCTGGTTTTAATTTTGTAAACTATGTCAACACTGGATAGCTGGTTATTGTTATAACATTTTGCTTTTAACATTGTAAAGTAGACAACCTTCCCTGTTCCCTGCCGTTGATTAATGACCTCATATTCTGTTAATTAGACCCTCAGCCCTAAGGCAGAAAGATTTAATTTCCCCTTCATCAAAAAAACAACTGATTAAAGAAGAGAGGAGAGGAGAGGAGAGGATGCTTTAGAAAAGAAGTGCTAGCGAGTAGGTATAGATGGGATACAGACGATGAGGTGTCAGCAGAACTTCAATACTCCATTACAAGTAGAACTGTTTAAATGTTAACAGCAAAACGTGCTTAAAGTATCAAAAATAAAAGTAGCAGTTGTTACTTAACTATTATTATATAATATATAATTTTTAATACTGAGTCATTTGTAAGAACCATTGTGGCTGGTTGAAGTTGTGTTAGGTATTGTAGTCTCTCAACATAGCGGGTCAGACCACATTCAAAAGGCTGCAACATAAGTATGGACAGCTGTGAGTTTTAATGAAGCAGAAAAAAGAAAAGAACTAAACCATGTGATGAGTATTTGTATTCATTTGTGGACTTTTCTCCTTGATATTTTGTGAAAAGTTTGATAATTTAACCTCCTCAGGCTTTTTCGTCTTTTACTTATTTAATTGAAACCATCTGTGAAGTTTCAAATACATTTTGCTGACAAAGCTATTCTCAAGACAGTCAAGCTCAATATATACAGAACAAGAAAAAGAAGTAAAATGTCGTTTTGGTGGAACTGCTAACAACTCACACACACACACCTGTTTCTGCATTTCTGTTAGTAGCCACAAGCCAAACAGCTGTGACTCACTAATATTCATGTTTTATGAGTTGTATTACATAAAATGTTCATGTTTATTTTTTTAAGTACACGTTGTATGTACGTTAAATGTATTTAATTTCCTTCCCAACTGTGAGGAGTTGAACACTAGGTGATGAACAGGTGGTTTTGGTGGATGGACACATGACAAAAACATCCAGTCTCACCTTGTGGCAGGTCTGGGGACACGTATGGCACTTCCTGTGTATTGATGTGCGTCCAGTCAAAGTCATCATAGGGATCTTGCTGGTAATCACACTGAGAGAAGCCTTCATCAAATGTACAGCTTCCTGTAAGGAGAAACACAATTTAGGATTTAGTTCACCCCAACACATTAATAATTACTGGATGACTGTAACAAATCTATTTTTACTGCAGCATGAATTCCTTTCTCGTCTCACCCTCTAAAACTTTTGACTGTTTTCTGTTCGGGGTTTTTTCTGTGCGTGTGTTTGTCTCAGCTCATTAGCAAAACCACCAGGAGTCCGAGCTCCAACAGTCATCACTCAAGGCCAGTCAGGATCACCTCTGACTCAACCATCAGGGCCTTCAGCTGATCATCTGAGCCCACCATCACAGCCTCAGGACTAACATGTGTGAGCAGGCCGCCTGTGGCTCTGCCTAAACAGGAAGCAGCTCTAATACAGAGAGACGTCGCTTGTCCCTGATGGTTAGCTGAACCAATCAACTTGCAATGATATGTGGGGTGTGCTGATAATATTGCTGATAGGAAAAGCATGTTGGGTACTGGAAGCAATCTGATTCATTAACCTAGTGGTGCACGCCTTGTGTTAATAAAATGACTAGGAGAATTATGACTAAGAAAAGCCTCAATACCATATGATTCAAGTCAATGGTAGTTAGTGGCCACAGAGATGTGTCCTCTGTACCCTTCTTGAAATTGGCTAAAGAAGGACTGGATGGAAAGAATAAAAGCATCTGTGGTTGTTTCATAGTAAAGAAATAAGTTAAGAACCAGCAAAAAATCACATTTGGGAAGTTTGTTTTTTTGGCACTTAAGAGACTAAATCAATTTGTTCTAATTATTAATTCTAGCTAATTAACTCAATTTTAATTAAAGTAATCAGACACAAGATAATAAAACTGTTTAGCACAATCTCAATATATTGATTTATTACTAAGCTTTAGGCCATAGTCTAATTCAAACGTAATACGAGCAATACTGAAACCTGCATAGTTTAAAAGCAGAGGTGTATAAAGTACACAAACTCAATACTCAAGTAAAAGTGCAAGTATTTGCCTAGACAAATACTCCACTCCAAGAAGAAGTACCCTTTAATTTTTCTACTCAAGTAAAAGTACTAAAGTACATGCACAAAATCTTACTTAAAGTACAAAAGT
>JAUMHL010000017.1:15107841-15120687 GCA_032362345.1 Sandelia bainsii
CTACTCCAGTAAAGTACAAGTAGCTCTAAACTGTACTCAAGTACAGTACTTGAGTAAATGTACTTAGTTACTTACCATCTCTGTTTAAAATACATTATTTAATGCTGTTCACATTAAATATGTTAAGCATTCTTAGTTCTGATGTCAAAACTACCATATTTATCAAATGATTTGACCACGGGGACTCACTCATGACAAAGAACAAACGATGCACAGCTGAAATATACTCAAGAACACAAAAGACTAAAATACTTTTTTCTTTGGTGCGAAAACTACACATTTCCAGGTACTTTCTTGTAGCACCAAGACACACAGGATGTTAATGTCCAAAACCACAAAAAAAACACTGAAAAAAAAGCAAGCCACCTTGAAGCAACATCAGCAACCAGCTCTGCCAGCAACATAAATCTCCTAGCATTCAGTCAGTGTTACAGCTTTTCTACCTGTGTCCTAGAGCGAGCTGCGGCAGCTGTGATGGAGAGCAGAACGACAGGCCCTCAGATACCCCACTGATCTGAGCTCCTGCTACAGAGGGAAACCAAGGGGTGACAGCCGCCGCCGGAGGAGAAACAAGTTAACATCAAACTAAGCGACTGTCTTCGGCTGCCGGCTGTATGGCTGGCTATGACTCACAGCCTCAGAGACGCACTGGATCACATTCCTCTCGGCATCATCCTTTAAACCAGCCACTCTTCGTGCACTTCAGTTCACTCCCATTCAGTTCAATTAAGTCTTTGTCACAGCAAATTATTGGGACATGCAGAGGACACGAAGTACAGCACAACAAGATGGATTTTTCTGCTCATAACTACTGCTCATCTAAGATAAAAATGCTACAGTGTGTGTGTCTGTTTGTGTAAAACTCCATGACTTCCTGTCTCCCACAGTGTGTGTGTCAGTTGACATCTTGCTGTCAGGTAGCTTTCTCTGCATGGGTTAATAAAAGCAAAATGTGTAACTGTAGTGTGTGCTTCATATACACATCTGTATAGGGATTTTATATATATATGTATATATATATATATGTATATATAAAACAAACAGAGACCCCATGTTAAAGAACATATTATCGGGTTGTAGTGGTAGAAAATGTGAGCATGTTTTTGCAAGTTTGTGCAAGTGTGTTTAGATGTGAAGCATCTGATTCTGGTTCACTCAAGTTCTTTCCAAGGGAATCTGTCAGCTTTCAGTTTGAGTTTATCGTTAGTGACGACTTGTGTACCACAGGTATGTTTACTGTCACTGATTACATGTACACAAAAAGGGTAATCTTGTGTGCATGTTTCACCAGTTGTGGAACATAATTTACGCTGTGTTTTCCACTTTAGTAAACAGACCTCTTAACTGTTGGCTAAGTAGGGCGACCCAGGCAGGACTGGCTCTATAGATTTATGTTTGCTCTTGCTATACATTGTCACAGTCCTGTGAAAACTCACTCATCTCAAAAATGTCAACTTTTCATGATACAAGAAAAAGAGTCCTGTTTTTAGCTGTGCCTCATGCTTTTTTCAGATAGTACAGCGTGTTGTTAACTGGTTAATTTATTAAGGCTCTAAACCCACAAATGAAGCTTGAGGCCTTCAGTTCATTTGAAAAATTCAAAACGAGACCACACAAATTTAGTTTGAATTATTCTTTCATGGAATCTGGGGAGGCAAGGTAGTGTAGTGGTTAGCACTGTCACCTCACAACAAGAAAGACACAGGTTTGAATGCACAAGTCTACTTGTTGACATTCTGTGTGGAGTTCTCATGTTCTTCACATGTCTGCTTGAGTTTCTCTGGGTAGTCCAGCTTTGTCCCACCGTCCAAAGACATGCAGTTATGTTACAGGTTAGGGTTAGGGGGTTAATTGGTGACTCTAAATTGCCCATAGGTGTGAATGTGAGTGTGAATGGTTTTCTGTCCCATGATAGGCTGGTGACTTGTCCAGGGTGTACCCTGCCTCTTGCCCAGTGACAGCTGGGATTGGTTCCAGCACTCCTACAAGGATTAAGGAGTTAGGATAATGGATAGATGAATATAGTGCCATCTCAAAGGGCTATTCTTTTTAGTTTTATTATTATTATTGAGTCATTATGAGACTGATCTGACTTTAAGGAATGCAGCGCCTTTTACTTCTTTACAAAGTTTCTGAAAAAAGAGTGTGTGCGTGTGTGCATGTGTGTGAAAGACAGAAATAGAGACTGAAGGATTATAATATGAGGAATAGGCAAAAGGACATTTGTATGTTATAAACATTAAACCCAAATCCACATAGTTATGGTGAAAATGAGATATTAATGATGATTTTTATATTAATGTAATAATGTGATTAATGTAATGTAATGTAGTTTACATTCTGTGATTTGGAGAAGAAAGCAGCTGTCACACATCTGCATCTAATTTTCATTACTGATTAATCTGCCAAATATTTTCTTAATAAATTCAATATTTATTTAGTTCATAAAATACTTTATTACACCAGAACCTAAATATATTCCATTTAATTGTAAGACGACGTTTCCAAAGCCACCACAGACAACAGTTTCAAGTTGTAGAACCACCTAACCTTGGCTTCCCTGCCAAAGCATTTGTTTGGCCTTGTTTAACCTGAGAGAACGTACAGAAGCTCTGTTAAGTTTTCAATGCTTTTTTCAGAAATGTTTGCCTCTGAAAGCAGTATACAGTGTATAGCAGAATTGAATTTAAAATATGTGCTGTGGGTTTTTTACTGTGTACACAAACACTCACACAATTCCACTCAGTTCTGATATAGTGCCATGGTAGAAGAGCTATTTTGCCTTGGCTTAGCAGTGAAGAAAAAAACTTCCTTGTTTTAAATGCCACTTTGCTGACTGGTTTGAAAGAGCATTTCGGCATCATAGAGTGTTCCTCTCTTTCCATCTGCACACCTCTGATAGACTTTCAGCTGCTAACATACTAAACAAAAAAGCTGTGTGTTCTTGTGCATGTGTGTGATCAAAAGGGGCTTTACAGAAACTAAATATGTGTGAAACTGTGTGCACACACAGAAACACTAGCTCGCCCACGTTCTCAGTTAACACTTCTCCCTTTCCTCAATGTCCTGCCAACTTAAACCAACACACACACGCACACGCACACACACACGCACACACAAACACACACACACAGACACATGCATCTGACAGTAAATCCTTGTTGCCAATAATGAGTAAAGCAGACCTTGAACTATTATTTTACCTCTCCGGGAAAGAGAAGAATCAGTGATGAGCCCTGTCTTGCCCAACTGTTGCAGGGAGTTTACATCTCTCTATCTAAGGAGTATCTAAGTGTGGCTGTTGTTTAAATATTTTACCATAGATGTTGACTTCTATTATGTATTGTCCAACTTTCACTCTCCTTTTGGCTCTGGAGCTCTGACCGTGGTCTGTTCTAGCTTCTGAGGGAAATATCTGGCTCTGTAGCTACAAAATGCTCCACACGTCCACTAGCAAGTCACTGCCGGTGTCTCTGTCTGCCATTTGGTGCTGTGCAGGTAGTGTAGTGTTGTCACTGACACTGACAGTGGTGAGAGTGAACCAAAGCAGTAAACCTGAGAACTGGGAGACAATCATAATAAAAATATTAATTATAGCTTGAATTTCCCTGATATATATCCAGTATGTATTTGTAGTGTGTCTATCTCCATGTGTTAACTGTATAATACAATTTTCAAAGTAGATGCACAAGTGTGTGTCCAGATGGGTCATTATTACCCCCCTCCCCGCTGCTCACAAGGACACAAAGAGACAGAAAAACCAACTGAATGCTAATTACTTCCTAATCAGCTGCTGTGATTGGCTGCTCCACTAATGAAATAATGGCGACTCATTTACATAATGCAATAATTAGAAGGATTTGATAAAGGCTCAAGGGCAGAGAGAGGAAACCACGCACAACACACACACATACTCACAGTGACACAGGAAAACCGCAGTCTTTCTAAAAGATTGTTGAATGGCATCAGACACAACATCTGCCACCGTCACTCAAAATCATTTTGTAGTGATTTGCATTGACCTCCACCTCCAGGAGGTGAGTCAAACAAAAGTGCTTTGACTGAAAGTCTTCAAAAACATGGGTGCAGGAAGCCCCCGGGGGGTCTTTTCTCAGTTATTATTTTAGATTATTAGTTGGCAACATGGCAAGAACGTGAAACAATGGCTTGTTTGATTAGCTTTATCTCCCATCCCTCCAATCTGATCTAACTGATCTGCAAAATAGGCTGCATTAAATCAGATCTAACTGCTAAAGTCTGATCAGATACAAGTTTAAATCAAATAAAGGTCTGAGGTGTTTTTCTTTCTCTAGATTATTCCAGAAAGTCTATATGACAAAGAAGCTCCACTATAACTAATCTAAGAATTCAATGTGAATACTTGTGCCCTTGTACAACACATTCCTCCTCGGCTGTCGAAGGCTGACTACATTTCTCAAAAAAAAAACAACAGATAATCACAACAGTGTAACACAGCCTTCACATTAATAATGATAATAATTAGCAGCTGTACATTACTACAGAAGCCTTACAGGCCATTTCTTTTTGACTCACATGCGCTGTTAATCGCAGTGTTTAAATTCATTGCTTAAAAGGGCCAACAGTGGTTACCTGCAAAAGACATGGTATTGAGCACTCTAACAGCTTGGCAAAGCTTGGCATTCTCTAAACTACATGCTCACTCACAACTCACAACAACAACTCATAATGAATGAGGTGCTGCAATAATTGGTGTGTCTGCCTGTGATGGATACATCAGAAAACAACTGTCCAGTCAGAGGAGAGATCATAAATTGCCTGTTGAGCACGATACACCCCCAGAAATACCATACATATGAGCAAGAACCCCACAACTGTCAGCTACTTTTTATCTTTATGTGTGAACAGTAGTCTGTTTTATTTGTGAGATGAGAGTTAACAAGAAGAAAACACCAGAAGGAGTTGTGAATTATGAAATTATAATGTAGTTTTAGGGCAACTGCATGAATGCATGGGATACAAGACACCTCATGTTCCAGCTAGTGTACCAATGTCTTCAGCTCAGAGCTAAATAATAATTCACATACACGTGGTCAAAGGAGCTAATGTTATACATCGGCATTTAAAATAAAATCTGTTGAACCCTCTATGTGGTCTGTACCCTAACAACATTTCAAGACTGTGTGTGGTGTGTGTGCCTACTGTGGTTTAATATGAAATAAAGGCATTGAAGCATCTTATCTGGAGAGATATATGGTCAGAGAGCTCTCTGCATGCACATATACAGCTAAGCAATGAGAAATCAAAAACATGCTTCACTCAAGATCATGTCAAACTACAGTGTGTGCATATTGCAGGAAGGTTTATACCCCACCATAACTCTAGCAACACACATTCTTTCTCTTATTTACGTACAGTACAAACTCTTGCTTGCCTGCTCTTTCACACCACTGTCTAGTATTTATCAGCAGAGCTCTGTTTCAGTCTGGAGGCAGAGATATTATCACCGGAGCTGATAAGACAGGATGAATGAGAGAGGGTGAAAAGAAGAAAAGAGAAGAGACTAAGAAGAAGAAAAGAAAAACTAATGGATTTTAAATTAATTTAGGGGAGATCATGCTAAGCCTGTTGATTAACTATATGATACAGTAAACATGCAAAAAATGCTTTCTTTGTTTCACTTGCCTTTTATCTTGTGTTTCTATCCCTGTCTATCTTTTCCTGCATTAATAGGAAATTTAATAAGGATCAATATCTATTTAGTTAGATGGCATAACATTTACAACATAAAAAAGAAGAGAAGAGAAGAGAAGAGAAGAGAGGGTCCAGTTTGCAAGGGGAAATCATTTTCAAGGACGATAATTACATTTACATCATTAAAAAACCAATTCCAGCCACCACTAATCCTTTTTACTTTTAAATCATTGCGATTTTGGCGAAGTCCGGTTAATAATTACATTTGTTGACCCAGATTTATAATAATATGTGGTTTTGTGGGACATTTTATATGCATGAATCACTATAATGTTTTAGACTCAAATGTATGAATAAGGCTGAGAAGGAGAGGAGAAGGGGAGGGGGAATTCATGTAACACTGAGTGTATAGGATGACTATTTAATTATCAATACACCATCTTACTGCATTATAATGTCATACTCATTCTCTTTACAATGTTCTCTTGACATTGCTCTGTATTGTTGTATATCACCTGATGTACTCTTCTTTCTGTGTTTGTTGTTTATAATCGGTGTGTGCATCACTGTGTAGCCCTGACTCCGACCGCCTCAAGGACACTAATAGAGTTGTATCTTATCATTTACTTTCCCCGTGTTGTCTCTACTTTTTTGTTCTCTCTCCCTGCCTCTTGTTCTCTCTCTCTCTCTCTCCCTCTCTAAGAATAGGTGAAATTAGCCTGAAATGATACAAGGTGACATCAGAGAGGCTGACACACACACACACACACACACAAACTCTCACTCGTCACGCTTCAGTGGCCCTTGCAGCGCAGCGCGACGCCATCAAAGCCAAGACCCATATACACACACCTCGCCTGTTAAACATACACACTGGCATGCGCAATCACACACCCAAATACACATGACTTACACAGCAACACACACACACACACGCTGTCTCAGACACACACACACACACACTCAGAGCAGTAGTTTAATTGGAAGTGCTGAAGGCTGAAGAATTTCTCCTTCATCTCACAATGCTGTAATTGAATCTGAGACGTGTGTGTGTGTGTGTGTGTTTGTATGTGTGTGTGTGCGCGTGTTCAGCTGATTCAGGAGTTTTTATTGACAGTAACAGTAAAACAGAAATTTGTATTTTTCCTTCTGTGAGAAGCCTTTATGTCCTTCCATCCCTGACTATCTTCTTGCCTCACCCGGCTCCTCTGTTGGGGTTAATGTGGCTTTTCAATTCAAAATTCAAACTCCAGCAGTTTTCAAGCACCACATTATTTTCCACTAACTGATGATTTGGTGGTGCAGCCTCTTTGGTGAAAGGCAGTCATGACCTCCATCTCTGCATATTGGCATTACATTGACTAACGTGTCTGACTGAATATGTTTTTTATTAAATGTTACTTCCGGAGCAAACAGGTAAATTCATTCTGAGAAGTGATTCTTTAAAATGCTGTTGTGAAACTCAGTGTACTTCTAGTTCTTGTGTATTTTTCTGACCTTACAAAGACATTTGCTGTGCTGAGGCTGGAAACACATATCTGCTTGGACAATCACATACAAGCACAATCAGCAGACAATGATGAAAGAACAACTTGCTAATGACCTGCCACTGTGCAGCACAATAGAAATGGGAACTGAGCGTTGAGGAACCACCTTTTGATGCTACAGTGAACCCTTTTTTTAAGCAAACTATTTGGAACCTTATCATTAGGAGGTTCAGCCTGAAAATGGAAAATAGTCTCTCTCTCACACATTTTCCAGCGATGTTGCATCACCTGTAGTCTGGAAAGGGTTCCTATGTTGCCTGTCGTGGGGCTGCTGCACACTTTACATCCATAACAAGACGTCAGCTCCAGTGCGTTTGTGTGTTGATCCAGGGATGCAACTAATGACAATAATAAAACAAGCTATGTGAATAAGTCACCTTTTTCTGACATTTTACAGACTAAATAATTACACAGTTTATTGTGGAAATAATTAGGCAGATTCACAAATAATGACAAAAATTAATATAAATTACTATAAATTGCAGTCCGACCACAAATAGCTACAGTACAGCGGTTTTCTAGATAACAGCAACCTAACTGACCTCTTGACAGCTAACAACAAATTTAAACATATCACACTTCTGTAGAAATATTTCCCCCTAAGTGTCTTTCCCCCTTTTTGTCTTTGTCTAACAACAATGATTTGTTGTTGTGTGTGTCCAGATAGCTGTTAGCAGGGGTCAAAACCTTCCAAAGACACTATCTTTATGACATTCACCTCTCTCCTGTGCTTTCTTTCCGCTCCCTCTTACGCTCTCTGTCTATCTCTCCATCATTAATCTCTATTACTATTCAAATGCTGACATTTAAAGCAACTTCACATGCTGACTGACTGGCTGGCAGATAAGACAGGAGAAGAGAGAGGAGGTGGGGGTGATAGAGAGATGGAGAGGAGAGAGCTTGTTGTTCACAGAGGAAATTGGGAAATCCTCCTCACCTCGCCTTTACCTCCCTCCCCCCTTCACACCTCCCTGTCTGTGAATGAGTTCAGTCATAAGCCCTGGAGGGAGTCGGATTTCACTCGTTCTCAGGAAAGCTGAACCATCTCCTTCTTTTTTGTGTGCTTGTTACCCCATTTACCTCTCCCCACACCCACTTCTCAGTTTACAGTCTGTCCACCTCTTTCTTCCTGTCTCTGTTAATGTGGGACACAATACAGTTTGTTACTGGAGGTGCCCATTTAACAGTTCACTGTAAAATACAGTGATTTGGGAACAGACACAAATTTCAGTTTTTTGACAAACATGACAGGTCAATCTGAAAGTTAAATTATGGCAAGTGGACTTCTTTTCTGTTATTTCGAAACATTTCCCTACTCATCCAAGTAAATTCTTCAGCCTAAGAATAACTTGGTTAGGGACCTAAATGAACCCCCCCAGGGTGGTTTTGTTTCTCAGCTGACCTGAATAGGCACCTAAGGTGAACAAGAGAAAGGGTGTGAGTAGGGGAGAACTATTACAATAACAGTAATGACTCTTTATCTTCCTGGGGATGGATTAAAAGGCAGCATCAGAAATGGTAAGTAGGTACAAGCTACTTGTATGTGTAATGAAATGTTTTGAACTACACTACAACCTCATGGTCGTTATGGAAAAACTCAATAAGCTGAAATTCTATTCCTAAAGAAACTCAGCTTATCCAATAAATAGTCAAAATACTGTATACTGCTATTGTACTGTATATACTTTACTTTGCTTGGCAGATGCTTTTCTCCAAAGTGACTTACAAGGAGCTAGTGCTTAGTGTCTTGCTCAAGGACACACCTGGTATGGGGGATGGGCTGGGAGTCTGGGCTGGGATTTGATCCTGCCACCTTCTGCATTCCAGTCTGATGCTTATCCCATTGAGCCACCAGGCCAGTATCGGCCATATGTGAAATTCAGGCACGCCATGGACTTTAAAATATTACGGCTTGTTGATAAAAGACAGTTACAAACACAAACAAATATTCCTGCTTGATGCTGATAATATGACAAAAACATCTTTGTGATGGAAATTGGGATCCATAGGAAAATGTCACAGCACATTATAGTGAGGTTGAAATTAACAAGAACGAAGTCCAGCTGCCATAACTCAACTACCAGATAACATCACCCAGACTGCTAAGGATCTTGACTGACATGACAGGTCAACTTTTCTTACCCCTTCTATGGCAGTGAGAGGTGAGCTGAAACACAGACAAATGTTTTATGGTTGGCCATTAAGTCTTAAGATGATTCTGGACACTCTACACTGGTAGAGTGTAACGTAACAGAATGACTAAGGTCAGAGAGGGCACACTGGCCTCTCTGATACCGTTTTCAACCGACACTCAAAATTAAAGCAGGGTACGCGAGGTCGCCATGATGCGCACATGAATACATAGTTAAAGGTAAGTATGCCCAAGGCCTAACCCATAAACCATCTACACCATTAGATTCCATGTCTGTGTGTCACTCTCAATGAGTCAGGGGGGAGTAACTATTAACGGTACTCAGCTCGGCTCAGAACTGAGAGCACAGCTGGTATTTTCTTTTAAGTAAAAGCCCCAAACAACAAGTCTCAACAGGCTCCTTCTCTCCACCCTTTACTGCACACTTGACCTAAAAAATGCTGACTGACTGACTCACTACAGACACTCAGTCTTAATAAACTTTAACCATATTATGACTCAAAGTGGGAAAAATCCAGGAAGCGATTAATATTTTATTACAGATCTCCCTGCAAAACATCTAAACATAATCTGAGTAGTCTGTGATTCATTAGATGTATGCAATAATGCTTTTTTTCTCTACAGCTGAATGACACTTGAGAATGCGGTCCAATTGAGTTATCCAAAAAGAGCCTGGATGGTGAAGTGATCAATACTGGGCAGAATGGGGTCATTGTTAGTGGTTGGTGGACTGTATGTGGGTAGAGCAGCGAGCCCTGTACTTGTATGTACCCACATACCACTATAGCCAGCAGAACTTTTTTTATACATAGAGACTAAACCATTCGTCATATTCTCTGATAGCTAACTGATGAATTACCAGCAGAATATAATCAATAATGCTTTATCCATTGTAGAAGATTTGAAAGGGCCAATCACAGGCCAGACAGGAGGCAGGCTGTTTATGAGCCAATCAGAGCACAGCTGAGGTTTTGGACTCAAAAGCAAGTCTGGTGTGGATGAGATAAGAGCAGAACAAACACACATTAAACACCAACCCCCACGGACATGCACACACACACACACGGACACATTCAAACAGACACACAAGGTAAGGAAGGCCAGATGGACTAGAAGGGAGGAAAATGTAGAAAAAACTAAAGGCAAGGAGAGGGAAGAGAGAGTGACAAGAACAAGAAGAGTCAGAAAAGTGAGAAGAGGAGGAAACCTGAGTGTGAGCTTAGGGGAAAAAAATCCTGCTCAAGAGCTATAAGCAGGTTAAATCTGAAGCAGCTAGCTTAGAAAGTCAGCGCAGAGGCTGGTGACACACTGAACTGCCGGGATGAAGTCTCCAATTGTCCAGCAAGCTAGTTCAAAGGCTGGCTGGCTGATTTACTGACCGACTGACTGGTGGGTCGGATTTAGTCAATCCCGTGTTTGTGCAGCAGAAGCACTTCTGTTGTTCAGCCTGTCGGACAAAAAGCAGTTCTCCACAGCGACACACAAAGAACAACCTGAAACAGCACTAATACTGGAGAGACCGACAGAGATGGAGAGAGAAAAAAAAGAGACAAACAAATAAAGACACATAAAGAAGCATCTAAAACATCCAACTTCAAAGAAGAAAAAAAGCGCCTAAAATAACAATTGGAAAATGTTTCTGGGACTTCTGAAACCAATAAAAATCAAGTGTGAAAAAATATCTTACACTAAAAAAATAATGTGTCAAAGAAGCTCTTTTATCTGCGGTTGTGACACAGTTCTGTCGAACAACAAAAGCTACGTAACGATAGCGTTTACTGTCCTGGAGGAAATTTACTTTTTACTGCCAGCACAGAAGAAGAGCACATTACACAGCAGTGGAAACCGCAGAGACCCAAACAAAGGGAATAACAAACATTTGGGAATAACACGCTAGCAGAGCAGATATCTGGAAGCTCTGAGACTGTTTACAGAGCTAAACATACATAACACATTTCTGTTAGCCTGTCAGGATGGTGTTTTGTCTATGTGTTATGGCTGCACTGATAAGAGGTATAAATAAAGGCCACAGCTGTATGTCACCGGCGCAAAGATCATGTGTATAAAATGTAAAACAACACGAAGCGATATTTGCAGCTAAGTTAGTGCTGTGGCCAGTCTGTTTAATTCCAAAGAAAGGTGTATATTTACAGGGAGTTTTGTTTAATACTACCCACTTTGCTGTAAAAAGTTATCACAATTTTTAGACTGACTTTAAACTGCTATGCACACAGTTTCAAATAAAGTTGTTTACACAATCTTACTAGACTTTTGACTTTTTTCCAGTCTTTTAGATCATGTGATGGTCCACATTCTTCCCGCATCTGGCACGGTTGTAACTATGTTGTTCGTTCACTGTTCCAAGAAGACCTTATGTTGTTTTATTCACAAACCTGCTTTAATTTGCATTGAGCTGCACAAAGCCATGCATACTTGCATTTGCAGTGCAGTCCCACGAGAGGCAACAACTGTGCCGGCCCACATTGTTATAACCCTACAATGGAAGCAACATTAATCAGAACCAACCTGGGACTGTTTTCTCTCTCAAACTAAACCTTGTCTAGTGACAAACTCCTTGGCTATGACTTTCTGGTTAAATGTTGACCTAATGCACTTGCTGCAACGGTACAAATTAACAGGGATGACAAAGGCCATCCTGGGAGGATCCTTCTCTTAAATCAAGCTGTGTGTTATGTTAAACCTAGACTTTCTGGTTCAACTTCGACCTGCTGCACTTGATGTAGATAGCTGTGGTCTCAGTAATGACTTTTTCAATATATGATTTAAACAAAATCACAACAATATGGGTCAGTCACACACAACATTTACAAATATCATTTGTAAGTCAAGTATTTGACACACAAGTCTCCGAGAGGAAGAAGTGTTCCTTACTTCAGTTTGTTATATAGTTCACTTCAGTACTGAGGGACACTGTACTGGAAATCAGCATTCACCAGTCCCCGTCAGAATAGATTGAAATCATCGCCAAAACTACAAAAACAAGTCCCCAGATGTGATAAACCAGAATACTCCTCAAACACTAATTGTGTGTCTGCGTTGCATCTCATGTTTTAATCACAGCATCTATTCTTCAAAGCACAGCAAAAGAGAAACTACAGGAATGTGAACACGCCGCTACCTTCTCTTCTGTCTCTTTTCCCTTCGCTCGTTCACAAACACGCAATCGGACACACTGGCCTGAATACTGCAGACAGCGCATACTGTAGCATGTGCACGAGCATGAGTGTGTACATTGTCACCTTCAGCAGCAAAATGTGCTCAAACGTCACATATGGGCTGAAAAAAAAGAGAAAGATGAAAAAGAAAGGGAGAGAGACGGCGACAGAGGGACACAGAAAAAAAGAAAGGGCAAAATAAATTCTACAGAGTCCTCCACTCCTCCCTCCAGGTTCATGGTGTGTGCATGTGTGTGTTTGTGTGTGGTAAATGAGTTTTGGGAGTTGTCGTCTCTTT
>JAUMHL010000017.1:15120787-15138805 GCA_032362345.1 Sandelia bainsii
AAAAAGAAAGGGAGAGAGACGGCGACAGAGGGACACAGAAAAAAAGAAAGGGCAAAATAAATTCTACAGAGTCCTCCCTCCAGGTTCATGGTGTGTGCATGTGTGTGTTTGTGTGTGGTAAATGAGTTTTGGGAGTTGTCGTCTCTTTACGATAGCTGTAACTGGCCCGAGGACAGCTGTTATTACACTTTACAACAGGGAAATACTGTATGTGAGCAAGGGAGTGTGTGTGTGAGACAGAGTGTGTGTACTTCAGAGAAAGAAATGGAGAAACATTATGGTCATGTATTTGACACTTGTGTCCTTGTGTGAGTTTAATGATAAGGAAAATTAAAGATTTTTTGGGCCTCATTTGGAAAACAAGACATTTTCGCAAATTATACTAATTGACCTTGATTCAATTATTCACCCAAGTCTAGTTATACAAACTATTATGTTTCTGTGTACATCTATGTGTGAGTATGTGTGTCTTGGGGCTAAGGAGTGGCACATGGGAGGGAGTGGCCAGTTACCTACAGGGTGGTGGTCTTTTAATAGGTGTGTGTGTGGGTGTGTGTGTGTGTGGGTTTGTGTGCATTGTTAAATGACAAAAGCTCTGGCCAGGAAATGAGTCAAACCGGTTTCTGATTCACTTCAGGTTACAGAGCATTACCTAAGGCTTTTACAGACAGACACACATACACACAAACACACACTTTTGTACACACTATTAGACACCAGACACCACTGTTAAATGTGTCCCTTCTCTTTGTTTATTTACTGTATCTCTGACTGCACACATTGAGGTCAGTGGACAAATGTATGAGCTGCTTTGAGGCTTAATGGTCAGAGACATAACTGGAGAGTTGCTGGTTTGAATCCCTGCAAACATACATACACACAAAGACAAATACCACTGGCCTGTCTTCCAGTGTTTCAGTACGGCGCACTTGTTAGCGATGTTGAGTCAACACCATGAACTCTGGGTCATTAAAACCCTGTCAGCATTTCTCCAGGAAAAACTTTGTGGCCTTGGATGTCAGAGCAGAAACTTCATTTCTTTTTTGGCTCCCAAAGCAATACAACTGTACAACTCTCAATCTCCTGATTCAAAGCTCAGAATCTAAAGCAAAGCAAAAACACCATTACAAACGTTACAGTGAAAACACCACCAAGCTGTAAAACCTAGCTTTTAAAAATAGACATAATCAACTGGGTCCTTTCTGTGAAAAGGTTAAAGGTTAAACATATGTTGTTCATTGCTTTTACTGCTGACAAGCTCCAATGTCTGAAAGAAGATCAATGTTCTTGCAGACATGGCTGCAACTAATGATTACTTTGATCAGTGATTCATGTTGTGATTATTTATTTGATTATTTTATGTTTCAAATGACTTGTTCAGTCTGGTCACCAATCAAAAAGTCCAAGAAATTCAGATTTCATTTATATAAGATTCATGAATGCAGAAAATTGAAGTAGTAGTAAATGCAACAAGAGAACAAGGTCTGAGTTTTTGTCAAGAAAAATCACTAATTGATTATCAGAATAGTTGCATATTCATTTAATATCAACCTAGAAATAATTAATTGAACTCTATTTGCAAACTGGCGTTTCTGGACAATTTACTGAAATTCTTTGATTCTTTAGATAATCTAAGTCTGTGTGCTGCTCAAACCCACAAGATATATTTTTCAAGATTCAAATAACTTTATTAATCCCAGAGGGAAATCGTTTTGAAGATCCACACACAAATACAAAATAACATCAATACAAAATAGTCAGTAAGAACAAACAGGATGAAATAGGTCAATAAGAGTCTTGGGTGGAATGTAGTGCAATGGAAAGTGATAAATATGACATAAATAAAGATTTAGATCATTGTCAGTCCCCTTCCTCCTTACAGAGGGGGGAGGAGTTGTACAGTTTTCATAATTTTCCAGGGACCTGTGGAAAGCAAATGATTCTCATTGTGTAGACACAAGAATAGTCATACATATCTTTTGAACTGTCAGAAAACACTGTCTCCTGTAAACACAAAATGTTTCCTGACCTTGACATAAAGCTTGACCATTCATCTGGGGACAGCTGTGTGAAAATGGTTGACGTAAAATGTTAAAAGCAGTATACATTATATAGATAACTGTGTAGTGTATAAATGCAAAACTGAATGAAAGTGCTCAATTCTTGGTCACTGCAGGACTTAATAGATAATATAATGAAGCTGTGAGAAATGCCAAGATGAAGAAAACACTGAAGGATGGCAGCCATGTAACTGACCCTGAAAAGCCCATTTCATGGGGAGTGTGTGTGCACATTTTGAGGGGCTGTGGCCTATTGCTCTAGGCCACCAGACCCTGTTTTATCGAGCAAGGACACTTAGATAGACCCTTTAACGTAGAAGTCATGGGAGAAGATAAAGAGGAGCATATCCTATCCAGTGACCTAAGACCAAGACACGAGCACTGCACAGGCTGCACACAGTGACTACTACAAATCAGCTGCACTTTATAGTATCATAAATTTCCTCTGTAACATTTGATTTACACAGCACAAGAACCTGCAGTATTATTACAAGCTGTGAGTTCCAGCTGAAGTAAAACCAGGAAATCCAACTCTGCAGGGACATTTTCTCATATACATACATGTGATCTTCAACTGAAGAAAATTTGGCAAGAAAGAAATACTTTGATCTGATACTTTTGTTACTGGCGCTTATCGGTACATTCGTTTTTGCTCGAATACCTCCAGGAAGATCAGAGGACAGGATAAAATGCTCAACAGGCTGCCTGAAGCTTTAAAACATTTATGTTTTAATTCGAGACAAATCAGCAGTGCTACATGTTACTGCAGTGTCTCACAGACGAACACATCCATCCCATCTGTTTCCAAGGTCAGGAATTAAGTTCAGTCTCACAACCATCTCAGTTTTCAGGAGTAAAGTGTACATGTGTTCAAATTTGTTTGAGGCAGAGATAAATTAATATTCAGGAGCACATGCTGCTGAAATGGTAGCAGCATTAAGCCCCACAGGGATTGATGATTATCACTAACAAAAAGCAGCCAGTTTGAAAAATTTGTGTTTACAGTGTCGTTCTTTAGATTCATTATTTAAATGAACAAACAAATGAGCAAAACCAAAACAAATTAATTCATAAACAACCTGTCCATTACCACAAAATGATGCAGTTAAATTATTCAATATTTAATTTAGCTATTTTAGTGTTATTTTAGTAGTATTTTAGAATTTGATCACCACAAATTGCACAAACTTTTACTCACAACTTCTTAGTTTAGCCAAGAGTGGCTTGTTGTCTGCAGTTGGTGAACAACATCAGGTTTTATTTGTGGGGCTTGAGTGACACATTTCCAGTTTACCTTAAGTTTATGTCATTTCCTTGAGCGATTGTCAAAAAACTCAAGTTCTGGAGACTTGGAAAGAATTCATCATTTAAGCAGTGCAAGTTGGTTTGATATGGAAAAGCATTTTTCAGGGTGGTAAAGACTTCCGCAACATTAATATATTGCAAACTAATCACAAGTGATCAACTTTAGTTAGAAATTCTGTGGCTACTTATGACCACTCGTGTGGGAATGTTGCCCTAAATCTTTTAAACTTACTCACAGCATCTTTTGTAAAACAAAAGGAAGAGAGTTTGTGTCAGAGACAAGGGTAGCTTGTCTCTGAAACAAACTCTCTTCCTTTTGTGTCAAGTAATTAATGCTGTTTGTGTTTGCTCTGTGAGCAGTTTGGAACCTTGATAATGGAAAACAAGTACAGACTGGCCGCATTGTCTATCTATGTCCATCTTTCGATCCCTCCCTCCTCCTTCTCACCTTCTTTTGATCAACCATTCCTCCTTCAGTCACCACTAAACACACACTCTATTGCTTTCTTTGCCCTCATTCCTCCATGTCAGCGCCATCGTTTGCTGCAGCGAACTGGTTCCTGTCTGGTTTGTCGCACAAGGAAACCATTGGTTGTTATACAACAACCCAACAATCACTGCTCTGTTTGGTTGTTGACTTGTGCTTGGGCACACACACAAACACGCATGCACGGACAAACCCGGACACTCTCTCTTTCTCTGAAGCGCATACACAGACAAATCCAGACCGCTGTCTTTTTCTTGCTCATGTTAATGAAAGTAATCAAAGTGGACAAGGGGCTTTGTAACGCTGAGAGAGCAGGGGTGAGAGAGCGACAGAGAAAGAGAGGGAGCGAGGGATCATCTCCTTTAACTGTCCACTCCTCTCTGCCTGCTGTCCTGCAGGCGAGGGGGAAGGGAGAGAGGGATGAAGAGAGGAGATGAGGAAACTGAGAGTGACACAGGCAGAAGAGAGAGAGGAAGTATAGACGTGATGAAAGAGAAGATCAAACCAGTTTCCCACTTTACCAGTATTAACAGACCATTCTGTCCTCCAACTGGGATTTTGCAATCACAACATTTTTGTTCCCTTTCAGAATACACAAATCCCCTGGCGATGCACAATGTGGACCATTTACTTAACATTTACTCCATAAAATTCCTGAGATGGATGTAATTTTCCAAAATGACTGCTCAATATTACCACAAAAAGCATCAACTAGCAGTCTGCCGCAGTTCCATCCTTTGATTTCTGAGAGACTCGCATCCATCAGTAAAACATACAGAAGCTGCAGAAGTAGACAGAATTTGTGAAAACATAAAAACAAGTACAAATTTACAGAATAATTGGACTGCATAGTGTTTCTGGCAGGTGAGCTAGACTGATCTGGCTGCGGGTTCTGGACAGCATCTCTTACCAGGGCTGCAGCTTCAATAGGGAAGACGCTACCACAAAATGTATATGAGTGTCCATGTGTGTGTGTTTGTGTGTTATTATGCCAAGCCCACAGGAGCAGAAGTCCATACAATCAGGGCTAAAAATGTGCATGTGTGTGAATGTGTGTATGTGTGTGATGTTATGCCAACGGCGTTGTGTAAAATCCACTCAAACAAACAACTTGAAGAGTAAAAAACAGCTTCCTTGGACCAAATATGTAGCCATGGGCAATGTGGTGAAGCACAGATGTGTAAGTGTGTGTGTGTGTGTGTGTGTGTGTGTATGCTGGCCTGAGGCAGACTGTGTGTGTGTGAGTGGATTGCTTCATGCCTGGACGGACATGAAAGGTAGAAAGAGAGGAAGAGCATGCTCTCACACACTGCAAACAGGAAAAAACCTTTTGCCATAGGATTCATGTATGGATGCATGAACAGAAAACTGAATGTGCACAGCTCTTTTCAGTATGAACCTAGAACACGCAGATATAAACACACACGGTCATTATTAACATTGAAAGAGAGATTTTTAATATGTTCCCAGGTAAGGGATGTGACACAAGATTATTATTAATATGTTAACCCTTTGGGTTTTGATTCTTGTTTTTGTGGTGGGAGATTTTAACAATAATCTATTTTTATTATCTATATTATTGGTAAATTTTTAGTTTAATTTTGCTATATTTAGGTCAAAAAGGCTTTATTTGACAATCTTAACACATTTTTGTACTGTGTATTAGTTCAGTTACACTATGAAATGTAAGAAAAGTGTGAAAAAGACAAATGCTAATCAAGCCCTAAACAAGACTTCTTTAGATTCATGTCGACTGACCAACAAAGATCTGCAATTTACAAATTTACAAACATAAAACACGAAAAAGCTGCAAATCTCCTCATGAGAAGCAGAAACCCACAACGTCTGGTATTTTTATTTGATGAATCACTCGTGCGGTTAGTCAGTCATTAAAATAAATCATTTTAATACATTAAAGTTAGATGGATCTAGTAATTATTCAATGAAACAGGGAAACGTAATTTGGGAGTAGTAGGAAGGCATTAACAGCCACTGGCACTAAGCCATTCTCCACCCTGTTTACAGTGATTTTAGTGACGACGTCTGTGTGGTTTTTGTAGCCTGTAATGATGGTCCTTTCATCTTCAGCACAGTCTTAAATGTTTAGAAGTGTTAAGTTTGCATTTGAAGTCGGACTAGCCAGTTAGTAGCTGAGCTGCATGCATCTCCCGGCACTGATCTTCAGAATATTAAATGGGTAAATCTGTCTGTAACAGCAGAAAGGCTGAATGGAGCACATTCCTCTATATAGACTGAGGCTGATTTCATTATAGATAAATCAGATTCATCTATTCAATCTCTCTTTCTCTCTATCGGTTGGTCCCTTTCCATATCTTTCTCTTTTTTCCTCTCTGTGTGTTTCTTTTCCCCAATTCTAACTCTTCCTTCTTTTTAAAGCCTCTCCTTTACGTTTTTTCATGTCTGTCTTTCTCAATTTCTGTCATTCCCTGGATCTGTCTCATTATCTGCGTAATGTCCTAAGTAAGCACACAGATGAGGAGGAAGAATGAGCAAAGTAACGAAGAAAGGTAAAGAGGAGAGGAGAGAGTCAAGGAATAGAAACCAGAAGAGAGAAAAAAAACACAGAGGAGGAAAACAGAAAAATGAAGTGCTGTTTTAAAAAGCTGAGTCCACCAGAGCAGTCACAACAAATTCATCTCTCTCTCCCTGTTCTTTCTTTTCCTCTCTTCCACTGACAAAAGCTGGCCTCAGTAATACAATAAAGAACTTGGCTCAGCTCTGTGTGTCTGCATGCATGAATGTGTGTTTATGTGTGTGTAAGGTAGACGACACCTCTTACTCCCTACTCTCCGTCTCATCATTGCAGCTGTTCCACAGCGGTGTGTTTCAATATATCACCCTGTCACACACACATACACACACACAAACACGGTCCCTGCTTAATAAGCGGTATTCAGAGCTCCTGGGTTTATAGAAGCTGAAACTGCAGTCTTGCACAAAACTGGAGCCTCTTTCCTTCGGTCTTTTCTTCAATTCTTTCTCTTCTCCCTCCCTTCTTGCCTTCTTTCCTTTGTTTCCATTTCTTACTTATTTTATATGACTCTTTCGGGTCACTTAGAGGTACGTGTTTTCAGCTGTGCTAACATAATTTTAAATGGGCATAAGTGCAAAAATGATCAGTTAATCTTTTACATTTTTAAAGATGCATTAATTGTAAATTAATACTGTAACACAGGATTAATGTTTGCTCTGATGGGGTTCTGTATGCTTCCGCACGTCTATGTCTCAAACTCTGCTCTTGCTACTTTACTGTTACCGGTCACTGTATCCTTAACACTCGGCCACTAGAAGTTTGATTGTGATTAGATGCAGGGGATGATCATACACTTACGCACGCACACAGACAGAGGCTGGAGCACAAAGAGAAGTAACAAGAACCTTGCAAAAAATCTATGTTTGACAACTTGCTGTTGTTTTTACTTTCAATACGTCTCCTAAATGTCTTTTACATTCATTTGGCTTAAGGCGCTCTGCACAAAAACTTTATATGCTAAGGAAAACCTTGACCACTTATTCTGCTTCTACTTTTCAGAATTCACAAATATTCACACTTAGATGTAACAGAAAACGCAGAGGAGACAGGAAAAGAGAAGAAAAGGAGCCAGTGGAGAAAAGTGGACACCTGGATGAGTCCTTAGGCTCTGCAGGGAGGAGGGGAGAAATCAAGGAGGACGAAGGATGGGTAGAGGGGGTGGGCAGTTTCCTTCAGCTGTTCCTTATGCAAGTGTGTATGTGCTGCACAGTTTGTGTGTGTGTATGGTCCATATGTGCATTAGTGCTGGAGGAGTTGAACAGGGGGTCGTACCAGATGGACACACACAGACACACACAGAAATGACAGATTCCACCCACTAGCATCATGTAGCCACAATTCAGCAGTTCTCCTTCATGCATACTATTCCACATACAGTATTCTCACTTTTTAATCTACAACATATGAGAAGAAGCTGCTCTGGCACAGGAAGCTACAGTGAGATTTTCTGTGCAATTGTGCAAAGTGCAAAAAAGTTAACCTTTGTAAGATTTTTCACTCTTTCTCTTGAATGGATTTAAGCCTGCACATATATTTTGTGGTTACAATATCTACCTGTACATTCAACTGTGGTTTGCCTCTACTCTTGGTTAACACCTATCAGTCTCCATTGATGTCCTAAAACAATTAAAAACACTGAGAACACTGCTCCATCTTTCATTGCAAAATATATGACATATTTTTTAAAGTGTCGCCCCGTTACATTATGCTAGCTAAGTAAGTAATTTCCCAGAGATCAAATTATTTATTAGGTTTGACTAACAGTTAAAATTCCAAAAGTATTCAGTTTACTATCATATACGACTAAAGATTGAAAGAGCATATCATTTTTGTTTAGAAAAATTTGCCTTCACAGCACCATGTACAGTTCTGCTACACAAGTAGTCTACACAATAATTTTAGTTAAGAGCAGATCTCACAAAGCTCTCGCAGACAAATTGTGTCTTTTGACCCTGATCAACCTCTCACTCTCCACACACACACAAACATGCAGACACAGATACTCTCTCACTCTCTCACACACATATGTGCAAACACACAAACACACTCCACTTAATATCCTCAGCACTCCTCTCAGCACTCCATTCCTCATCCAGTAAACCAGCTCTTTGTGTGTGTGCTTGTGTTTGTGTGTGTGTATAAGCTGAGGTGAGAGGTTAAATGATGAGCCATTAAGATTAATCTCTGAGTTCACCACCAGCAAACCAAACACCCACACACACATACAGAATCAAATGATGGTGGTCTGTCTGTCAGAGTGCAGCAATTGTCTCTCCTCTTGTGTTTGTCTCTCGCTTGTCATTTAGGCCAATTCAATTCACTGAATGCATAATGAATGCAGTAATTGTAGCACTAAAGCAGTGCTAGAAAACAGAGATCACAACAAGCTTCCCATTTTGCTGTTTCTCCTTTCTGGATTTAAATTCCTGTTTTCTAAAGTGATTTTTGGCAAGAGGTCAACAACGTGTTTTATAATTCCTGCTTAAATGACCACAAATCACTTTTTTTACTGCTGACCACACACACAGCATGACAACTACTGAGATCTGTTGTGACATGCTGTCTACACATTTCATAATATTCACACTTCCCACCCTCCTGCCGCCTCTTGCATACATAAAGATGAATAAAGGAAAAGAGGGACGTGATGGAAAGGGTTATAGATACAGGAGACAAAGAGAGTAAGAGTAGAATAAAGTGATGATCGAAGTTATTCCATCTTCACACCTATAGATTGGAAATCACCAAGCAATTTCCTAGTTTCACTACGTTTACCACAGAAAAAGTGTGTGAGTGAGGGTGTATTTGTGGTGTTTGTGTGCGTCTCACTTAGTCCCTTTCTCACTGACCGACTGACTGACTAGCAAGCAAATAACTGGTTGACTGACAAACTGTCTCATTTTCCTCAGTCTGAATTATCACACACATGCATATAATACACACACACACACACACACACAGTATGACAGGACCCTTTTTCAATCCCAGCATGCCTCTCTGCTCCAAGGCAGGAGAGTCTGTTTTCGTTTTCGTCAGGACGGATCACTGGTAAATGTGGCAACTAATTAGGAACTGCCCATCAGGCGTGTGGTCAGTGTGCGTGCATGGAAACATACGAACAAAAAACACATTTGTATGATTGACTAGCTTTTATAAACACCCACACACACACACCTCCTAGCCAAAGCTACGCTATGTACCAGGAGGTATCAACCCTCTGTGTTACTCACCATGACTCACCAGTCGTTACTCACTCTCTCTCTCTCTCTCTCTCTCTCACACACACACAAACACATAAATGAAAATCCTTATGGAGACTTACTCATTTACATATTTTTGTGCCTATGTCCTGGCAGTTGGCAGTACAACAAACGCACAAACTGAGGTGTCTGTACACATGATGGTTCATCAGAGTGCTTGGCAGTGTGGACTGACGGAAGTGGCGCAAATGAGTGGCCTGGAAAATCTCTGGCCAACCCCAAAT
Organism: Sandelia bainsii; assembly: GCA_032362345.1. Lineage (NCBI taxonomy): Eukaryota > Metazoa > Chordata > Actinopteri > Anabantiformes > Anabantidae > Sandelia > Sandelia bainsii. The sequence continues at coordinate 15,130,678 of JAUMHL010000017.1, forward strand.
TTGGGCTGCCCACTAGTGCGTTAGCATCAAGCTAACAAACTAGTCAACAGTAAACTACCATGTTTCTGACATCTACGTTGACTATGTCACGAGTGCCAAACTATACACCAGTGTTCAGGATGGAATTCACTGGTATGTGCAGAATTAAATTTCCTAAGTGGTACCATGGAAAACTGTGGAAGCTCATTCTGCCAGTAGTAAAAAAAGATTGTGATGAAAAAATAATATTAATAAGACGTCAGTGATTGCAGTATTTGATTTGTGCTCAGTTTTTCGACCACTGTGAGGATGATTAAACTTCTAAAATTGCTTTTAGCAATAATGGATTCCATTTCATTGCCACATAACTCTTAAAACAAGCACCTATAATACACCACAGACTTAACTCAACAACATTAAAGTCATGTTTCAGCCAGTTGGTCTGTAAACGTCCCCATCCGTCCACACCACATCAAGCAGTGATGCGGGTTCACGGACTGAAAACTGTGTGTGTGTGTGGTCAGTAATGAGGTGTGACTACTGTGTGTCAGTGAAAGTTGAGTGATCGGTGTAATGAGCAACAGAACACAGAGGAAAAGAGAGGGCAGGCGGGGAGAAGAAAGAGAGGAGATGAACAGAAAAGGAGGAGGAAGATGTATTAATTTCTTTTTCTTAACGAATGATTACACATCCAAAGGTTGTCTGTGTCTTTGCACATTGTTTTTGATGCTGCTGCTGGTTGTGTGATATAACAGACCAAAGAATGTACTCATAAAAGAGAAAGTTATTTTTCCAGCTTAAAGAAAGTTATACCAGTGTCACAAACCAAATGTTTGAAATGTCTCAAACCAGCATCACATTACTTTCTACATTCGCTTTTTGCTCTTAACAATTTTAAGTTAAATATATCCATAAATCCATAAATTTGTGTTTTTAAGATTTCTGTTATTTAAGCATTAATAAGTAGGACACATGTGAAAACTGAGTAGACTGTCTGATTATTCACTTTACCTTTCACTAACTAAGTCTAAACAAAAAAATGTCAAAAGAATGTGGAACAGAAACAGGTCCCAGAAAGACAAACAGACTGATTTCAGTGCAGAAACCTTCCACTCTCTGCACATGATCCTAGCCAGTTAGCAGTGTAAACACACACACATAAGAACGGGGAGCCAAGGTCAATTCTCAAGTCTCTGCCGCTGCATCTGTGTGTGAATATAGGTTAACAACTTGTACTTGTCCTCTTTGTGCTGGTCAATGTGTGAGCAACTCCATTGCAAACACTATGTTCTGGTTTACTTTCCACATGCCAGGACGAGTGTATTTGAGCATAAACCCAAAGAGGGTGCAGACTTAGGCTGGAGATGTACTTGATGTTAACTATGCAGTTGGATATGTAGTGTGTGTTTGTGCACGTCGTCAGAAATTAACGCTACGGATGTGCAAAATTCAGTCCCGCGTAAAACCGTTGGGGCAGTTTGAGATGAACTCAGCAACAGCTTTGAATCACCACAAAAATAGCAATAAGTGACAAAAAAGTTTTCTCTGTCGTTGTGTCAACATTCATTTCTGTCGCTATGGTTTATATTTAGGTTGCGTAAAGAAGAATTTCTGTTGGTTAGGGATGATCAGGCTCTAGTCTGCACCCTCATGGCTAAATTATTAAATCTTCCAGACACACATAAAGTACGCAAAGAAGTATGTGAACAATGATGCTGCTGCTACCTATGGGTAAGAAAAACTCACCTAACAAATAAAAGACCCAACGAAAAAGCACTGCATCTTATCAAGCCAGCATAACTTTCACTCCCCCTCCCCCTGTGTCTCTCCTCTGTTGTTATCAGCACATATGGAGGAGGTAAGGAATGAAACAGTGCAGCTGCAAGTGTTTATTGTGTCAGTCTGCTCTGGTCTGCTCTGTTCTTGCGCAGTTTCTTATCAGACTTGGAAAAGCTCTAGCTCCTTCTCCCACACACTTTTCTCTGCCTACTCCTATTCTGTATCATTTATTCTCATTTCATTCTCCTCCATATGGTAAAGGATTATAGTCCAAGCCTGTGTCACTCAAGTTAGGGCCAGGAATCCACATCTAAATAACTTCTTATCATCATTCTAAGTCATCAACATCAACTGCTTTTTATTCTATGTATATTTATGTCTGAATATTCATGTCTGTTAGCCATGGAAACTGTAAGTATACTAGGTGCTTCACATCTCAACAGACAGTAAAATGGTAAAAAAGAACTGCAACTTTGCAATATCATGAGAACAAATGGATAGCAATGCAGTCCTGGTTGTTAGCAATGGGGTTCAGCAGAGAATTAATTTGCCATGTATAGGACTCACTGATTAAGGCCATCTGATTAAGTGCAATTACGTACAATTACTGCCTTAGAACTATTTAATAAGGTGACTTTTCAGATCTACAAAATATGCTTTAAAACAGATACAAGCTTATTTGTGACAATAGAAAAGCTTTCTCAATTAGCTTGAAAAAGCCAACAAAAGAAAAATGGTATCATGGTCCCAAGATACATTAAGCTTAATTGTGTTAAACTGTGTTTCAGTATATTCTAATAATACAACAAGTAGATATGAGAGCAGCCAAGAAAAATGATTTACAATTCACTTATGAAGTCAGGACTGAGTGTGTTTGTCAAAACAGCCACATGGTGAATAAAAATAAAAATATAGTGTTCTGTCAAGCCCACACTTTGTTCACAGTGTCATTTAAAAAGAGACTGGCTTTCTAATTTGTTGTCAGTAGTAAGTGGAGGTTGTGATCTTTTGTAGGATGTGTTGGTTGCAAGTAACATTAGGTTCTTGATTCTCTCTAATTTTATTAAAATAAAATAGACAAAATGATTAATATGACTCATGTTCTTGGAATACCAGAAGACTGAGTAGTCCGTGGTTAAGTATGTGGAGTAGCTCCTAAAAGCTCTTAGAATCTGAAACTCAGTGGTTCACTATATTCGGTTAGGTCAGTGAGATGTTTAAATTGATAACACAGTTTAAAAGACATTTATTTTCAAAAAATTTAAAAACTACATTAAGAAAATGAATCAGTCTTTCCCATCGGTACTTCTACTTATGTCATACAAATACAGGAGAATCCACTTAGATCTATGAAAGAACAAAATTCAACAGCCTGTTATTAGCAGAAGATAAATTCTCTAATAGCACATTATTTGATTACAAGCTTACATGGAATAAAATCCCTCTCATGACCTGTCCACATTGGTAAGTTTTGACATCACCAGCTCACCATCAGTAATGATGAAAGAATGATGTTTAGTTCATGTGCACAGCTAGATGTGACTTCACTAAAACCTGCAGTGGCTCTCCTTCGCCTCTTTCACTCCCTCTGCCACTTCTGCTGCCTCGATTTAAGTCTCTCTCCCCCTCTTGCTCTCTTTGGACCACTAACCTTGATTCACTGTTCTACTCGACTCTGCCTCAGGCTGGAACATGCATTCACACACACAGATAGACATACACACACACACACACACACACACACACACACACACACACAGACAGCCAGATTTACAAGCAAACACACAGCAGTATATGCTGTATGGGAGATATACACATGTACTTGACCGTGGTAAAGTAAAAGTGGTTTTTTGGGGGCCAGTTTGAGGGGAAAGAGTAGCTAACCGAAACCACATGTGGCTGACTCGCTCTCTTGCTCAGTTCAGAAACATGTGAGTCTCTGTAGTGTGTGTGTGTGTGTTCGTGTGGCGGGGTGATAGAGCAAACAGCCAAAAGAGAGGCAGAGTGAGCTCATGTCTTGACTTTAACCTCTATTTGTCCAGGGAACAGTTGTGTTGAGCAGCCACACTGTTAAACATTCACATGGGAGCTGCTCTGCTGTAACCACAGTTTTCTACTGACGGCCAATAAAGCATTGTCACTAGATAAGTCGGAGGTTAAGCACTTAAAACTGTAGTTACTAAAGCTACTTCGTATATAAGAAAATGTTTGTGTAAAATAGACCATCACCCAGTTTTTACAAATTTCAATGTCTTTCTTCTTTTTTAGTTTGAATATCACATCTTCAGCATTAAATACATTTTTTTCTTCTGCTGTTACAGCTACTTTGATGTGGGTGATAAATACTGGTAATTGAGGAGATAATCACAAACTCAGCAATGCTGCATTACAGTCATGAACATGGTAATGGACGAATAGCTTGACAGACCCCTTCATTTTCAAATGCAATGCATTAAATTACAAAGAGTAAGGTAAATATTTTCAGAAACTGATTCCAATTTGACCACACTTATATATGGTGGTACAGAAATCACAAATACAATAATATGTCAGTCAAAACTCCTACAGTGCATGATTGACAACTGTTATGTGGATATAAAAGGAAAATTCCTGCATTTTTAACCTGTATCTATCCATTTCTGAGATCTGGGCTCCATTTCACCTAATGTAAACCTTGCCAGCTACATTTTTCAACAGGACAGAATTTCATCTGTCAACGCCAAACTTGAGAACCATGCCTGCATGACTCACACATTGTGAGTGACATCTTCATGTAACACAACACTAGGCAACCAAACATTAGCTAATTTCTACTACACAAAATATCACATTATGCCTGTCAAAGATTGGTTTATAAGTCAGCATCAAAAATCTCAGCTCCCTGCCATCCACACTACAACAGAATGACAGAATTTCCAAACACAGCTGCCCTGGAGAGAGATTTCACAGAGGTTTGTAGATATGACCATACAAAGATAGTTTTCCATTCACATTTTCCCATTTGTGTATGTAAACACATTACATCAAGTCTTTCCTGCAGATTGTAATTGGTGTTTTTCATCTAAAACTCTATTCAAACCATAAAACATCAACACTTTTATTTCTAAATCAGAACACAACACACACACACCGACTGCAGAGGAGCTGTTTCAAAGCTGTACTTAACTTCGTACAGCTCACTTTGTAGTGAAGGACTAACCAAGGCAGAGTGACAATGTGGGTTAAGGTAGTATGTGTGTGTGTGTGTGTGTCTCTGTGAGGTTGAGCGCAAGAGACAGTTTATGTCATGGGGAGGTAGCGCTGTATCTGCTAACCGTTACTCCAACAAGACAGCTCGCTTGGCTCACACACATACACCTACACACACATAACAAACACACACGAGATGCACACACAGACACTTTATTTACCTTTGGCCTAATATAGACATAGTGACAGTTAACCTAGCCACTCAATACAAAGAGACAGTTTCTTCTAAAAAGGCTTGTATTTTGCAGGGGGGGTGTTTGGGTGTGTGTATGTGTGTGTGTGTGTGTGTGTGTGTGTGTGTTTGTTAGTCAAAGTAAATCTGACTGAACTGAAAACAGAACAGGGAGAAAACACTAACAAAAGCATTCCAGAAAGTAGTGAGAGAGACAGCAAGACAGAGAAAAAGGACGGAGGGAGAGAGACCTTGATGTGTTACAGGAGGGGGTGAGGCAGAGAAAAGCGGGTGAGAGGGCTTGTGCCAGCATGACACTGTAGAGAAGAATGTGTTCTTCACTTTTTGAGGTATCAGATAAAACACACAGATACATCCTTCTTTCGTTTGGCAACTACTGTGACTTACATTAACTCTACTTGCTGTATTTTTGTGTACAAATGGAATTTCACTGATGTTTAAGTAAGCTTTTGTTAAAATTATGCATAGTGAAAACTTAAGTGATTTTCCTTTTAGCCTTTTGCTATAGAAGAAAGAAACTACTTTTGCAATTTCTGCTAGTGCATTCCACTGAGACACGTAATTTGTCAAGTAAAAGTTTTAAATATCTGTTGGTTCCAGCATCTTAAATGTGAGGATTCACTGCTTTTCTCTGTTTTATATCAATGTAAATTGATTATCTTTGTGGTTTGGACAGCTGTTCAGAAAATATCAAGATGTAACTTCATTTGAAGACCAAATATTAATTGATTATTAAACACTTACGTTTGTGTGTAAAATCCCGTTCTCACATTGTCTGTTTATAGGCTAATTTTGTCTAAAATGACCATGTTCTATGTATGTTCATGTTCCCACATTGTTTATATGATGCACAGTATACCTCCATTCAAGATTACAATTTCCACCTTAAGCAGAATCCACACGCTCTATCTCTGTAAAACAACACCAGTCACTCTGGATTTGCGAACATGAAACCCCACCCTCGTTCTTGTTGTGGGGGAAACACAGAAACTGGAGAAACTAGGAGGAGGGAGAAGGAGAGGTGGGGATTTGTTGCGGTTGAGGAGAAGAAGGGAGGGAAAGTTGGGGGAATGAGGAGTCTATGGGATGGGGGAAGGGTTTGATAAATGTTGTGTTGCTTTGTTTAGGTTAGTGGTCCATACATTCCAAGGAGAGGAGAGGAGAGGTGGGTTTGTTTGACTAAACTGACTGATTTCATTCGAACTCCACCAGACACGGTGGAGTCTGCATAGTATCAACATCGCAGGGGAGTGTGTGTGTCTCTGTGTGTAGTGTGTATCAGCTTTTAAAAGAATCAGATACCTGCACATAAAGAATATCAGGATAACCTCCCAATTAAAAACTCACATATCCTATTTTGGTGGTGCTCTTGGTTTATAATGATCCACAGCTGTGTGTCTGCTGGTAATTCCACCGTATTAACTTCTCTTTCTTATCGCTTCCATTAGAAAGACACACTGCACCATTCAAGCAACTTTGCAAGTTCTCAAGTTGGGGCAGCAGAACTCATGGTCACGGTTTCCCACAGATATTTATTCAGTGCTGCTCACTTAAAGACACAAGTGCCTTCGGGAGTTATGGTCTCAGTAGGTGTCTGGACCCTATAATCTATGGAAACCGTGGAAAAACTATTATTTAGCTTCATGAATGCATAGATATAAATCTGAAAGTGTTTGGAGGTTGGAGGTTACAAATCAACAGGCAGCCCTGGCCGCTTTGGCAGCTGAAGCTGTTGGTGGGAACGCATATAATTGTGATGTAAGCCAGCAATGTTTACACACCTTTGGTGAACTCTGTTTAATCTATGAGAAACGTGCATTTCAGTTGTATCGTCTCATTCAAGCCTGCTAGCTGTTTATGGCTTTCATGGTAGAAAATGATTGGTTTACATCATTTCAAGTTCATCTTAATACAATACTCACATACCTATATATTTTTGGTGACTATAATCATTCTTTCAACACAGAGATATCAATGTGCAACTCCAGTGAAAAAGATTGTGTGCAAAATCTACATTCTTTGGACTGTGCAAAAAAGTGCTGAATGTAATATGAGGCTTCAGCAGTTTGAGTTAGACAGGTCAAGTAGGCATTTTCCAAAGACACAGTCTACAAGGCTACAGCATATTTATATATTTAGAAATCTTTCCTGTAAGGTCTCTGATGTGTCTACGTTAAACATTCTGCTGAAAAACTGAAGACTTCATCACAGTACTTCAGATTTGAAGGCTGAGACGGACCAACCAGAAATCTGACAGACACACAGATGTTCAGCATTTAAATGTCTGTGTCCAAACTCCCACACACAGTCTGTCTGTTAGAGTGACTGACTGTAGGTGCGTTTGCGGGTATGCGATCGCTGTCAGGCTGACCATGTGTCTGCAGTCATCTCTAGTCATCTGCAGACAGGAGGGACCCACACATGCTGGCTGGCGGGCAGACAGACAGACCAAACGGCAGATTAGGATGGCAGACAGACAGATTTAAAAAAAACAAAAAACACTGTGTAACATCATTTAGAGGAAAAAGATGGCTCAGGAATACCAGCTAGAAGATTTAAATCTCACAAAGACGAACAGAGAACCAGCACCGCGGTGATATGAAGTTACATGGTTGGGGATGGAGATGATAATCTTAATGGACTGGTCATCTGTCTGTAAGCCTCTGATTCTCACACACACACACACACACATACACACACACATAGAAGAGGGTTTATACTCTATATCTTGAAAGCTTTCTACTGCTCTTGCACTGAAATCAGCTTAAAGAGAATAGTTATTGGAAAGGAAGGTAAAAAAGAGTAAAAATAGTTTCTTTTTGATATCAGAATATACTGTTCATGCTCTATATGGTGGTCGGGCCTTTACCCATGGGGCCCGGCCGGGCATAGCCCAAAGAGGTAACGTGGGTCCCCCTTCCCATGGGC
>JAUMHL010000017.1:15138905-15153637 GCA_032362345.1 Sandelia bainsii
CTCGGGCATCTAATTAGGATGCCCCCTGGACGCCTCCCTGGTGAGGTTTTCCGGGCACGCCCCACCGGAAGGAGACCTGGGAAGACCCAGGACACGCTGGAGGGACTATGTCTCTCGGCTGGCCTGGAAACGCCTTGGGATCCCCCCGGGGGAGCTGGAAGAAGTGGCTGGGGAGAGGGAAGTCTGGGTATCCCTGCTATAGCTGCTGCCCCCGCGACCCGACCTCGGATAAGCGGATGAAGATGGATGGATGGATGGCTCTATATGACTGAATGTGGCTGTAGACGTTCTATGATATACTGCACAAAGATTGCTTGTGGCTACTTCTGTGTGTGAGTATATGTGTGTTGCAGCTTAATGACAGATGTATTCTTAAATGGACTAATGAAAACCACTTCAACCACTGCCCATAGCTACACACACGCACATACACACACAGGAGCCCTTTGGCCATGTCTGTCCAGTCCAGCTAAAGGCTAACACAAACAGACTCGTACGCATATATAGGAGCACGCACACACACATACACACACATTTGGATTGTCACATTCATTCAATATGCAGCTTAAACAGCCTAAAGTAAAGTAAAAAACAAAGTGCATTTATATGAACAGTTTCTTCAACAAATTCTGATGTTACTTTAAAGACACTTTCTTCTCCTAATTTGTCTCCTAAGGAGCTTTGAAGGTATCGAAAATAGCCTTAGTGAGATACTAAAAGGCAAACGAAGGTTATCCACCAGATGATCTTCATGTGGAATGTCTCCTTTCAAAGATTATTTTGGGATTTTTATGTTAGGTTGATTACAGCAGAGGAAGACAAGAGAGGTTGAGGAAAAAACATGTCCCAGCACAGATTTGAAGCCATGGGCCTTGTTACATTTTAGCCAAGTGAGCTCCAGCATTCCTGTATTTTTGGCCTCTTTGCTTTGGCTTGACTCCAGTATCATTGAACATTTGCTAAACATGACTAAACATAACTAGGATTTCTGCACCAAGGTTGACACTTAGGATAAGGATATGTCCTTCACCTTACACTCCTTGAATGTAACCTTTCTAACAACATGTTAATGTCAATTGCATCAATGCCCCAAAATGTTAATAGTATTAATGGATTATTTATTAGCAGGGTTTCCTGCAGCAATTCATGGCAGAGAACCTTTCCTAAACCATAGACCTTCTCCCCAATGGTAGAAAACTTTACAGCAATAAAAGAGAAAAAAACAAGTGATATTTTACACAGGAGTGACTGTGAATAACTGGAGAACATTAAACCATCAAAACTAAATTGTTTGCTATCAAACGATGAAATTACCTAACTTGGATTTCAGTTTAAGTTTGATTTGCCACTATGAACTGATGAATTATGTTTCACTGCAACTTATTTTTTCAATAAATCAAGCACTGTACTTATGAACAGAAAGTGAGTTGCAAAGACTTGGGAGTCAAAAAGAGTTTAAGCTGAGTTTATGCAAGAAGAGCACTTTGTTTTAAGGTACGACAAAGATTCTGGTTCTGTTTGAAGTTTAATAGTTTAAAAGTTCAATTTTAAGCCAGACCACAATCTTCCCCTAACCTTAACCATGTACCTGATTGTCTAAACAAAACCACAAAAAGGTAATGCTGTAGTCAGACAAACTGGATGTAGTTGTACTGCAACATCAGCTATTTTGGTGGGAAAAAAAGTTGTCTGGGAGTATTTTATTAATATGTTCGGTCTCAACTAGGGCTGCAATGATTAGTCGACGTAATCGACGACGTCGACTACAAAAAATCGTCGCGTATTTTTTATTGTCGAGGCGTCATAAACAGAACCTTCAATAGAGGCTCCAGTCACAGAGAACCACATTGGTTTTTGTAACTGCAAGGTACTACATGAACGTCTGGGGGCAGTATCATTTGTTATTGTTTGTCAAGACTGCACACAGTCCTACTAACGAAGAACGTCAGAGGAGCAGTGTTGCCAACCTAGCAACTTTGTCGCTATATTTAGCGATTTTTCAGACCCCTCTAGCGACTTTTTTTCAAAAAAGCGACTAACGACAAATCTGGCGACTTTTTCTGGTGTTATTGGAGACTTTTGTCATCAAAGCACATATTGCTTTCTACCGTTCTCAACGAGCAGCGGGTGCTGCCGTGTGCTCCTCTCCCGTCTCAAAGCACTCACAGGCGAACAGTCCTCACGCATCAGTCCCTCAAAGCTGCTGTCAGAGCAGGAGGTATTCACTCCTCCGCGTCCAGATTGCACATGAATTGCCACATTTCATTGACATGAAAAGCCGCCACACTCTCTTAAGTGAACCATAAGATTAAAAACCAAACCAAACGAAAGGTAAACTAAAATAATAATAATAAATACAAAAAAACTAAACCTAAGTAACTCTGCCAGTGTGTTTTTTTGGGTCACTTTTGCTGGTCCCAAGCCCAGATGAAGGAGGAGAGTTGGAATTGTGACATAAAAAAACAAGAATTGACAGAAGAAAGTTAATTTGTAGTTCTAAATATATATAGGGTTGTTTTTTACTATTTTTTTGTCTCTCCCACAACGTTATTCCTCTCTCCAACAGCGTCCATTACAATTACATACACATTTTCAATTATGCAAATTAGATGATGACGTCATTTAGTGACTTCTAGTGTCACGTGAACATCAGAACAGGATGTGCAACCACAGGTCGCAGGCATCAAAATAGTCAGGCATGAAATAGTCGTGACTAATCGGGAAACAATTAGTCGACTACCAAAATAATCATTAGTTGCAGCCCTAGTCTCAACATATTTGAGACTTGCTGTTTACATTAATCGTCAACATATCCATTATCCATCTTATTGTGTTAAATGAACACAATCCAGTTGCAGTTTAGAAACACAATTTTTAAGACACTGGGTTAAGTAAAACCCACAAAACTCTATCAAAATCCTTAAAATTATAGCAAAATTAGCTTAGTATAAAGAAATGCTCACTTTTGTAAGTCTCTACCTGTCGACTATGAACTAGCAGAATAATCAGTGTAGTTATAAACACATGCTCTTACAGGGATTGAGTTGAGTGAAATCTAGTGATATTAGTGAGAGCAGATGTAGAACCTGCCAAACCCATTTTTAAGAACCTGTCCTGCTTGATATGAACTGACAGTATTTCTGCCCCACTGGGCTTTCATTAGGTCGCTATTATTTTTGTATTAAATAATTTGTGTTTTGTAGCATAACACTTTAAATCCTATGTCTGACTCTCACTAACACAAAATTAAAATGTAGAAAAGAAATCACAGCTTGTTTTTTTCATTTCTGAAGGATTAACCAGAATGTGACCTTGTGTAAATTGAAATGGGGATTTTTATTTCCTTAGATTTTTGTAAATAAAGTAGAAACATTATATTTGTTTTGATTTTGTCATAGAAAAACCTTGTGGGATTACCAAACTTACTTAGACGGTGATCTCTGTCTGTCACCGCTGTGTGAACGGCCTGCAGTGTATTTTACTATGAGACCACTACCACTGCCACTTTGACAACAAACAACAACTCTCTCATTAACAACCGGCTGCTGTCGGCGTTTGTGTGTGTGAAAGAGAAACAGACGAAGGGGGAAGCAAAGGTAAAGGATATGTGTGAGCCAGGGAGAAGATGTGTCGTGGGTAAAGTGAACCATTATGGAAACGGAACAAAACAGGACACGACAGAACAGAACAGAACAGGACAGGACAGAGCAGAAGATGAAGTGTGTTTAGTTACTGAAGGAACAAAGACACTCAGAGATCCTTTATTAAAGACCACGCTCAAGTAAACAAACAGCACCTGGAAACTTCAAACCTCTTGGCAGCTGTCTAACTACACACAGACAGACGGGGAGACATACAAATGGCAGATAGATTACCTGACAGCCAGATTGGCAGAGTCGCAAACACAAATAACAGAAAACCAGTACAAGAGCGTTTCAAATATTTCCTCGAGTCAATTCAAGTTTGTCATTGTAGAAATTATTTCCAAGGAACATAGCTGAAAGTTCATGGTCCTGCTGAACATTTTCATATTGTGAAAGTCTGTAAATGTAGGTGATATTGCAAAGAGTGTTGTGTGTCAAGATGAGATCGGTTATTAGTGCAGAAACAACTACAAGTGAGAATGACTCCAAATGAGCTGGCTGGTAAAGACACATCAGCTAAAAGATGGGATGACTATGGATGACAAAACAATCACTACAATGCATATCTACACATTAAAAAAAGAAAAGCTGTCGTTAGGTTGAAGACTTTAAGTTAATGATGACGACTCTAACAACTATGACGATGATGATGACGGCAACAGACGAAGCTCAGCGATTAGCTGGCCAATCATAACTCACCCTTCTCAGCGCGCCCCATGTGAGCTGCATCCAATAGAAGCAAAGCAGAGAGTAATAAGACAGAATTAGATTGGAAAGCATGCACAGATCAACACATACACAAAAGAGATGCAGTGAGCTTTCTATAGCTCCTTCACTTAGCCTGTAAAATAATATTACACAAGTTACAACTTCCATAGTGTTTGGCTTTTGCAGAGAGCAGCGTATAAAACCTCTGTATCTATTTTGCAACCAAAGTAACACACATGCATTATATTTACTCCACTTTAATTATTCTTCATTTTCTTCAATCATGTCCATGCATAAGCCAGTAGAGATTCTTTGTAGTTGATGCTGATATGTCTTTTTAAATAAGTGTATAACATGTATTCCTGTGTGTGGGATAATACATTTCATTTACAAGCGGTTTTTTGGAGGTAATGTACACAGTGTGTTTTGTTTTCTGCAAATGATTGGCAATAATACATAGTGGCAACAAAGTTTTTTCAGTTGGCAATTCTGATAAAAAATATGTCAATAAAAAGGAACCCACTTCCACTGGAAGTTTTCGTGTGTTATTGTCTCATCTCATTCACTCTAATATTTGAGAAGTCAGACTGTGATTTTGTAAAACAAAATACATAGAAAATGTCTTGTGGAAATTGCTAAATTAAGCTTTAAATTTAAGCTAAATTTACACACAGCTCAGCAATCACAATGACAAACATACAACCTCTCATTTAGCACAAATTGGCATTTAAAATAATAATCTGTTGACTTGAAGAAATTATCTTTAACAAAACATTTAACTAACACATGCATTACCTCAACCTTTACCCCGTAGTTCCTCTAACCCTCATGGTAACATTAAAAATAATTTTCCCAAGACTGTCTTCACTTCCCAGCTTCTGCAGCCATGTCTCCATTAAATATATATCACTATCACTGGACACTTTACGACACAACTGGTACCAAGGCTGCTCACATCTGTGTCTGTGTGAGGCAAAGTGTGTGTGTGTGTGTGTGTGTGTGTGTGCACGCACACTGTAATGTAATTAATCAGCTGAGCATGTTGATTACTTAATCTGTCATTAGCCAGTCATGTGTGTAAGAGAGTGTTTGTGAGTGTAAGAGTGTGTATGTGAGGCAGCAGCGGGTTTCAAGGCCCCCTTGTACTGACAGCTGTGACCAGCGCCAACCAGGGCAGAGTAGAGATTGATGATACTGCACTAATACCATCAGTCATCAGGGATGTGATATTTCAGGGATTCGGGATTTGTTTTGGACGAACTGCCCCACTTCATTTCCAGTGGGACTATGCCACCTTCCTCGTTCACTTCCAGCTTGCCGACTGATGATTTACAACCATCATGTAGCGGTATGTAAAGTTTAATGATGATACAACATTAGCTATACTTCAATCTGCCACATTTTGTTGTCAAAATTCCTGAGAGGAAACACCAGAAATTCACGCAAAAGTGGAAATATTACAAATCAGCTTGTCTGAAGTGGAAAACTTAATTTCTACTTTACTGCATTAGGAAGAGTTTAACATTTCAAGGAACTTTTGTACATGACAAAGCTGATTTGAGCTCATGTTTAACTTTTCCAAATAAAGTAAAGTAGAAAGGGGACCACTTGATAATGGTGCAAAAAAATTAATGAAATGCCATGATCTATCAGCCTTACTGGTGCTTCATTAAACATGCCCTCTTGCAGTGTCCTCCTGATTCTGTTCACATAAAACTTGTGCAATGTTTTATTGGAAACATATCTAGTAGCTAGCAGGGCACCCAGTGGAAACCTGAACCACAACGTGCGTCAATCAGGTCAAGTGTCCAGTTCTCAGCCTCTCTCACTCTTCTTAACTCTCTGACAACAGCAAGAGCCTAAAAGGTTACACTGTCACTATGTGTTGCTAATCCATTTTTCAACACAAACCCTCAAATGTATTCACGCACACACATGCACAGTCTAATGAGGGATTAGCTAATGAATTCTCCCAACAGATTAATTTCATTTTATACACGCGCCTGTGTGCACGCAGACTTCATCCTCAAACGGCTGAAGAATGAGCCAGTACTTTCAGTGGGATGGTTTTTTAAGATCTATCACTAAATTGAAATCCGTAGAAACAGATTGGCTCTAGGCAAAGTGGCGTTTGATTCGAAGAGGAGACATTAGGATGGATCTGAAGGACGGCAGACTGAAGCGTTACTATTAACGAGAAAGTAAATAAAACAGCCTTTGATTTGGCGCCATTTTACATGGCAACAGTAGAATGAGAAGGCATTTTCACATGAATCTAAACGAGAGGAGAACGTTTCACATGTTCGTCTTTGTACCACTGTAGTCCGGAGGGCTTAAAATCATCAGCCTCCCTCTTTCTCCTTAAGTGACAGCAACACACGAGTTGACACACACGTTTGCTGAATGCACACACACACACACATACTCACCCACACTCCCTCCTGCTGTTTTCACAGTCTCTTGAGTGGAGGAGATGCCCACGGCCAAAAACCAATGGTTGTATTTCTTGTGTTTTTTTTCCCTCCTCCTCTTTTCTTTCTCACCCTCTTTCTCTCGTCTTTCTCCGGGAAAGCACACAATTTTATTTCATCTTCCAAATGAGGCAAAAAAGTAATTATAATTAAACCAACTTGGTCTTAATGTTCAAAATACTAAAATAATTTACAATTATAATTAAACCAGCTCAGATGTGGTGTTCAGTAGCAGTGGCAGTATTCTAATTCGTCTGGAGACACTAATGGAAAACAATTATTTCACTTCATTAAGATTAAAGACGCTGGGAATCTGTGTCACAACTCGATCAGAGAGGAGACAGATTTAGAAAGTTGTCAAATTAACATAAACTCAGTTACTGACTTTGTGACAACACACGCTCGTTCACATTTATTGCACTGACTTTGTAAGTGATAAGCCAAAACAAAACTGCATGATAAGAATAGACGAGAGAGAGAGGCAGATTTATATAAACGCCATGATTTACAGTTTGACTTTTTAAATGAGAAACTACAAGATAAAAATTTGACAGATTTGGAGAAAAGACACAAACTCAATGTGACTTTAGGACAACAGACATTTTAAATTCACTGAGTTTTCATGTCCTTGTCTGTGATTTACCGCTGCACCACAACACACACATCTGTGATTTGATTATATGATTTCCTTCATTACTGTCTATTATTCTGCTCTAACAATCACCACTTAGTGGCTGCATTAATTAAATACCTATTAACCCTAGCTGACTAACAGCTAACACATTTTACTGAAGCGATCAGTTTGACTGTGCTGATCTGTAAAATCTAGCATGACCTGCAGCCTCTTTGCACCAAATGCAAGGTCAAGGTGGCAGTATAATAAATGACAAGTTGTTTTGTTAAACTCTGTAATTTTCCATCACTTATGATTCGCAGTATATGCAGAAAATAACATGATAATTACATATTCATCTCTTCAAACTGTGCCCTTTCACTGCAATTAAAATATCATTGTATTTATCTTATGTAGTAATAGTGTGTATATTTTTTTTAACTTCAAGATCTTTTTTAACCCTTCCCATACTAATGACTGCTTACCTCCCGCTCTGTGTAAAGCTGCATCTAGTCACTAGTATTTACTTGCAAATTAACCACACTCAAATTCCCACACAGGCCTCAAAGAAATTCCACACATTTGTTACCCACAGGAGCAAATGGCCACAAGGGAGGGGAAGAGGGGGGTAGTTATGGGATGTAGAGGTGGGGAGGGGGGGGCAATAAAACGTTCCCAGATTAATGAGGAATTAATGTGTAATTGCTATGCAAATCATTAACAGGCCTAAACGAATACTGGAGCAGAAAACGACACTATACATTA
The DNA here is from genome assembly GCA_032362345.1 of Sandelia bainsii. Classification (NCBI taxonomy): domain Eukaryota; kingdom Metazoa; phylum Chordata; class Actinopteri; order Anabantiformes; family Anabantidae; genus Sandelia; species Sandelia bainsii. Next base: position 15,147,107 of record JAUMHL010000017.1, read on the forward strand.
TCCAGCACATAAATGGGGCTTGATGTTTCGTTTATTACAGCCTTATATGGTTTGTGTGTGTTTGGAGGTCAACTTTCAAACAGCTGTGTGTGTGTGTGTGTGTGTGTGTCTGCTGGAGTTCTGAACTGCTGAATGCGGAAATAAAACGCTCAACAGCCACGCAGACTCACAGAGACACAGGTAGGGAGAATTTGCTTGCGCGGACACCGGGAGCTGCAGACAGTGTCAGGAGTTTGTTCGCGTCCTGCACCAACAAAACTGAGCGCTTTTCTCTTCGAGTTCACTGAGCGGGCCTTTGCAAAAGCAACATCCCGGAGCGCATCAAGCAGCACTGTTGCAGCTTTCTCGCTGTGGTGTTTCTGCAGACTAGACAGACGAGAGCGCAGCAAATCAACTCTTTCCAGAGCGGGTTAGAGTCCATTTGTTCATGCTGTAATCCGCGCACAATCCAGCAAAAAGAGGTGCAAAAGTACAGAACAAAATAGAAGAGTTTATGTCACGGTTATTTCATTTAATCGCCTAAACAAAGACCATGCACTTGAATGCACACAGTTCAACCGTTTTGAGTCCAGATTTCACCCTCTTTTCTCATAGAAATATATAAATCTTTGGAGATGTCACTGATTTACAGTGTAAAAGGACGAAAATCGGGTGCTTCGAGAGAGAAAAAGTAACTTATTTTCTTCATCGTTCTTTTCTTTACACGGTGCAAAACAGTTTACCTCTCATCAAACATGCGATCGGGGTGCAGACTCTAGTCCCAACCATCAGGTTTTATTACATGCAGCGCGGATAAAGTTGGACCGAAGAGGATCGTTTTGCAACGAGAAGAGCTCACGAACCGACCTCTGCATCGCACAAAAGGGCAACAGTAGCCTACAGCAGGGAAGACTTTCAATCCACGAACGACTACAGCATAATAACGAACTGAACAGTCCTGCATGCACTGAAGTACAAGTCAAAACCCTCTTATATACCACAATCTATCGCTGCACGACACCATAAGATAATCATAGGATAGAAACACCATTAAAAGCAAGATAATTGTAATAAACATAGATTATATAAATCACTGCTGTGATACTACACGAGTAGTATAGTTATTAGGGGGTGATCTTCATGCACACCGTAACTTTTTCTCAATTCACACGCTGTCCGTGAAACTGCACGGCTCGGTGGTGAACGATGTTTCCCCACTGTCTTCATACAAGCTGTACTCTGCATAAAATGCATGTTATTAACCCCATTCAGAAGCTGTTAATGTTGCCAACTGTAGCCTGTGCATGTGACTTAAATTACATTTATTTTTCTCAAGGTGTATAAAAACCGGGTCTAGTGTCCTGTGATGGGATAAAAACTCAAACATGAATCTTGCAACTTAGTTTTGAATAAATAATACAGTTTAAGCATTAGGGTCGATGTTAGTGATAGACTACGTGCAAGTGAATGCAACGTACTTCGCGACTTCAACGAGAGCCGACGATCTCAAATGCGACTTGCATGCAACCAAACAACAATTCACGTTTCAACACTGACAAAAAAAAGTATATTCAGAACCACAAGAATCCCCTTCCAGCATCAGCGGGTAGTTAAAAACAGCGTCGGAGCGATACAACAGGCACGGCTGTGCCTTTTCAACACGATGGCTAACTTTTGTCCTACACCTAAACACACCTGTCAGGAATTCATAGGTTTAAAGCGGATGGAGAAAACAAACACAGCGTCCAAACTTTTCCTTTCTATCACACAGAAAACAGCCCAAACTGTGCATTTTTGTTTCTGTTCGTCCTTACCTGTGGGTATCTGACTGGAGACAGTCGAAAATAGAAACAGGAGTCCCAGGAATACAGAGAAAAGTGTATCCATGTTTTAAAACGTGGCCGTGTGACAGTTTTCCACCCAGAAAAAGTTTTTTCCTTCGACTTTCTCCGTCGCCTCGTCCGTGTTCAGTCTTCTTTAAGTCTCTGTTTTGTGGGTTATTATTCCTGCTGTTGTTGCGGATTGAGACTCCCCATTCTCTCCTTTCTCCGGGTTCTCTCTTTTCGCTTCCTACGGGCTCTCGCGGACGCTACACTTTGTTTCACGCGGAGAGAGGGAGCGCGCACGAGGGACGGCGTGAGAGAGAGAGAGAGAGAGCGGCCTGACGTCACGAGGTAGGAGTTGATTAAAAGACAAATTAAAAGAAACAAGGTAACACAATCTGAATCTCGTTTACTCTATTGTAATGCGATATGTTTCATTTTTTTATTTATTTTCATTCAGTTGTTAAATGACCCGTAACTTTTTTTCCTCATTAACACAACTGCTCACAGAAAAACCTGGGGAAAGGTATAATGACATAATAAAAACAGTGTAAGGCTGCAACTAGCAATTATTTTTAACCTCAGTATGTGCGATATTTGTTTTGTTTATTAACTCATTGCTAATTCATTGTGTAAAAATATAAAAAAGTGACAAAATTTTATTGAAATTATCAAAATTGTTGCCAATTTCTTTAGTCTGTGTGATTAATCTGTTATTTATTTCAGCTATGCAGTACTGGTTGTTTTCTGGGTTAAGTATGAGCCTATTTAAATTTGTGATACAGAAAGTAGTCAGTAGTGGAATGTGCCTAATATCAGCATGTATTCTCTGAGGTAGTTAATCAGAAAGTTCAGACCCAGTTTTAATTAATTAATTAATCAAATAACAGAAAAATTCACTTATTCATTTAATTTTTTGTTAAAAATAATCAAATCCTTTGTAGAAGTGTGTCATGGTTCGAATAAAGGCTATTTCTAAAGACCTTGGAAGCTGCAAAGGGATACAAAAAATTTAAGCAGAGTTTGGACTCCACCAGTTGACTGTCAGACAAACAAACAAATTGAGAACGTTCAACACCGTTGTTACCCTCCCCAGGAATGGTCAACCAACAAAGATCACACCAAGAACAAAGAGTCTAATAGTCCTTGAGGTCACAAGGAACCCCAGAGTAATGTCTAGGAACCTAAAGACCTAGTTTTTCTAAAACTGAAATATGCTATTTGTCAGTTCACTTTGACCTTTATTTATCTGACAAAAGTGCACAAGTACACAGTTTTTTCACTGACAAACTTAATCATTAATAATTAATTTCATTAATTAATTTAATTACACTTCGTAATATAAAATGTTTGTGAGTTGTTGTAGTTTTGCAAGTGGTAAATGTTTGCCAATTCTTACTGGATACAAAACTTCTTGCTGCTCAACAGTCTGTGGTCACCGTTGTCTAATTGTACTCTCCATAATGCCCCATACATTTTCAACAGGAGATAGATCGAGACTGCAGGCAGTTGTCTATGCATATGTTTTCTCTAGAATCCCAGTATATGCCTCCATATGGATGGCACCTTCACACAGAGACAAGTCACCCATGCAGGGGGCACTGCTGCGTCCACATACCATCGCAGGTGCTGGCTTTTGCTCCTTTTGCTGATAACAGTCTGGATTGTCTGTTGATGTCTTTGGTACAGAGAATTCAACGTCCGTTTTCCCCAAAAACACGCTCAAACGTGGATTTGTCTGACCACCAAACACATTTTCACTGTATTTCAGTCCATCTGACATGACCTCCAGGCCCAGAGAACTCCTTTGTGTATGTGCACAAAAGTGATGTATGACTTCCTCCTTGCGTAATAGAGTTTCAGGTTGCTTTTCTGGATGCAGTGGCAAACTGGATGGTTTTCCAAGCTCATGTGGCTGTATTCAACATTAAACCATAACAGTTTCTCATGTAATGCTGTCTGAGGATTTGAAGGTCAAACACATTCAACAGTTGTTTCCATCCTTGACCGTACATACTAGATGGTGAAATTAAAATCTTTGCAATCGTACTCTGAGAAATGTTCTTTTTGCACTGACTGACAATTCTGTTATGATGTTTGAAACTAAGCGGTGAGCCATGATTCATGTATGCTTGTTAAGACTGAGCCCTTGGTCGATACTTCTTTCATACTCAATCATGATCCCCTCACCTGTTACCTGTTAACCTCTTAATTTTGGACTCATCCAAAAGGCAGTAGTGTGGTAATGTAATGCAAAGTGCCTGACATGGCCTTTTTAAAGTGGAGAAATCATGTAACACCCACACACTATGATATTGAAATACATATGTGCTAATAATAAATGTCACCTCTAGAAACGTTTGTCCCCCTGACAACAGTTCAATAACAGCTCTGCCCAATAACTGAGAATATTGACAACACGGTCCAGGGCCCCTTTCAAATTCTAGGGAATGGTCAACCAACAAAGATCACACCAAGAACAAAGGGTGTAATACTTCTTGAGGCCACAAGAAACCCCAGAGTAATGTCTAGGAACCTAAAGACCTCTCTTGCAGTGGCTCATGAGTTCATGATCAGGAGAACATTGAAAAACAATGCTGTGCATTGGTTGGAAGGAGAAAGTCTGTACTCTCCAAATATGTTCTCTGATTGAAGGATGGACTTGTTTCACACCCCAGTGTGCATCTCCTTAATACTGCATTGCATTGTATATTGCACTTTATTTTACGTTTATAAAATTAGCTTACGTGGCCACCCGAAAGTTGCCAATGTGCTAATGCAGCGCCAGTTTCTGTTTGCTCCTGTTGAATTAAAAACAGCGGTGACAGCTGTGCATGTTAGAGTAACACCACGTAACATCTTAACACTCCTGCCAAAAAGACAAAGTAAATGTTCTGATTTGGTGCATAGCTACAGGTATGTGGTGTGGATGGAATTGCACAAGGAAGGCAACAGGTGTGTATTGTCTCAATGTGTTTTGTCTGTCTTAATGCCACCTCCACAACATAAAAGGTGTGAACAATCTCCTCTCCCAAGTTTCTAGCTGTGAGAGACAAGAATATAAAATAATAATAATTAATAATAAAAAAATATTTTTTTTATTGGTCCCTGCTGAGACAATAAATTCATTTTGAGACTTTCACTGTGTTGCTGGATTGTTGTTGTTCTGGTAATTACAGGTGTTTTCTCACTGTCCTAACCATAAATGTGACTGTCTGGCTCAAAATTGTAAGTGTCCTGCAAATAAACCTGGGTGTCCTGTCACCAAATATCACTCTGATGCCACAACACTGTTTCTGAATTTGCTATTGTTACACAGTGTTGGCACCCTGCCATTATAGACAGCACACACACACTGTTATGTTTGCCGAAGTTGCAGCTTGTTATTTGCAGTTATTTTCTAATAAACACTACTGTCATACCATACTTTTGTATTCAGTGATGCGGTTAGACTTTTACATTTGTAGGTTTGTGGGATGAAATCTTAAAAGTACCTGTAACTTTTTATGGGTATACATCTGTACAGATTTCAATGCAAACAGTTTGAGCCTTTCTCTTTTATTCAGAAACACAAACTGTGAAGCAAATGTAATAGTGTTTTTTTATAATATAATTTCTATTCTCTACTTTTTTCTATTTTTTCCAGTAGCACTTGGACCAAACATTTCTTTTGCATAGATGTTTGTATATTTCCCACCACTGTTTCTTGCCCACACATTGAGCTAAACTATCATCTGGCATCAGGTTGCAAAAGGCAGCAGAAAAAAACATGACAGGCAGTCATTGCGAAAGTTTGTCTTCACAAAAAATCCCTGTGCTTAAAATTGACAGCAAGCATGAATATATTTTTTTGGAACCACTGGATGACCCTTTTCGACCCAGAAGCAGGTACATTGTTCCTGTGCAGCCAATTTCCAGCAATCTAGCCTGTCACAGCACCCACTGGAGCTCACTAGTAGCTCAGTGCAATTTTGAGACCAAATGTGCTACAGTGAAGACACCTGTGTTTTCAGTCCTTTCCCATCACCAGACAAGAATGGAAATACTGGATGATTCTGCAAACTCCACATTACCAATATTTCGTGCAATTTAATACAGTATGTTTAAGGCTGGAAAAAATAGTTTTCACTTATTAAAACTGTAATGTTGTGCAGCGTTTTGTACAGACCTGTATAGTGTCTGTCATGGTTCATTTAGAGCATGCTGTGTGTTGCGTTGGCCCTGTAAGTGCCATAGAATTACAGAATTTGTGAATTGTTCATTATGGATGGGCTTCCTAAAGATTCTAAATTTAATTATTCAGATCTTTATATTATACATGTATTATGCACTCTATTGTAAAAAAGAATGGTTTAACTTATAAACTAGATATACTGGTGATTTCGGTCTGTATCAGAGGCTGTTGGTCTTATACTGATGGCTAAGAGGTGTAAAAATAAAACAAAGTTATTCATTGATTTTTAATATTTAATTAAATTTCTTGACAACCATTAGATTGTGCAGTGAAATTTTATACATTTATGGTCCCCAGATAATGGGTTGTAATAACAGTGTGACTGTACTTGCAAAACTAAAGTAATTCCCCTCAGCTTTGTTCATGCTTTGTGTTTTAATAGCACACCAAATTCATAGTTCGAGATTCTTTATTTGTCACAACACGCAGTGAAATGTACCCTGAACCGCTTCTTTTTTATGACTGTGCAAAAGTTATGAACTAAGTTCAAATTTA
>JAUMHL010000017.1:15153737-15167188 GCA_032362345.1 Sandelia bainsii
AAATATCCGAGCTGCTCTGGACCTACATCTCCTGGTGTAAATGTCCTGTAGGGAAGGGAGAGCAGACCTGCAGCAGCAGTAGAAAGTCCCAAGGATCAGTGGAGAGACCCCAAACTTCCTCAGTTGTCTCAGGTGATACAGGCGCTGCCAAGCCCTTTTGGACTGGACCTGGATGTGAGCAGTCCATGTCAGACTTTTTAACACTGTAGACACAGAAAACAGCATGAAGATCAGCATCTTTGCATTATCCTTGTGATCATGTTACTTTAAGTGCTGCTGTTAGCAAGCAAAAGCACAATGGTTAAGACTGATTCCTGTTGCCCTCTTGGTAGATGTCATCACTCCTCTCCACCTCATGCCCCAGATTGTCCTGTCGGTTTAAGATTAAATCTCAAATTGTCATCTCACTATCATATATGAAATGGTTTTTACTCTGATTAACTATAAATCTGAAATTGACTTGAATTCTTACACACATACTGTGTTTAGTTTATTACAAAGAATTGACTGACCCCATTCAATCTAAATTTTAAAGGAAAATTTGTGCACCTAAGTTTGGACTTAACTGTGTCATGTCACAGAAGTTGATTTGAAAAAGGTAAAATGGTTTCCAATAATTAGTGTTAAAATTACATTTAACAAACCACAGAAATCAAACCTGTGATCTGTTGTCTCAGATTTTGGCTGCCATGAAGAGACCAGAAAGTAAAGAAAAGAACCAAGCAGGACTCAAGGTCAGCTCATTTGATTTTTTGCTACAATCCATTCACAGTCTGAATAGAAACAGCCATTCAGTTTTTTAAGGTGCTCCCCTCACTCTGTCGTGATGAATATTTGGCCCTTTCATTGCAAAAAGTCTTTCATGTAAAAAATAAACCTAAATTGAATTATTATGAAAAAAACTTGACAGTGAATGTTCCTGTGAATAATGAATGTATAAAGGCTTCACAGAGAAGGAATAATTGACGCCCTTGATTTAGGAGCATAACTAAATTAAATGGAGAAACATGTAGAATGGTGACGTGAAGAACACAAAAAGAAATTACCATGATTAGAGAAGTGCAAGTGAACCAAAGTTAGAAATAACAGGATGGAAAACCAAAACAATGCATTTAAAGATGCTTAAAGGCTCCATGTAAATGAGGGTAACTGCAGAGTCAATTGAAGACATTTTCATTCTGTTAATATAAAACACTGATTCATTCAGTTTTAAGTAAAGGTGAAAGTGCATTAAATGACAAGTGAGAGGATATGTTTGTACTGGCTGCAGAGCTTAAACTACTGAGAATTTATGTAAATTACTGAGGACTGAATTTCACCTCAGGCAACACACTGGACTGAAAATTATTTTTGGATAAGGACACAGTGCCCTTGTCTAAGCAGCATGCAACTTTAGGAGGGTTAGTCTATTTTCTTAAATGATGAAAAATACTTGACATGAAATAAATACACTGATGAACCTATTCAAAGAAGTCTGTTTCAAAATTTTCTTAAAATCTCTCATCCTCTGCCATTGGTACAGATGTAACAGAGGAAGGCAGGGTAGTTTAGCCCTGATTATCCATTGTCATGTCTTAATTATGCTGGGGAAAGTGTGACAGACCCTCCCAACTCATCCTGATTAGAGTGAAATAAAAGAAGAATGAAGAGGGAAAAAGGGTAAAGTGAATGTGCAGACATTTTTGAAGGCCAGAAGCTTGAAAAGCATAGCAAACAGTGGAAAATGAGGAGAAAACCAAAATACACAGATACTGAAAAAACTGCAAAACCCTCTCTTGCAAATAATGAGTAAGTAAAACAATAACAAATCTGTTGTGTAGGCACAAAGACAATGTCCTTGATTTTGAAACATTACAAAATAGGGAATTTCATAATTCTTATTCAGTCACTTGTAAAAGAGCAGACAGACATTTATCAGACATTTATGATTTCCCCATTAAAGTCTCTTTTGTTCATGCTGTGCAACGAGACTGAACTTTCATTGATCAGTTCAGTCACAACCAAAATCTGTTTGTTGTGGTAACTCCAGGCCCAAAGCAGTTGCAAATCATTAAAGGACTGGATGCTGCTGATTAAAACATTTAAAGCTGTGCTACAAGTTAAGCATAAATGGCCATCCTTGAGCTTGTAAATCATGGTTTGCAACCATTTCAAGCTCTAATTTTTGTGATTCATGTCTGACTTTGCTCTGGTAATTGCAACAGTCATTATTGCTGTATTTATTCAACTAATTCATTTGGCCAATTTTATAACTCTTGACAACCAAAAAAAACATTCTGCATGAAAATATAGAGGAGAGGCGAGGAGAGGAGAGGATGGTTACTTTTTGCAGACAAAGTTGCAAAAGCTCCATTTTCACACACACACAGACACACTCAAATCACTGGGTGTGTGCAAGAGATATGAATGTTCATGTTCAATCTCAAGGTTACAGCTTTGGTAAGAGAGTGCATGTGCATGTTTACATTTGGAAAAAACAGAGAGAAAGTTTGTGTGTTATTTCTCTCGTGCATACTCAGATCTAAGGTATGCAACCTGGTAAGAGAGCGTGTAAATACACATGGGAACTAAGATGAGCTTTCACATACTCTGCGCATTTACACTAACACACAATTACTTACACACATACTTGAAGCCAGTTTTTCAGCTCATCCTTCAACACAGTGTAGCATTAGGTATTGTGCTGAATGCTGTGGACAGATGCTGCAGAGTTGTCCAACTACTAGCTGAAGGAAAGCTTGTGTCTAAATGCAGCTTGACCTGACACTCAGCCAATAATTATTATGATTATGATTATCCTAAGAAAAGATTCTCATGAAGCCACCAGTTTTTATCTGTACAGTAATTTTTTTTATGGTGGTTCCCGGATTAAAGTGAGTTTGTTATACCTGAAGGATCATCTGTCTTTCTGTCAACTCGACTCAAAGATGCAATAAACATCTTTCATTCGCCAGTTTCTGTGCAAGGAGAATATTTTCCACAGTGGTTTGTACTGAACATTTTCTTCCAGAAAACAGAATAAATGTATGGTATCTCAGCTTGTGATGACGTCTGTGTTTAAATAAAAATCACACCTTGTGCAACATGAATGTGTTTCTTGGAGAACTAAGCTCATATATACTTAGAACAAACCCTCCCGAAATAAAAGCACCCTCAAACACATACAAACCACACAAAAAGCATGGGTTTGCTCATTTAGTTTCCTAGCACTGTACTGGCAATGCATAAAGAAAGAAAAATAATTCTACAAGTATCACAAACAAGCATGATATTTTAGACCAACTGGGAGATTATCAGTCACTGAATTTTAGCCAGTAAGCTGGTCCACTTTATGGAGGCCTAGTGGAGAGCAGCTAAACCTTATATTTGCAGCATGTTTTCTTTGAAATATATGTTCACTGTCTTCCTATCAATGTGTGTGCATGTCTGCAGAAAGTACTGTATGTGATAAAATACATAGTCAAGAATATTAAATTAAAACCAGAATATAAAGTCCTTGTGATGTTGTTGTTGAACATGTTGTAAAACGTCTGTGGGCGTACTAGTTCATAAAATAAAAGCACTACTTCATACTTTCACATTCACACTTTTTTGAAAATCTGTGTTGTTGTGCAGACTGTTCTTATTTCTTAACCACAGCTTTAATGATTTGGCCACTTCACACATACTATTCTCATCTATGCAAGCCTGTCCACTCAGCCATGAGGGGGAAGGGTTAGTCCACACTTCAACTGTTGCCATTTTTTCTCACATTGCTCAGACTGCACACAGATTCAGCCAAGCCACACACAGTTGGCTGTATTTCTGTCCAGTGACGGGCTCTGCTAAAAGCTGTGAACCTGATTTAAAGTGATAATCTGAAATATCAGTGTTCAGTTGTTGTCTGTTTCCACAATCTGTGACATGATACATTCTATATGGAGTGCAGTGATGTACAGTACAGGCTCAGCATTATCAAGGAGCAGTGTGTATGTATTTGTATGTGCATGTGTGTTTCTGGTCCATCTTGGCCTATAAGACTGGCACTGCCCACTTGTCTGTTCTGCTGTTACCATGACAATGCCAACCGTGCCAAGCCAACACCATATGGTTGCTATGGTAACATTCCATTTTTCTGGCTGATGCCGGTGAGCCAGGTGTATCTGCCAGCTGGTAACGACAGGTGGATGGTAGGAGTGTTGTGTGTTGTGTCTGTTTTAGAGCAGATAAACCAAAAACTCTGAGCCTGCAGCAGACAGAATAAACCAGAACCAAATAGATCACAGAGTTGTATTTTTATCCTTTCTCTAAGACTGATATGTAGAAGCATCGCAAATCATCGTTTGTGAAATTCTCGATGGATTTACACTTCTTTTACACTTACTGTGACTCTACATCTTAAGGGCTCTGACCAGTACAAACACGACCACAAGTGACTTTTAACAAAGCTCTAACAATTCTCATTCTCTTTGCTCATTACTGCCATCAAATGTCAGTTGAGTGTATGTCTGCCTGTAGGTACAACCAAAATGGGAACTTGCTAGTTTTTGCTTGCTACAGTGAAGAAAACATTAAGTTAGACTGACTGAGAACTCTCTGTCTTACTCGTGTCACTTGTTTTAGTCAGGTTGGCAGCGACCTTTTCCCCAGGGTTTCGATGTGAGTTGGGTGTGTATGTTTTTTAGAAAGTATCAGATGCCAGAGTCAACAGACTGCAACGTATCAGCGTAACACATCACAGAGAGCACTGCTGAAATGACTCCTTCCACTGTTAGATCAACTGCTTAAGACTGTGACTCAGCTCAAGATGTTGTAATTCCACTGTTAAATATTGTGATGACTGCTGCACTCTAATGTTAAGCCTGTATTTACTTACTTTGACTTTGACTATTTGTTTTCTGCAACAGTACAAACTGTTTACAGTAACATGAAAAGGTAGAAATTAGTAGCTTAAATCTGAAAGCAGAAAGTCATTGCATATTTGTGGAAAAATGTATCTGCCAATATTAATATTATTTACAGGAACACATTTTTGTTTACATCTTCTACAAGCTGTGTCATACAATATGTACTGAAGCAGAGGTGTATAAAGTACATAAACTCAATACTCAAGTAAAAGTACTTGCTCAGAAAAATGCTCCACTACAAGTAGAAGTACCCTTGAATTTTTCTACTCAAGTATAAGAACTAAAGTACAACCTCTAAATGTTAAAGTATAACAGTAAAACTACTCCACTAAGAAAACAGTTGATAACGTTAATGTAGAAGTTTAGACCAGATTTGTTTGAAAAATTCTTAAAGGTGAAAATTATGACTAAAATGTGTTGTTACCTACAGAAAAGTAGAGTAAAGTACAAGTACCTCCAAATTTTACTTAAGTACACTAAATGTAAATGTAAGTAAATGTTCTTAGTTACTTAACAGTGTAATTTACTCATAAACCTCAGGTAGCAATAAAATACTGGATTCCTACTTCTATCTAAATGAAGATATGTTGGAAGAAAATAATACAATTAAAATACATTTTTGCATTTATTTGTTTATTTTTTATAAATTCTAGGTATCTACAGGGTAGTGTACAGGGAAACAAAAGTGAAATATATGTGTTACTGTTACCATGTAATTACAGATGAGGAAATTTGGAGCTCATAACATTTAAAATGTTAATTTTAAGTAAGTTAAAATGAAGTGAAACATTTAACATTTTATATCATTTCAATCATAAATAAAATGTTAAATGTTAGAAGTGAAACCTGAAACATTTAAGTAATGTGGAGGAGCAGATACAATGTACAACAGAAATGCTCAGATTTTGCTTTCTGCAGGGAGGATACACAGTGGGATTTGTATGGTTTAATGCTGTAAGGACATATAGTATATAACAATAACAAGTTGAGAAATGGGTTTGTATTTTTGAAAATATCTCCTGTAGCAATCATATTTGTCCAGCACTGCATCACTGTCTGTTTTTGTTTTATTTTTTCTATTTTCCAGGTATGAATACCATCTCTATGTCGCTGCAGGACAGTTGAGTACATCAACAGCCCAATTGTAGCACAGCTTATCCTTTGAGAAACTTTCAAAGACCCTTTCTGGTCTAAGAAATTATCTAATGAATTCAGTATTTTGCAGGGTAGTGTTGATATTGAACTTCAGACATAGCTAACATTTTTTTTGAGTGGATGATGCGAGTGGATTGTGTGGTGCATAAAGAATCTCAGACTTGGGGTCGTAAGGACATTCACAGCAGACCACAAAGGACAGGGAACATGAAAAATGACAAGCTCAGGTGTCTGTGTAAGAGTTTGCTCTTGCCAGGGGAGAGGTGCGTGTGTATGTGTGTGTCCTGTTGTTTTTTGCATGTGTGTCTCTCTCGCTTGCATATACACTGTAAATATCTCTGTGTTGTTGTTGTTGTGTGTGTCTTTGCCTGTGGAGAGGAGGTAAATTTTTGTTACAGGCATGGTAATCATGGCTGTTTTTAATAACTATGCTTTATAATCATTTAGCACTGATGATACACACACACACACTAGTAATGCACACGTCTCTTGAGGCACTAATGAATTTAGATGTAATAGGCGCTGAAGCTGAACATCGGGGAGGGGGCAGAGAGAGATAGATGGATGAAGAGCAAGTCAGGCTAAGAGACAGAAAGGTGAGTAAACTTTGTTTTCAGTGTAACAAAAGAACCATTTCTGCACAAAACTGTTCATGCACTGATCATTTTTCATCCCTGTGTGAGTCAATTTTGATGCCATGAGAATGAAAATTAAAGATACATTGTGTAACTTTTTTACATTTTTTTAATAGAAATATGCTCCAAAGCTCAACTTCTTGAGGGACAGGTGCTTTCCAAGCCTCTTGTGGCCCCAACTTGTTGAACAGCACTGGGAGTAGTGCTTCTAAGAGTTTTTGAGCGAGGCTTGCCCTTCTAACCAGTCAGAGAATTTAAAGAATTTCTGGTTGATTGGTAAGTTTTGGAGCACTCTCCCTTGTTATGATTTCATTACGACAGAACATGTCGAAAAGCAGCAGAGCAGGGAGAGGGAGGTCTGGCCAGAGTAGAGTGTATTGATTTCACATCTCATGCTAGCATGTTAAATTGCGTGTTGTAGCTTTAGCAAAGAATTAAAGTGAAAATGTGATGGTACAGCATTATTGCTGAGAATAACTGAATAACTTTGTATCAACTAAATCTGGTACAAATTGAACACCGGTATAATGTTAGTTACAGGATATGCTCCCCATAATCCAGTGGTTCCCAATCTTCTCAACAGTTAAGCATCTTCATGCCTCCAACAAGTAATCAGATGCAACAATTTAAGATATTTACAGACTTGATTCGACTATTGACAACTTTTAGACATATTGTGAACTTTGTTGTTTGTCACACCCTCTCTTTCTCTCTCCCCGTGTCCCTGTTTGCCTCTCTTGTCAAGCTATCTTTTCCTTGATTTGTCCATAACTAGAATTGTATGTTTGTTTCTTCACTACATCCACCTCTGTAAGCTTTTGTCTCTCCTCTCCTCTCCTCTCCTCTCCTCTCCTCTCCTCTCTCCCTTATAGGTTTAGGCAGGTACTGAATGTGGCAGAGCTGAGTGAATTGGTTGCTGAGATGGGTCATTAGCTTTTCGCCCTCACCATCGATCTGAGACAGAAGAGACGGGGCAGAAAGAGAAAGAGAGAGACAGACAGAGAGAGAGAGAGAGAGAGAGAGAGAGAGAGGGAGAGGGAGACAGGAACATGGTTGCACCTTTAAATTGAGACGAGTGGAGAGAATCAAACGCTGAATGGAGTGACCGCAACAGGATTAGTCAGGTTAAATGGATTAAACTGTCCAAAATGCTTTGTTTTAACTTAATGTCACAGATCCAGTAAGTAGGTCTGATAAGGCAGCCATTTTGTGCCCTGTCATGTATGACACAGTATCCAGTTTATTTGGCAACACAAAATGATATCCACAAAACCAGCAAAGAGGATTATTTTCTCAGTTATCCAGACCAGCTAATCTACTAAGCAGAATTAATTAGCTAATTCTACAGATGAAGTAGTCTGAATGTTATTTTAATCCATTTGTGAAGATTTTTGAAACCTTTTAAACTGTGCATTTCCTTTACCCTCTTTCTATGCATATTTTTCATCCTTCCCTACATCCTTTTCTTCCCTCTTTCTCTTTACATTCATTCATTTTCCTTCTTTTGCCAACACCGTGTAATTATCATGGAAGATGTGCTGCGTTTGTGTTTCTCTTTTCACAATTCTTACATGCAGGCTCAGCACATCTATTTAGAAGTGTAGGTGGAAATTCCTATATGGTTAAATACCTCAACGCACTCATCTCGTCCCTGCCACCATCTTTACAATCTTAACAAGCTGTGACATCACCGCCTCGCCGTTCTAACGGACTGTGACATCACTGCTGTTGTGTTTATTGATTAAAACGCTGGCAGCCTTCAGGAAGTTGAAATAAGATCCCAATCCAATCATGGCTCGACTTAATGGCATTAGTAGCTGCCATTGGCTAGATGGTTGCTCAGTAACATGATTAGTACTAAAGCAGTTTGATGTTAATGAGATTTGCTCTTATTGGTGTCTGATCAAATCACATCAGGAGTGAGGGTGCACACTTGCACTCTGAAATACACACACACACACCTTAAAAATGCAAGAGGAGACACGCACACACATGTATTAATGCTCAAGTTAACCAAAATACATTGAGACTGTCAAATATCGCATGTGTAAACACAAACAAACACACAAGTAAGATGTACACGCGCACACACACATACACACACAGGCTGGATGATTTCATTGCATTAAAAGAAAAATTCAATCTCAAAAAATGTTATCAGGATAAAGAGAGTGGCGAGTGGAGGAAGAGAGAAAAATAGGAAACAAAATGATGAGTACAACTTCTTCGTTATGACCCAAAGATGAGTCATGGGATGTTTACAATCTGTGCCCAAAATGATTCTGTTAAAGCTGCTGATTTTGAGGCACAACAACAAACTGGAACAGGGAGATAGAAGCTCCCCAGAATCCACTAAAATCAACAACATCAATCTGTGGTGAAAAACTCCATCAATCCCCTGGAATTGATCCACCTGGAGAAGCAAAGCAAAGAGGTAAAACATCCCAGCGGGGTACACTGGAGAATCAAATCCAAGCCACGTAGGCCTGTTTTAAGTCAAACATGTGCTTTGATTTTTTGTCAGGGGTTTTTAATGTCATACAACCCAGTCTCAACATGCTTAACTGCATCTGTCTCAAGAGGTTTCACATTATTACAACAGGAGGAACAAGGAAGATACAGAGCAATACAGAATCATGACCAGTGGCTATACTGTGGCATAATGAGTATTAATAATCTTAACAATCTTATTGAACCTTGAGAACATTTGGATAATTTGGTCCAAAATGATATACATGTCATTTGAAAATTACCAAAAATATAATGGATTTCCTTTGAAAAACACATTTTTATGAAGAACTGGATAAAAACCCCTTGGTTGACAAAATAATATCACTCATGCAGACGAAGTCCTCCTAATGCAGTGCTATGATCATTAAGTATTGGTTTTGATGACTTGCTTGGCAAATGGACACAGCTCACGACAACCTGCCAATTGGCCACAGCCTGGTTATGAATATTCATGAGAACCAGTTAACTGCGGACACTCAGACACGCACATTTAATGTCTGCAATGAACTTGCTACATTTGAACTACTTTTGAACTTTGAACATCCTTTCCTCTCTGTTTTAGGCTTCTGTCCTAACCAAACGTGCAATTTCACGCTCCAAAAGTGAAAAAGTGGGAAAAATGCCTTCCATGGAGGGAAAATCTGGAAAAGATTTGGTTCAAGATGTGAAGGTTCCTCAAATTTTATAAAGCAGTTACGTATGACTGTTCAGAGAGAGTAAGTTGCTTTTATACGTTGTATGTTGCCTCAGATTGTCTTTGTAACTGCACAGTGCAACAGTGGATCACACAATACAGCTCTTGTCATTGAACCCTTGTAATTAATGTTTTAGACGACTTTCAGAGCACAGAGTAATGATGCGATCGAAGTCTCTGTGCAATAGGTAGCATTCATTAGTCAAAATCAATCCACTAATTAATACTCATAACAGAAAAATGCCAGTGTTTCTGACACCTGCAACTGTGGTCTGATTAACATTAACAAAAAAATAACTAAGGTTAAATTAGGGTTATAGTTAGGAACCTAAAACACTTGGTGAAGTTGACGGTTATGGTTATCTCTGTGACAGCGCGCCAGTTTGCCTTTTCGATCACCATATCCTTCAGGACTGTTCACATTACAGTTTTATTTTTGACATGTAAAGGGTTGTGATCACATTTGGGATGCGGAAAATAAATAAATATTTATCAGCAAGACTGTAAACAGAGCAGGATAGAGAGACAGATGGTGTTAAGAGAGTAGTGTGATTGTGCACGAACTATGATGATATAGCATAGGCCAAAAAGGTGGCAAAAGGAACATTACTTCCTTAGCTGGCAGTGACATCAGTCAGCAGAATTATCAAATGCTGAGCTAATTCCTGTGTTTTCACACAATGTTTTCCAATTTATTCACCTTATTGTTGAGATAACTGTATAGTGTTCACAGGTGGCAAATCTCCCCCATTTCACCCATAATCTCTCTGTCTGTTGCATTACAGTTAATTCAGAATTTAGGTTGAACATCTGAACAAATCAAAGTTCCTCAATTCTTCAGCATATTGTATGTGTAGAACTATATCTGCTTCCCACATAAGGTGCCACTTACAGACAGCATCTTTACTGTATGCTTCTTTTTTTAAAACTGTGTGTGCAAATGTGAAGGAAGCTGAAATATGTCTGTGTGCGTGTGTATTTTGTGTTGTTGCTTCTTGGGAGACAAATATCCTCCCACAAAACAACGCAAAGGTAAAAACCTGTTGGTGGTGGTTTATTGTATGTGATAGATGCAGGGTTCTTTTCACTTGTGAGGTTGAAACGCCGTCTCGTCTTTTCACTCTTACTGATTCCCTTATAATTAATCAGCCATGCAATTATACTGCAGAATGGGTGGGGGCTGGAGGGTCAGGGCGTAGAGAGACACAGGGAACCACGGAGAGAGAGACAGACTATAAAAACTTCTATTGTGGGGGAGCAGGAGAAAAAACGAATTAGACGAAGAGAGAGACTGAGATGAGAAAGAGAGGGTTTCTCTTGAAAGGTGATAATAAGGAGCCCTTAAAAGAACAAATGAAAATGTCATTTCTCCTTCCCCCTCTTGCCTCCCCCTCTTTCGTCCTGTGGAGGGATAATGAGGGGGAAAGGGAGAAAGTGAGGGAGAACAAGTGTTTCTCAACATGACACCTTTTGTTGAAACATCTCTGCACTTCTAAACTCCCCTCTCTTTTTTCATGTACTGTGAAGTCCTTCCTCCTCCTCCTCCTCACCATCCAGCCTACCTTCCTTCCCTGTCGCCTGCTCAGCACACTTTTCCCTTTGTTGCGTGTGATTTTTTTTCCCTCTCGTAAAGACATGTCTTCCACCCACCCACACCACCACTTCCATCAACCCGTTTCCTCCCTTGCCTGCACTCCTGTACACTGGACATTAATTCCAGGTTGTTATCAAGACGATAGGTTTGGATTGGGCCAGAGCAGAGGCTATGTCCCCTTTCTCAGCCAATAGAAAGGTCACTTATTATGGTAATAGGACACAGTTTGATATTAGAACCGCTCTCTTTGTTCCAGACAAGTTTCATTACTCTAGAGAATCTCTCATTACAAAGAGCTACACCTCACTCTCACTCTCTTTTGTAGAGAAGATAATGCATGAGGAGGGTGGACGTAGGAACGCTGCTTGCTGTAAATATGCAGCTGAGGTGCCCTTGAGCAAATTAGTTAGCGTGTAACTATTTCTGTGGACGCTGGTGATCATTTTGCTAGCGCAAATCATAAAATGAAACTATACACCAGCTTTTAGTTGCTTTACATATGCAATCAAAGAAGATCATACTGAATGACGTCTTCATCTTCACAAACACGTCTTGTCCTCAGTAAACATTTGAAACCATTTAAGTGGCAGAACTGCTTTTAGCGTCGCAGTCAATAGGAGACTTCAGTGTTCAGCACTGCCTCACCTCCTTTGAGGCCATTTCCTACTGTAAGCGACGACCACTGAGAAACCAGTAATTTCCAGTGAAAGGTGAGTGCAGAGCCACGAGCAGCAGGCAGGCAGAGCAAGAAACTGGCTCCTTCTAATGGAAACCACTGTGAAGCGGCAGGTGAATCTTGTTGAGCTTTTTGAAGCCGTCTGCACACCACGCGCTGCTCGACCATTGACATGACAGCCTCGATCCCTTCTGTCAGAGAAGAAAAGGTGACTCTTGCTGCGTGTGGTTTGCTTCTGATGTGTACTGTAGAAGAGTTGTCTGAGTCATGAGCAGCAAGAGGTGCTGTATGTACAGTCCTGCAGTAAATTCTGCAACGATCTTTAGATGAATCCAACTTCATTGTGTGAAGTTGGATGCTGTGGAAGCATGGGTTAGTTATTTAGGTGTACTGACAATTTAGTATTTTAGTAATTGATTTCTACCCTGTTTTGGTATTATACGTATAGAAGCTGGTTAGACTGGACCCCTGTTTGTAACAACTGGACAATAGAAAGTAATATATGTTTTGATTTGAACTGAAATTCTATGCTTCATCTAAATCTTGCAAATTATATCCACTGACATATTTACATACAGCATTTGGTTATGCATTAAACAAAACGACGACTGAATAGTTAACAGGAGCAGCAATAAGAAAAGAGCGAAAATAAATTCATCAATATAAAGTGGAAAACAAAGGAAAGATGGTTCACTAGATGCCACAAAAGACAGACAAGCTTCAAGTATTTTGAGGATTAATGACAAAATCAGCACATTCATAATCCTGATGACATTACTGATGTCTGTACACTGGAAACTCTGCTTCCTTCTCCTCTCAGTGTTCCAACAGAGAAACAACGTTGCAGAGAGGGTGCGTGGGTCTGCAGGCGACGCGCTGCTTATCGTCTGAGAAAGAGTTTAGGATGATTCTGTTATGCAGCCACAGGGAGGCTAAGTCCAGCTGGACCAGACTGATCAGACATCAGTGAAACACACCGTGGAATCAGACAAGACTATTACCAAAAGATAGAAGGAGTGTGCGCATGTATGTGTGTGTGTGCTTCAGTCTTATGCTCTCACTTTTCAAAAATTACTTGTATATGCATGTGTATGTGTGTGGGTGTGTGTGTGGAGGGAGATAACAGATGGGCGATAGAAGAATCAGTAAATTAATCCTCAACACATCGCAGAGCACTAATTACTGATTAATAACCACTGGACTGCTCTTCTGTCTTTTTTTTGCTCTCTCTCTCTCTCTCTCTCTCTCTCTCACACACACACACACACACACACACACACACACACACACACACACACAC
>JAUMHL010000017.1:15170398-15187764 GCA_032362345.1 Sandelia bainsii
TCACCTGAGCCAACTCTAACTATAAGCTTTATCAAAAAGGAAAGTTTTAAGCCTAGCCTTAAAGGTAGAGAGGGTGTGTTTCATTTTAAAATTCAAATTCATTTTATTATTACTATATTTAGAATAACTCAGATGTTCATTCAGAGAGAAAGGGTCCATGCCACTAACTAAAAGTTAAATAAAAACTAGGCAACTATTTCTAGTTTCTAATTACTCATATGTTACTCTATAAAAAGAAGTGTAAAGAAGAATAGAAAAATATGCACGCTGTGAAAATATTTTCATTATTCAGTCTTATAGTTCAGACTGGCTGTTTCAAAAATAGGTTTTTAAACAAATAAAAAAAATTAAACCTTGTTTTCATCCATTCAAACTTGTCTCAGCATTTCACACAGAACATTGCAATGACAGCTTCCAGCTAATTTACTCTAACAGAGCAGCTTAATGTGTCGGCATGATTAAAAGTCATGATTTAATATGTTCTTAATATACTTTTCTAGTTTTGTACATGCTATATTATCCAGCTGTGCTCTGAGAGACTTTAAATCATGCAGATCACTGAATGACTAATGTGTTTGTGTCTGTATGCTTTTTGTTTTTGCTTTGTGTCTAACGAAGATCTGTGTTAGATCAAAACTTTTTGTTAATTTAAATCTGTTGGCAGACATCACTGCAGTGTGTACCTCTTTTCATATTTAGATTTTGCCTTCCGCTTGTTTTTTAAATCCACCAGCTGGAGTTGTTTGGAAGTTTTACCAGTGTAAAATGTAGCAGCAATGAAGTAAAAAAGGCCAGAGAAAAGTGAATGTAATACAATTGTAAACAAATCTGTTCAAGCGAGGATTCAAGACTGATGTTCGCGCACACACACAGATCATCCTTTCTCCTGCTGTTGAAACAGTATCGACGAACAGCTGCTGAGAACCAATATCACTAATGACTGACCCCATAACATGCAACAAATACACACACTCTGATACACACCCTACACTTGGCTACCAGTCAGCAGAGCATGAGTGTTGCGCATTAGCACATGTACTGTGCAGCATGTGCGTGTGTGTGCATGTCTGTGTCAGATGTGGGTCATTGTGTGTGCGATCTGTGTCTGATGACATTAATTTTAATCAGCATCTGTCTGTCCGTGCCACAGCTGCCTCAGCATAGAAATGGAGAAACTAGAGTAGACTGGGTTTTGCAAATGTACCTGTAATGTAAATCAACATGTAATACTGTTGTAATAGACTAGTAATTCAGTTAACCATGTGTGTTGTAGCATAAATGACAACATGCATGTCATGTGAGAGCAACCTTCCATTGAGAATCATATTTTCTGAGAACAGAAAATCGGGATAAAATGAATGTATGCTTTCAGTAGTTGCCCATCACTAATGAGTACTAAAGGGCCGCTTAAGTAGGTTTCAAGTATGTTGCTTATTGAGAACGGATATGTTTTATGTTTTGAAAGCTAATAAGTACATAGGAGCAAAACTGAGAAGAAAACATGAGTTTGTTGTCAAGGCAAATAGTTTGAATTCATGATTGTGGATGAAAGAAATAACTGTCTAACTGAGTCTGTAGATTGTGTAACAGGTTGGGTAAGTTTTCACTGAAAACAGCTTCCTGGTTCTGTTATAAAACAACACCACATTGAACATAATAATTTGGTATTATTATAGATGTTAAAAACTGCTTACTCTTTTGGTCTTTTATGCAACTGTTTCACTTCTCACTTTACAAACGCTGCTACTAAACATCAACAAACAAACTTTAGTTTCTCCCCAAACTCTGCTTTGTAAAAGTAGAGTTTGACGATGAGATGATGATGACCAATGATGAGACCAAATTACCTTCATAATATTGCCTCGGTGGCTGACAAACCCAACACACTGTAACTTGGTAAATGTCAAACCTTACTCAACAACACATCAATTACACAGCTCAGAGGGCTACAAAGGAAGAAAAAGGAAAGAAACAAGTTAACTTCTTAATTGTTGGACAGCCAGTTGCACTTTTACATGAAAAGTAACATCAATTATTTCCTGAGAATTATGTCCTTGAACAACCAGTTTAGCCAAACATTCTGTACTCTCACTGTACTATAAATGTACACTTGGTATCCAGATATTAGTAATTAGAAACAATTCTGCGGTGTATTCAGCATGTTGTATTAATTTCTGGTTGCTTCCAAATATGATATGGACAACCATATGGTATATATACATTCAGATGCCACTGACAGGTTGGGCAGGTTGGGTTTAATAAAAAAATCAAGGTTAGACAAATCTAATCAATGTACAGAAAGTCATTGTGTTCATTCTATTGGTGGCAGATCTGAGATGAGGCTTCCTCCACATCTGCTAACCTCTAGCTCAAAGAGATTAAATATGATCCATGCTTATTGAGATGTTTAATTATCATAATGCTCTCATTATGTTGCTACTGCCAGCGATGCATTATTTCATCACTCATGTTTAACCTGGTAGGTTAGTGTGGGCATACATTTTCAGTGACAGTTGAGCCAG
Organism: Sandelia bainsii; assembly: GCA_032362345.1. Lineage (NCBI taxonomy): Eukaryota > Metazoa > Chordata > Actinopteri > Anabantiformes > Anabantidae > Sandelia > Sandelia bainsii. Next base: position 15,172,921 of record JAUMHL010000017.1, read on the forward strand.
AGTCACAGAGAGAGAAACATATGAATGATGTACAGAAGAGTTTACAATAAAGAAAGTAAACAACTATCAGAGTCCATCATGTAAGGAATGAAAAAACTTCACAGTATAGAAAATCAAGAAAAGCAGCAGGTGTAGGAACCAGAAAGTGTTTTGACTAGCCTATTTTTAAAGGATATGGGTGGGATGAAAAGATCAATTTTAGGGATTTTGGAACTCACTGCAGTCTCTGGCAGCAGCACAGTGGAGTGGGTTACAGCCAAAGAAGGCGTGAGCTTCAGGGAGGGGGAGAGGAACGGAGAAATTGCTGGAGCTGGTGGAGATGTGGACTGGTGAGCTCAGATAAAGCAGAGTCTTGCCAGGGATGGATTTTCAGATGAGTTGGTCTGATGAATGAGTGAATACAGCACTGATAGACTTGTAAGACTGCCCATAACTTTTTAATATTTATGACAGTGCCAGCTGACCAAAGTGATTTTATTATAATGTGCCGGCCAAGTTGAGTGCTCAGAGTCCCACCTAGCATGCTGCACTAGATCTCTTTAATTCACCATACTCCCTCCAAAGTGGCAGGTTTTCCACAATTACCTGAAATATGTATCATTAAATAGTAATAAACCTCATGGTAATTAGTGTATAGTAATGACTATAAACTCTTAATATCAGAAGAGAATTAAAGAGAAAATTAAGATAATTAAGAGAAATTAAGTACAAGATTTCTACAATATTTCTAAATAAATTTAAACTCAAATAGCAACATATTTAGCTACAATAGCTATATAAAGCATAAAAAAAGTCATTTACTTTCACTAAGTCATTCATAATTAAAATTGAAATATAGTAGAAAAATGAGTCTTAAACCATTAAAAAGTAAGAAAAAAATGACTGAAAGGGAAATACAAATATACATGTTAAACGGTCAAGCAAAGGACTTGAAGTACTGGAAATATTAAATGTTAGACAGTTGTATTATTTTACAACCTCTTTACTGTCAGGTAGCAGTAGCATTTGACTTGCTCATTCCTGACTTTGCCGAAGTGTAATTTTGGTCAAGTGCAGCTTGCCCAAAATGTGCCCAGAATGTGAACCTGGACAGAAAAGATAACCACATTAGCCCCTCACTGACCTCCTTGAATTTGCTCCAATTTCAAGGTTCTCTAGCTGACATTATATTACACAGACTTACACCATCTGAAGCCTGTCTGAACCCACAATGCAGAGCTATATATAGAATTAACAACAAAAAAATAAAAAAATACATTTTTCTCTTTGTCCTATAGAAAATTCTTTGGTATTTGCAATAGTTTTCCTGCTCTTGAAAAGGTACCGTGGCCTAGTTTAAGATCTAAAACCCTACTGTTTAATACAGTACAAACCTATCATCAATAACCTTATATTGTGTGTGAACCTTTACCTTTCTCTAGTTTTATAGAGTATTTGATTATGGCTTATGCATATTACTGTATGCATAGTATCATAATATACATACTGATTCCCATGAGTTAAACTATATTTTATATATATATATATATAATGTGTATTATATTTAAACTATAGTTGATTCCATTTTTTTTTCAAATTTTTCAACTAGAACTCAAGAGTTATACTTTCCTTTATGCCACAGCCACATCCATCCAGCAGATTGACTTTTCAACCAATAGTGACAATAATGTAAAGAAAAAAGGACATATGAGGTTATTGTCCCACAGAAACAATTCACCAAACTAAGCCAACAAAGCTGCAGAGGTGGCAGTGGGACAATTTGGATTCACTGTGACAATTTTATCGCTCTGAAAGCAGCTCTGTGGTGTGGGAGGCACAGACACACACACACATACACACACATATGTGACATATACTTGCACACATGCATACATTTACATACACTCACCCACGCAGGATACTGTACAGTATATGGGCACATGCGTGGACATATGAGCAAGGCAGAGTTATTACGCAGACTCTCACATACACAAATCCAACCATACACAACCATACTATGGCACTCCCACATACATATACACACAGTGTCTTTGTGAGCCAGATGTGAGAAGGATTAGCAAAGTTGGCAGTCAGCACAGAGCTCCTTATCCACTGAAGCTAATTCAGTTTACTACGCTACCTTGCTCTCACTTTCTATCTTTGTCTCCATCTTCACTTTTTGATCTCTCTGCCTGTCTCTTTTTTTCTCTTCTATCCCCACTCTTTCTCTCCTCCTGGCCTCTTCCTCAGCCTTTCCTCTGTTGCTTTCAGCACCAGCAACAGTGCTTGATATGCTTTGTCAGGAAGGTGAAGTTGTCTCAGAATGTGCACCATGCCTCTGGCTGTAAAAGCCCTGTGCTAATAAAGGTGGGTGACGTTACCCAAGAGGTTCTCTCTGTGAAAACTGATAAAAGCTGTGTCAATATGACTGCACTATTTGAAGCTATTTTGAGTTATTTGACCTCTGTAGGTAGGGCAGCGCCTTGGATTTAGTTTTACCCTAGAAAACCCAAGCTCCCCAACCTAAGCTAAGTCTAAATGGTGCTACGTTCTCCCAGGAGCTGTTAGGGATTCAGCATCTTGTTCAAAGACACTTAGGTCAGTCATGAGTAATTCAAAAAATTTAAATGCACATCTTTTTAAAATATTTGGTTGTTATAGCTTGTTGATGTAGAAAATGGTGAACTGTAGCCACTAACACACCAGCAAGCCAAGAACATAATGGTGGGCATCAGTCAGAAAAGCTCCCCAAGAATGGAACTATTAGTTAACATATTTTTTGGAAAGCAGATATTTGTAGCATTGATTCTTGCCTTATAACTGCCTGCAAACCATTAGCAATACCAACAGAGGTAGTTAAATACAAGTAGAGGTTACAAGACAGTAGCTGCCTCCATCTTTGATATTCTTTTCTACCAAAGTCAGCAGTGGCACAAATTTGCACATCAGAGTTCATCAGTCAGTTTTTATTGGTGAAGAATATCTGTCAGATACATGTGTGTGCGTATATACTGTATATACATGTGTGTGTGTTATTTTAACATTCTGTTACCTTTGTTTTGTTGTTTTGAGTTCTCTGACTGCTGGTGATTATGACTTTATATTTATCACACAGACATTAGAGCGGTATCACCTTTGCCTCCACAGGGGTTGAAAACCTGGGTCACCTCGTTGAAGGACAGCCACCGAGATTGCCATATGTCACACAGTCACACAGTACACACAGTACACACTTTACATCTTGTGCTTAATTGGCTCCGATGGGATTGACTGAAACAACCTTTCAGTTTGACCCCAGATGACATGGCACAACCCAACCCACACTCAGGCTAAATCAGAGCCAATAAGGTCTGAAAATACTCTACCTGTGTAAGCACTGGGTGGTTCCAGATGATAGGCTGTAAACCATAAGGGCTTATTGTGAAACATTGGTCATAGAGCTAATTTTTCAAAGAGGTCCTCTCTGAAAATTGAGTTTTTTTTTCACAATTTAGTTACAGAAAGGTCCACCCTATTACTATAATTCGGTAAACTTAAAGGAATGGCAAAAGCCCAGCATACAAATAATATCATTTATCACTGAAAAGTACAGATGCAGGTATTGAATACAATTTGGGGCATGAGTGCAGCAATGACCAATAACAAGATACTAGGTCTCCTTAGTAATAAATCAACAGACCCGGAGGTCACCAAGCTATCAGCACATTCGTTCTTTTTATATGACTCCGTTGCTTGTAGTTTAATGTTGTTTTCAGAATCATAATGGTTAAAAGTTGAAAGTGCTTCTGAGGATATTCATGTTTTAGAGTCACTCCAGAACACACTGTCAAAGGGAACACACACCTTTCCTCTTTCACAGTTTCAGTAATTCTTGTCTTTTATGCTGTAGTTCACTGTTCAAGTTTGCTCTTGTTTGCCATTATCACGCTTCATTTTATTAGCAAGTAGATTGTTAAGCAATATAAAAAAAAGCAGTATACATTTTCCTCCCTGCCTCTGTTCTCTGGGTGTGCCATGTTTTTCCACATAATGTGTATTTTCTTGCAAATACTTTCCCGGCTATAGGCATAGTGTCCTAATTCAGAAATTCACTCATGCAACAATTTGAGGCCAGACTGACCCTGGCTCTACTTGATTTGGATGAAATTTGACCACCAAGCCACGAATGGCATGCTGGTAGGTTCACAGTTACACTCTGTAGAGACTCACACTGACAAGTGTCGTTTAGACTCTGAATTACCTTGTCTGAGTGGATTGGCCCTGATGCCTCATAGTGTGAGGTCATTTTACATTCACAGTGTCTGAAAAAACAAGAAGCAGCAAGTTTAGTTTCAAATTAAAAGTAAACACTTAAGCACTATTGAACACTTATTCCAGGGACATGACCACATTACAATCATGTTCTTTCTAAAAATGATGCTGAACTGTACCTGTGTTCAAATTAAGAGAATAAAATAACACGTGCCTAGCATGCAATACAACACGTCCATTCATTTATCCCAGTAATAGTGCTGCACAGCTGGGTGATCTCCGTTTGTTAAGAAGAGGTGTGTACAATATATGCAACCTACTAGCTACATACAGTAGAAATCTGATTTTTAGTTTTTAACAAAGCACATGCTGGTTTTAAAGTGAACCGTGACAACTTTCCACCTTCAGTGCATCACAAAATGTTTGCTGAGATGTGAAGGATGGTTGAGCTGGCATCCAGTGTCTGAATCTGTCATCTTTTTGGAGGCCATTTTAAGGTGTGTATATGTGAGTGTGTGTGGTTGTGTGACAGTGACGGAGCGAGAACGATGGATACCTGACAGAATGACATGCTGTTTACATGCCACATCACCGTATGAAACCTACCTCAACTGTGCTGTCTAAACACACACACACTCGCACAGATGCATACACACACAACAATGTCTGAATGTCTGTAAAGAGATGACAAGTTTCTCGGCTCAAAGATTTTGTCGCCTTGTCAGCTGTGTGTGTGTGTGTGTGTGTGTTAAAGTGGAGCAAGGTTGTATCATGAGAAGGTAGACAGTTTGTAAGCCTAGACCTGGACAAAAGGCCAGGGTTTTACTTGACATATATCAGTAGGTAATGACATTGGCATCATTGTTCACATAGTTCCTTGCGTACTTGGTTTATGTCTGAAAGATTTAGCCATGAGGGGGCAGACTAGAGCCTAATCACTCCTGATCAACAGAATTTATTCCTCGTGAACTTAAACATAAACAGAAGCCGTGTCGACACAGATTAATGTTGAGACAACCACAGGCAGGTATATAGATGCAGGACGTTGTGGAAAAACTTGAAATGCCTTTTTTTTTTACACTTACCACTATTTTTGTGGTGATTCAAAGATGTTGCTAAGTTAATCACATACTGCCCCACCGGTTATACGCGGGACTGCATTTTGTGTATACGTAGTGTTGATTTTTGACGACGTAATTTATGCGGGATAAGTGGGGGCGCCATGTTATATGTGCAACTGCGTAGTTAACGGCAAGTATGCCCCCCCCTAAAGTGTAAAAATGGAAGAAGAAAAAGGACAACATACTGCTTACTTGTTTTACTCTAAATGGAGAAATATATTCAGTATGGTAGCTGCATGTGATATTTATTTATTTACACATCAGAATTTGTATTCTCATAGTTTTATTGATGCCTGAGGTCTTAATTACTAATTTAGAACACAAAAACATTCTAATTAAGTGCTTTAAACAATATGTGGGACTGGAAACTGTTGATGAGTGTCAGAGGAAGATGTTCTGTTCACTGCGTTTTAACAACCCTCCATATCTCCACCCAGCTGTCATTCTCTTCGCACACCATAAAAAAGTAAATAAAATAAAAAATACATTGTTTTCTGAAGCAAATGTCTGCTATTTTACTGTGAATATATTTCTCAGACTTACTGTAATGCAGTGTCAGCTTGTGTATGTACTTACCGTGTTCCCACAGATGGCTGCATCATCTGTAGTCAAATCAAACAGCCAAAGGAACAAACTGAAAACTTTAAATTCTCCTCTAACTTTTTCTCTCTGTTGACCTTTAATTCATATGTAATTCAGTTCTCTTGTTTTTGCCCTTTCTCAGCCTTATCTTTTTCCTGCTCATTTTTCTTTCCTCTTACTTTTCACATTTTCATTCAGATGTTTTCAACTGTGTGAAAAATGAATCCATTTTAGTCTCCTTTATGTTTCTTGGTTTTTTTCTTCTTCTTTTCTTTACTTTCTCACTTTGGTTCAACCCACTTTCACAGTGCGTTGGAAGCACACAGACATAAGCCAAACCAAAGCCAAAATTACACCCACCTTGAAAGACACACAAACACACACACATTCCCTTCATACATATTTCACCATAACAAAAACATACATTAGATGATAAGACAAACATAACAATATAACTCAATCTTCTGTAGCCCAAAAGAGAAGATAAATCATAGTTTTTAATGTTTATTTCCACACAAGGCTACAACAGAGATGAAGTTTGCACATTAATATCACAGAAAACTACATCCTTACAATAGTACTGCACAGTAAAAACGTTCACCTCTAAATTACCTCTTCAAGAACGGAATAAATTGAAATATAGTTCAGCTTGTTCTGTTAACACCCAACGTTATCTTGTCTTCCTACAGCAACACCATATCAGCAGTTCAGTTTCAATTATAGCACACCAACAAAATCCTGAGGCATTCTTCACAATGTATATGCAACATTGTGACAATCTCGCCATTCCTTTTCTCAAAATTGATCCCAAAACTAAAAATGATTCATATGTAAATGAATGATACTTTGACTTCCTCTCACAAACAAGACAGCGCAGGAAATTAGATTTTAAAGTTGGGATGGTTTGGTTATTACAATGCCAAAAACATCCCTGGTGTCGTCAGGTGAATCCACAGGGAGCTTATAGAAACATGGAAGTGACATTCTGACTTTCATTTTGGGTTGTTGATGAAGTCTCTCATCATTCATATCACTTGACATTATACGTGATATTTCACTATGGTGAAATTTTGCGGCTATTAAAGTATGTCAGTCTCTATATAATTGAGTTTTCACAGTACAATGTAAGGAAAATAGCTTTTTTGAACAAAAACAACACATAATCATAGTATCTGTGACAAAGTTTTCACAAATTTTACATTGCAAATGTTACAATTTTATCACATTGCTTGAATCTGACTGTAGATTGCCAACTTTGTATAAATGCTTTTTAATTCAGTTCAAGTCCTGTAATGAAGTATTTGATGACTCAACTCAGAGAGTCTGACACAGGAATCTTTTGTACTTAATTAACTACTATATTATATATTATAATACTTATTACTATTATATTACTTTCTCACTATATTCAGACACTGTAATATGGAACCTGGGGGCATGTTCATGATATACAGCCTTTTTCTGTCTTTGGTTGATGTTGAACATTTTGTGTTTTTCAGTCTGTCCTTTATCTGTACTTGTTTACCTGTTCAGTTAGAATTAAAATAAATGTATTGTTAATTTTATTTATTAGTCAGAATTTTCTTTTATGATTCAAATCAATATTATGGAAGATATTGTATACTGGTAGCTGTGTATACAGCTACACATGTCAGAAAAACAAACAACTTCACCAGTTACAAATTCTGTCCCAGCACTAATCATGTGTTTAAAAACAGACATTTTTATACTTCTTTTTCTTCTTTATTTTTTAAGATATGACTAGCAGAACAATAAAGTTAATTTGAAAACAGCTTCTACTTTTATGATTATTATCATATTAAATGTAATTGAAAGATTCACTGATACATTATTTTCATTGTGAAATTAATACAAAGGAGAATGTGCACCAGTTAAAGTGAAAAACTTGAGCTGTCACCACACCTACTGTACTTACCAACAATGACCTACAGTTCCTCCACCAGTCTCCTCACTGAACAAATCACACCAGACACGCTACAGATGACCCCCAGACTCAGTATACCAACATCTACCAGCCGGTCCTTCACAGTGAGGTGGTCCCACTGCAGTCTGAGGTGAAACAGGCATGGCAGTATGAGTGTCATGGCCGCCCCGGTCACGCTGCCTGTCAAACCCATCAACAGGGAAAACCTGGGCACAAGCAGGGCCAGTAGGTATGATGACATCAGCAAGGCACCACGGACAAGCAGAGCAGGACGTGACACACCTCGACCTCCATGTTTGGAGTATGATGAGACAGCAGAGTCTGGAGATAGATTAAAGCAGAGGAGTTGAAAATGTAGACAAAGGTTTTGGTGACTTTGTTTGTATTCACCCTGAAAGCAAAGTTTGTTTATTGGTCACTCAGTGGAAGTAGTGGTATCAGGACAAATTAAGTAACATTATGTACAGTAAGAATGGACAATTATGTTTAAGAGAACAGGACTGGGATGCTTAAAATTACCTTTAAATTAAGTGAAATTGTCATGATTGCTGCCTTGGTTGTGTTTATTCTGACTCTTGATGCCTCACTGCTGCCAGATCGCCACTTTATGGATTATCACACAATTCTTTCACCAGGACTTCATTCAAATATCATAATCTGCTATCTTCCCAACTTTCCACAATCTGTAACTGTAAAAATCTCAGCAGTGGTGAAAATTGTGATGACAGTCAACAGTCTTAGTGAGGTTAAATATTAAATAACAGAGGATCATAGTAGTCACATTGTAGTCACTGTAACCTGTAAAATTTAGATCTTTTGCATCATCATCATCATCATTATCATCATCTTAACCATCACATGGACACAAACCACTATAAATTGGTCTTTTTTTGACTTCCTGAAAGAATGTTTAGGGGAATCTACTTTGGGTTATGTCAGTGCTATTTAAAAGAAAACAATGCATTTGTCAGAAGTGTTCACCTCCAAATATACAGGTCTGAAGTATTTCAGCAGCTGAGTAAAATGGCAGAGGGTAGGACAGAAGGGCTTTAGCCAACAGGCACAGGTTGACTACAGGTCGAAGGTCAGAGGGCAGATTGTCTGTGATGACCTCACTGGTCTGTGCTGCCCAGGTCAACACGGCCTAATGGGAGAAGAAAATACATTGTATTTTGTATTTTTATTCTTTCCTATTAATATTTTCTGACTTTTGGGCAATCAACATCAACAAACAAGTAGGAATGCATATTTACACACATCATCCCAAAAAAGGTTATTCAGTGGCAACTGGACTTTGTTTTAGTTCCTTGAAGACGTTTCACCTTCCATTCCAGAAGGCTTTCTCAATTCTGATTTGAGAATTGAGGGAGGAAGATCTGTGAAGTGTAGGAGAAGATGATTCTGAATTGCCTTTCTTAATTCTGAACTGAGAAAGCCTTCTGGAATGGAAGGTGAAATGTCTTCAAGGAACTAAAACGAAGTCCAGTTGCCACTGAATAACCTTTTTTGGGATAACCATGACCTGGATGACTGAGAATCTTCACAGACATTTACACACATCAGTATCACTTATTGTATAATTAACTGAGATAGTCAACCAGCAACTGACCAGTAAAGAAAACATAGTTTTCATGATGCAGGCAGCACCGTGAGTCCAACCCAGCATGGCATTAAACTGCCCTCTGTCCTCCATGCTGCCCTCTAGAGGAGGGAGGAAGATCTGTGAAGTGTAGGAGAAGATGATGACGCCCACAGAGACCAGGAAGTCCTCCGGGTTCACCGACAGAGACAGAAAGGACCAAGACCAGCTGCTGGCCCGACTCAGACAGTACAGCATGACCAAAAGGCTGGCATAGGGTCGCAGACGAAAGAAGAATAGAAAATAAAAGCAGTTAAATAAAATTATTGTTAGGTTAAGACAGCCTAATAAGAACTGCTTCCACTCAAGTACACATGAAGGTGAAAGAAGTAAGAATGATGACGAAGATGTAGGAAGAAAAAACACATGTACAGAAGAATTAATAAAGAAACTAGACATTTCAATCTATTTAAATTAATAAAATACTAAATACATTTTTCTATTTTAAGATATGAACTGAATGATTCATTTATACTATATGCTTTTAATAATATTAATTAGTAATAATATGAATAATGACATACTTTATTGATCTTCTTGGGGGAGGGGATGTTGTTGGACAGTTGCCAGTCTACCCCCTGAGCTTCTTCTCCTAACTCTTAAGCTAAATAAGCTTTAAATAATAAATGGGTTACCTAAAAATAAAAGCTAGGCTGATTTTTATGAGAGAACAAATCATATATTAAATTCATATGTAACAAAATAAGAGAATTAGCTTTATTAACTGAATTTTACACTGTTATTTGCATATAAATATAAATAACATAATAACATGAGAAAATATAAAGTAACAAATCACCCATGTAAAATTAACACTGACAGTAGTAAATTTGACCAAATTTAACATTATCAAAGTTAAATTCTCACAGCCAATGCTAGTGATTGTGCTGTGTACTTTTACAGTGTAATACTGATAAATGTGTGTAATTTTGATTTGTTTATATTATTCAGGCAGAGATGCAACAAAGCACACCAAACTCCTATACTGTGTGTAACAAATGGTTAAAAGCATTTCATTTGGTGGTTTGACCTCAGCTCCTGAGGGTGATTCCCAGTTAATTTAAGCACCAGCAAGAGACACAATAGACCCCTCAAAGTAAATATGTTTCTCTTTGCACAAGGCTTCAATTACCAGGGAATTATCTGAAAAGTAATGTGTATGTACACAGGACTTAATAGCCAAAGACAAATGTGTGGTCAGAGGGCTCTAAGTTCTCCAGAAGCTGGAGAAATTCAAGACCCAGCTCAATGTCTTTTGTCTCAGGCAGGACACCTGGCATTAAAAATGAATCAGTCAACCAGTAACAGCAGTGTGTAGCAGGTGGGAGCAGACAGCGTAGCCCCACCAGCTGCAATGTGTTCACAAGAGTGAGAATAAAGCAGATTATAAACAGTGACTTCCTCTCATTATTTAACATGACTTGTGAGTTTGTCAGCTGATACTGCTCATCTGACAAACTCACAGATTCACTGCCTCTTTTATTTAATCACCTGATCAGTATGTGAGCCAGGGAGCAGAGCAGGCTGAGTGTGGAGACCAGTCTGAGATCAGTCAGCAGCAGACAGGGCAGCAGGAACATCAGCGAGACCAGTGAACATACTGATCTAGGAACAGACAGTCCTGACAGACTATCAGACAACAGACTGGTGGAGACAACTAGATACAAGGTGCAGGTCATCAACAGTTCAATGACCTAAAAAAAAATGACACAGTGCACAAATATATTTACTGTATTTTGTGAAAAAGAAAATAATTTTTTCCACATTTGTGTCTATCTAAAACATTTAAAATAATGTTGGGGTAAAATTAAAAACACTGGGACTAGGTCTTTTAATCAAATTTTTTCAGTGCAATGATTCAAAACAATGATGTAACTTCACAGGTTTCCAGTGCAAGTCAGTTACAATAAAGTTTTATTTTCTGAATCAGAAACAAATACTCCTAAAAGTGATAAGGTGATCCACAATAATTTAAGATTCTTGCACTTTGAGGTTGAAATGTTTTCACCTGCTTTAAAGAGTATGGTTCAAAACTCTTAACTCCTTAACAGAATATAGAAAGTATGTGTTGGTATGAAAGTATGTGTGTTACCTGAGCTACATTAACCATCAAACCCCCAAGTCCAGGCCAGTTGGACCACAGTCCTTTGCAACAGGCCTCCATTATGTCCTGGTAGCTGTGACGGACTCGGACCTTTGACACAGAGTCAGACCCTCCACTGAAAGACAGATATAAGTGTAATACCAATTCACATGTTTGTACCATTTTCACTGTTGTTATAGCTGTTATAGCTTCAGAAACTAGTAAGTAATTGTTGCATAGATGTTTTTTTTTTAATTAAACACAGCACAACAGGCAATATGTTTTTAAACTCAGATGGAGTGAAATATTCTGAATGTCACTATGATACAGCTGAACCCCACCAACCAATGAAAACATTAACACACACAACAAAGTGTTACAGAACCAATCCAACAATTACCAGTTGTTGATACTGACTCTTAAGTAAGTAAGTAACTAAGTACAAAGTAGAAGGAATACATACTGAGAGAAAATACAGGGAGACGAGCTCCATCTATACAAACTTAATCTTACTTAAGTGCTCTTTGGAAAGCAACCCTGTGGTGCAGAGTTGCTTAGTACATTTTAGTGATAAGACTGTAAAATAGAAAGTTGATCAAGTGCTTTTATTGTAATAAATGTGATAAATGTGACAGAATATATTCAGACCATTACCTTTGGACCTCTTCATACAGACAGGCCACCAGGATCCTCCCTGTGTGGTTACAGACCCAAGCGGACAGAACCAAAAGAATCAGGCCTGCATAACCTGACTTAACCAGAGCAAAAGGTAAACCCAACACAAAGATACCCTAAGGGAGAAGAGAGTGAGAAAGAACAAGAAATGAGAAAAGACCTAATTTAAACAGATGCTTCAAAATCTCTCTCATGGGGCTTTATGGAAGCTGTTGAAACACATACCTCGTAATCATAACAATCATGGTTTGATTCTGACTAGGAACCTTTGTAGCATGTCATTACCTCCTCTTCATCCCTGTGTTTCCTGTGTCTACACTCATATTATCAAATAAATACAAAATTAAACTTCTGATGTTTTTGCTTCTGTTCCACTTATTACTTACAAGAAGTCAGTTATTACCGAGTGCTTTACAGCACGTTCAACATGTGCAGTGAAATGCATGTGCACAAAAGCTACTGTGCTATAAATAATAAATATTAACTGTAAAAATAGAAAAACAAATAAATTGATAACATTTTCACATTTCACAGAAAATATATAATAAAATTACCAGTGAAACCACAGAAAACAGATTGGAGATACAAACATATGCAACAAAGCAGTTATTTCATTATTGCTTGTTTCTGTTTGAAAATATTCACTGTAAATCACTGTAATGTGAAACTTCTGCAGAACTGCAGAATTAGAAAGACAGTTGAAGAGCAAATGCAGAGAATAGACCATTCACGATTGTATGATGAGGCAGCAGGAGAACTGTTTTGGCGTGATGCCTACAGGGATCGGGGATGCAGGAGACCAGCAGGAGCAGAAGGAAGAGAGTCGAGCTTTGGCCTTCCACCAAGGGAAAATGTCAGCGAGTGCCACAGAGAGGAGCAAAAGGAGGAGAGGGAGGGAAGAGAAGGAGAGTATGGAGGAGGAGACAGAAACAGAAAGGAGAGAAGGGAGAAGGAGAGGTGCAACCTCATGGCTGGAGAGAAGGAGATTAAAGAAGGAAGAGGAGGAGGATGAGGGGAGATTAGAGGAGACAACAAGCTACTGATAGAGCTGCTGTGTTTTCAGTGTTGGAACATGGATATACAGGGACTCACTGAGAGAGCTGTGGAAGGACATCATAGACTGCAGACACAAACACTCACTGTGGATCTACAAACAGACAAGCACATACAGTATTCTCTCTCTTTCAAGTTACTATTTTGTAACTGGTGTCTGTTAGGCATATGCTGATAGAGCTTTGATGTTCACATGGAGCTGCTGGGGATGAAAGCGGTTTGAGAGAAATCTGAAGCTCAAGTATCTGATTTCATCTCCCCTTTCTCCAGCTGTATTTCTTTTTCTCTGTATGTTTTTGCCAGTTAATTCCTCATTGGTTTCTCTGAGCACAACCTGAAACAGCTCCCAATCACAAAGGGTAAGAGAGGAAAGAAATCCCAGATTGGCTCTAAAGAAGATGCAGAAGATGAAGAGATTAATGATTCTTTTCAGCCCTGTCTTGCTACAATCTGACACCCAAGACACCTCCAACATCTGTTTATTCAGGGCATGCCGACCAAGCCAATATGCTCTTTCTCATACTTTACATATTCACTACTGGACACAAAGCAGTAAGAGTACCTCTGCAGCACATGCAAAAAAAAAGAAGAGACTATTACACATTCACTGTTCCTGGCTGGACTTCCCAGGTGCAAGGTTTCAACTGCTGCCCTTTAGGTCATACACAGTATTTTATGCAAGCGCATGCCTAGTGCACAAAAAGTGATAAACGAGAAATGTCTTTCCCCACCATGAGGGGATTAGGCGGAGCAGACATGAGCAGATGCCAGGTTTGACATTTAAATAACTTGACTTGACATTTTTTTTCCAGCCATGATAAATGTTGTACTCCTAAGTTTAATCAAAGCTGTTTTATTTGTTTAAGAAAAAAAATAAAGAACTATGAAAAGGTGGTGTCAAATGTGTGTTTGTGTTTTGCACATGATTTTTGAATACAAATGATGTAAAGCTGATTGATTGGCGAGTTGATTAGGAAGACGAATTAATTATTCTGATACTTGATTAATCTTGACATTTGATCTGCAGAACTGCTATGAACTGCTTCATTAGATTGAACGTGTGAATGTTTGTGTTTTGAACACTTGGTGAAAACTAGCAGTGGAAACGTGTGTTTTACACAACTCTGTCTCCTAAAAATTACGTTCGTATAGGACGAAACTGGATTCCCGATTACGTTTTGTTACAGGACGTATTTGCGACCCGATTATGTTTTTGTAGAACGTAATTGTCACGTTGTATCGAAACGTATTTTTGTGAATGAACGAATGACGTGCTACATTTATTAATGCAAAACGGTTTGTAAGGAGATGGTTGGGGTGGATGGAGGGCGTTTATTGTGAAGGACTGACATGCCGGAAACCCGAGTTCGAGACCAAAGTCCCCTGTGAGGTTGGGTTTAGGCAAGAAAAGTACTGAGGTTAGGGTTAGGAAAAAAATTGTGTTTTGGTGTCATTTTTAATGCAGACGTGTTTGTGAAGCGACTGTGTGAAATGATATTTTTATCCATTAAGCAGC
>JAUMHL010000017.1:15196029-15228610 GCA_032362345.1 Sandelia bainsii
TCAGGATACATTTCACTGTGTGTTGTACACTGTATAACTATGTATGTGACAAATAAAGAATCTTGAATCTTGAATCTGAAGTGTATCTCATTACTTCCAGTTATCAGATTTTTGTGGTCATGTAAACGGGCCCACTGTCAGTGAAATGGTACCTGTGAAATCTGTTACTGTGTGTTCTGTGGATTATACAGAGTTGCTATTTGTGATGCTGCAGTTGATGTGCTGTTTGTGTTAGGTTAAGTTCACATCAGCTGAAGTGGCCCAAATCCGATCCTTTTGCTCCAAAGTGACTCAGATCTGACTTTTTCAAAGAAAGGGCCACTACTAGGCCACCTTCGTTTTTTGCCCTAGATCCCGCTGTGAGGTCGGAATTCATGTGTTTTTTTATGTCTGACTTCTTTGTGCCTATGCACATCTCAAGTAAAGATAGAGGAGAGCAGATTTTCAGATTTTTAGGACATTTATGAAGAAGCTTCTGTTTAAGCCAAACTAGAATGAACGTACTGAGCAGTTTTTGAAGAAACTGGGCAAACTGACTGTTGTTGTTGTTGTGAGCATGTGGCAAACATTCCAGTTAGATGTGTGCATAAGTGTCAGTTTAGGACCTCAAGGGTGTTGGAGCTGGATACATGTGACTTACAAAGATGGATATGAACCATCAACATTAAAAAATCTGAATGACCTGTAATGTGAATGTGACTTTAGGGGTACGACATAATCAAAAGCTTTCAGCAGAGATGCGGTTTGGCAGATGGAACAAAATTTATATGATGCACAAAAAGCATCAAAATTATTCATGTGTAATACCAATTATTAGAGTTCTTAGTCAAATTGTCGCACTTAACTTCAAAATGCTGTCGTACTGGATATTTTTATAAGATGAAGATAAAATGATTCCAGTGCCTAAAGCTAAGTAAGTTGTTTGAACATATGATTGTGTGTACACTTTGTTTGCATTTGTGTGTCTGTAGAGTGAGGGTTTGGCATTGGTGACTGTCGCTTGAAAGATGAGACAAATGTAGTGCTTGTCATGCTTTTTTCTGTTTATCCTCTTCAGAACATCTTCAACTAATGTTTAAACCAGGAGTGATTTGGACCTCATGCAGAGGCAAGTGGGGGAGCTGCTGCCAGGATGTGTGTGTTTCTGCTGTGTGTGTGTGTGTGATAAGAGAGGGAAAGTGAGTAGAAGAGGGCAGGAGAGGCCATCTGCGTGAGGAGCCTCATTACCAGGCGTGTCAACCAGGCATGCTCTCTATCAGTGACAGAGCTCAGACAGACACAGGGAGGTAATCAGAAAGAGAAGAAGAGGAGGGCTGAAATAGAGAGGCGAGAGGAAGGGGGATACGTTCAAGAGTTATTTGGCATTGGAGGAGAAATCGGATGGGTGAATCAGATAGAGGAGGGTTAAGGGGATGTGAGAGGAAATGGAAGGTTTTGAAATACATCTACAACAACAAAAAATAAAATAAAAACGTTTGTGCTTGTTTGAGGAACGAGATGGAAACACAGATCAAAAGACCCTTTTTGGCAACTTTACAAAAATTCAACCAAATTTGCAGCAGAGTTGGACAGAAAGATCACTCAATGCCATAGATCGTATAGTCATCAGAATAATTGTCATGATGAATAAACTTGGCTATTACTGAAGCAGCCACTGTATTATAAGTCTAGAAAAGTTTAGTGTATAGAACAAAACTGAAACTCTGAAATAACTTGCACTGTAAGAACATTGTTTTTATATACTGTACGTAAATATTATTTTTCCTTATGTTTGGAACTCTGACGTTTTGTATGATAAGTAGGTATGATGCATGAGACTCTGGAGCCCAGCAGCTATATTGATAAAAGATAAAATGTCAAGCATGTGGCTGTCACTGGGGAAAATTGTAAAAGTTCTGCAAAGTTGCCAGAAAAGTTGTTATTGGATTAATGTGTGTGTATTAATATGAATGTTACCAGCCTGATTTGCATGAATGGATGTGAAGTAAACTCACCAGAGATGCCAGTGTGGAATGAATCTAGACAAGGCTCATATACCAACTGAGAAATCAACGTTTTTAGCAAATCCATGTGATCCATAGCTGTCCTGCAGAAACCTCATACTGACTCTTCAAAATAAGTAAACATATCAGGAAGGGTGAGAAAATTGATTGATTTCCCTGTTGATGTTTATTGGGCTTTGGCATAATCAAAGGTGTAGCCTGAACCTATGAAATATTTTCTCCTTGGGAAGATGTGTGCTGAACATATAAAAATAGTTAATTTGTACATAAAAGCTCTCTTTAGAGCAACTGCAGATGTGT
Organism: Sandelia bainsii; assembly: GCA_032362345.1. Lineage (NCBI taxonomy): Eukaryota > Metazoa > Chordata > Actinopteri > Anabantiformes > Anabantidae > Sandelia > Sandelia bainsii. The sequence goes on from JAUMHL010000017.1 coordinate 15,198,333, forward strand.
TTATAAGTTAATGCTAATGTGGATTTACCCAAGACAGACTGAAGGTGATGTGATGTGAACTCACCAAAGATACAGCGGTGAATGTGATGAAAATTCAAAATAGGGTTTTTTGCCCATCAGAGAAATCAACATTTTTATGAGGGGAATTCATCCCAATGTAATAATATTTCTAAAATATGTTGATCTCAGTCTGCTGTGTTAATGTGGAAGCATCCGAGCTTAGCAGAATAGATTTCATGGAATACACCTGTGGCAAAGCTCTGAGTTTCTCTCAACCTGGGACAAAATTCAGTCAATGCAGTGAGCGCTCCTAGAGAATAAGAAAGTATGAAGGAAGAAAGGGAGAAGGAGAGAAGAAAGAAAGCATGGGTTATAGAAGAAAGGACAAAGGAGGCATGAAAGGAAGAATGGGTCACAAAAGAACAGAAATCAAGACTTAAAGGATGCAAAAGGGTTGAGTCTAGTTGACTTTGTACTGCAATAACAGGTTATATATCAAAATGCTGTATGTGTTTGGTAATGGAGATTGCTGGTAGAAGGGTGCTGTATTTTAGAATTTCAATCCCATTCACAATATATACATACACATTGTTGGTGCTCATTGCTGTTATGTTGTGTCTGTCTGGTGGTCACCATGGTATGACAGAGAGGAACATCTGGATTTATGAGCACCATATACTCTAGACTGAACTAATAATTAGTTTGATTATTGATATTAATCAATTTTATTGTCAGTTTATAATTCAATTATATATGTATAATGTCATCTGGCATTCTGTTTCATTAAAGTGCCAGATAGGTGCATAGGAAGCTGTATGAAACTTGAGTTGTTAACAGTATTTTGAAAATTAGACGGCTACTGAGCGAGGAGAGTTTGGTACTTTTTTCCACCATTGTGGCATTATTATTTGTTTCGTCTCAAAAATGTAAGAAAAACTGTGTAAAAGGCTCATCTCAACTTTCCAGAGGATAGTATTATGTCTTATGTTGCTTCATTTGTCTAATCAGTTGCCCAAACCCCAGAAGTGCTCAATTTACATTGAGTAATACATACAGTAATTAAAGAGTTAATGGCTAAATCTTTAGTTTCTTCAGTCCACATGTCCAAAGGTCCTTGAGCAAGACACTGAGCAAGTTGTTTAACTTGCTCCTTTTTTTTTGTACCTAAGTCATTTTGTCACTTTGGACAAAAGTGTTGCCAAGTAGCACTGCTACTTGCTACTTCAAGCAGGCAAGCACATTGAGTTTTATGCTAAATGCCTCTATATATTAGAACTAACATATATAATTATGGGAAGAAAAGCTGTAGCTCTGTTTTTTATTTAGTAAATGTAACATTTTAAATAGATTATTAGGCACATTACAAAACTTTTGTTTCTGTGTTCCTTACTGTCAAATCTTGTTTGAAGTTGTCATTTACTTCAAAGTGGCCAATAATTAATCAGTGACATTGTGCCAAAGACACAGATCACATGATCATCAACAGGTGTGTATGTGTCCTCTAGAAGAATCCTGTGGGAGCTAAAATTAGCCAGGTGCTAAGTTGGAACAGTGCTGTAGCTTTCCTGTCAATAAGAAAGGCAGAGGAAGCTGGAGAGAGATAGATTTGATCACACGAACTTTGACATTTTGAATCTTTTTTGACACTTGTCAGTGTAGCGAAGAAGTAGGTCAGGGCGTGATACCTGCTGATTTCAAAAAGTAAAGTCTGCAATACCAATGTTATTTTTTAATAATATTCAGGTGTGCGAACCATTTAACATAGATAAATTATTGCCACATTCACTTTGAAACATTGATGTAGGTTCTGTTCTCAGAGTTCTAGCCCGGGCAGGTTGTGCTGTGAGTGAAAAGTAAATTAAAACATTATTTCTGACACATTTTTTTCCATTTAATAAAAAAGATAAACAAAACATGCAGGGAGACAAATGATGAGACATGATTCTCTGCAGTACAGACAGCGAAGGTACTTATGGTCACAATTTTGACAACTACAAATACTGAACAAGATATTTGACTTGATCATAGTGACATTAATTTATGGAAATTATACTAATGTATTCCAATTTATAATGTATGCTTGCTGATGTTCACAAATACCATGTTATTCTGATTGTACAAACATGCAAGTACGTAAACACAGCATAATGTTTCATAGGACAGTGTTTACACTACTGCATGTGTGATAAGACTCCCAATATTTGGCTTTGTTGTTTTGCATATTTGATTATTTGCAAGTGCCATTGTTTGTGTATTTGTTAGTGTATGCTTGTTACAGTAGTACATTAATATTTGACTTTTGTGCTTTTTCCAGTGGGGCTGTGCTGCCTCGTACAAAGGATATCTACTGAACAAAATCTGGGCCTGTGCATGTGTGTGTATGGCCATGAGTGTGAGTGTTTTCTAGCAGTTTTGTTGTCAGAACAGCATTGATAATGCTGAGGAGAAAATCAATAGTTAATTCTAGCAGGGACACAATAGCTACTCTGCCCAGCACCATTCTACTATGGGCTTAGACACAGAAAGAAACAGGGAGTGAGTTGATGAATTGCTCTGTGTACGTGTGAGCTCGTACTGGATGTGCATGTGTGTTTGCACTGCATTCTGCACCCACACTATTTAGTATAACTAAAAAAATAAACTGATATGAATTTGTAGGAAAGGAGATAAAAATTGTTGAATAGGTTTGGCTTTTTAACTTATTAGGTTTGCTTAATCTATCTATTTGGTATTTTTTGTTAGTTTAGTTAATTAATCCTTTAGTTAACTTGCCAATAAATAATAATCATAATAATCTTTTGTTAGAAAAGCTAGTGCATCTATCATGAAATCCATATATCTAAATTCTGCCATTGTGGGGAGCGGGAGGGGTGTAGCCTTTTGGGCTCTGACTGTTTCTGTAATGCAGGTGACCTCACTCTATACTGTGCCTTAACGCAACAAACACAATGAGATGAGAGGCTGTTAAGGCTAATGCTAACATGACTGGTGCAGATTGTAATCAGAAATGTGCTTGTATTGTTTATCTGCAAAGGGTTCCTTACATCAGCCCTGTCTCCTAAAAAGTACGTTCATATACAACTAAACTGCAATCCCGATTACGTTTTTGTAGAGAACGTAATCGGGTCGCAAATACGTTCTCTACAAAACGTAATCAGGAATGCAGTTTAGTTGTATATGAACGTAATTTTTGGGAGACAGGGTTGCTTACATCGACGCACAGCACAATGTTAATAGGAATCAAAGTGTAAAATACTGGAAATTAGTATCTAATAGTACCAACGTTCCACATTAAGATGTTTCAAAACAAAAAATAAGCATCTTGTGAAGTCATGTTACCCATGTACTTCAACATGCAAATTTCAGCGGAGCATTTCATGAGCTGAACAAACAATCAAAATGATCCATCTTCACTCTGAAGCACCAGTCCAGTAGAGTTTGATGGTTTCATCCCTCCAAGCCTTTTAGATTTACACTCACATTGGCTGCTGCTGTGTGGTTAAATTGCTCTCCAGTAGCATTTTGCTTTCGGTAGCTAAGTTGAATAGCAAAGAGCTAAATCTAGGTTACTCCTTGGAAGTTCACCGAATTCACCATTCCCTAAACTGAGAACTGAGTCCTACAAATTATTTAGTTGTAAGCTTCATAAAAAAAAAACATGTCAGGGTGGTTTATATAATATAAAATACCAATAACTAATTCAATAAGTAATTATGTTCATTGTTGATTAATCCCATTACTTATTATATTTTATTAATTAATTGTTTGGTAAAGAAAACATTCAAAGGAACCAGCTGCAATTTCCTAAAACTCACGGTGACATATTCAAATGTATTGTTGTATCCAGCAAACAGTTCAAAACCCACAGATATGCATTTTACCATCACAGAAACACACAAAATAAACAAAGAAAAGCAGCCAGTTGTTTAACGTCTAACATTTGAGATGAAGTTGAAACTAGTGTGGTTTTATTGACTGAAAAAATACCTAAAAAATGAATTATTTAGAAAAATAGCTACCACTTAATTGTCTTAATTCACTAGTTGATTTCAGCTCTACAAATACTACAACAAATTTCTTCATACTAGAATAATAAATAGATTTTACTGGTGCTTTTCATTTAAAATATTTATGTTTGAATGCCTGTTACAAGATCGATAAAACTGAGTGTTCACTATGGGATTTGACACTGCGACCTTGTGGCTAAAACTCTACATGCCTGACATACAGATGTACGGCTGCTAAAACAGAGACTACTGACCCTTACACACATGCAAACACACACACATCTGCAGCTGCAGACTTTGGAATGACCTCTGTTTCTCCATCTTTCTTTCTCTGTCATTCACTCATCTCATCTCTCTCTTGCTCTCTGATCTTTCTGGGTGCTTATATTTTTCCAGGGCGCTTCCTGTGGTAACACATGGTGTCAATAATGAGCCCCCTACACACACCCACACACGCGCACACACACATACACATATACATACACCCCCCTCCTCTGCTGCTCATAATCCTTCATCCCTTCTCACCGCCTTCTTTCTTTTCTGTTACCCTCTGATTTTCTTTCCTTCTCCTTTCATCCCTAAGCCCCCTGATTGTCGTCCTCTTCATATTTCCTCTGCTCATTTGTTCCTCTCATTTTCCTTGGTGTCTCCTTGATCTGTCCCTTCCTGTTGTTTTTGTCTCTTCACCCCATCTTCCAGCCTCTTTCACTCTCTCTGCAAACATGTTTTTTTGGCTGAAAAGAATGACTGAGACAATGTTCTGCACTAATTAGCAAACAGTAAATTGAAATGTCTATAGTTGTTTATGCCTTATTTATGAAATCTGGACTTAAACATCTGTTTTAGTCTAAAAAAAAGACATTCAGAGTTTGGGAAATGTATTGATTTTGGCTGATAATGGACCTCTTCTGTGCATAGTGCATCTCTCCTGTGCATCAAAAGTATTCCGCATGTTTTTCTATTTCATACCTTTCCCCATCTCCTCTGTGCCCCCTTGTGCATTTTTCTCCCTTATATCCTCCACCTCCTCTTTGCTGTCTCCCTTTCATCCTGTGTAGGAGTAACGCTGACAACCTCTGCGGCCATAGCTCAGCTCAATGTCTGGCCTCAGTTTGTTTGTCTTGCTTCTCCTTCACCACTGGTTTCTGGAGGTCTTTTTGTTTTGTTCTAGCTCAAATCACTTCAGTTCTGAACTTCTGTTTATCCACAGCGAACACACTGAGAGCAAGCTGTTTTTTACAGGGGAAATCTGTCTGCCGCAGCAGTCAGTCATAAAGCAATATAGAGACCCCCCAGCTCTATTTCATATTTTTTAGTTTGTTGGGTTTCATTTGAGTATGTTGTTTCTGATTCCAGCTTTGAGAAGTAATTCTCAGTTTGTTGATCTTGGTGCAGGGCTGTTTTTTTCTAAGCCCTCATTATGTTTTATCTAAATCATGTGCCCAACTGTTTGGTGCACCAACATGCTTTCTTTAAATCAGAGTTGTTCGCTATTGTGGCTTTACAGCAAATAGTGCTATCTCTAAACAAGTCAGAGGTGGGGACATGACTTGAGTGAGTTGAGTTCAACTTGTGACACTGGTGGCTTGTGACTAAGGTTGAATAGCGACATAATGAAGACTTGTGCGCCTTTGTGTTTCTTTGTGTCCATATATACTGTAGATCAGTAATCATGGGTTACACACACACACACACCTGTGCTGAGCTTAAACAGACATGAATTATAGGCACAGATTGTGTTTGTACAAAGTGTACAGAGTCCTGCCAGACTTTCTGATGCTGCTTCAGCATTTTGAACAGTCATGTTTTTCTGTGAGAGCTGGTGTAACCACCTGCATTTCACTAAGTAACTAGGTAAAAGCTTTCCATTGGATAATTACTGCAGTCATTAAAATGTTCACCTAACAAAACTGTAAAGTCAGCTGACTAGTGTACTGAATGACCAGGTTTTCCAGTCAATGTTTTTTTTCTTTTCTGATGGCACGTGCAAAATCTGCAATGACAATGCCGGGGTTCATCGGACTGAAATTGTGAAGAATTTCAGGGAAAATCAGGGAGAAGGAGACATCATGTCCACATATGGATTGTCCATCACCAGAGTCCAGACTTTAACCCCACTGAGAATCTTTTAAATGTGCTAGAGAAGACTTCAGTCTAATCCCTTTGTTAATACAAGATCTTGGTGAGAAAGTAATGCAGCTCTGGGCGAGAATAAAGGTGGAGACATAGCTTTTCAGTGAAAAAATACATCCCAGTGATGTACGATAAGGTGAAGAAGACATGCATGTTAGGTTAATAGATGGCTCTAAATTGCCCATACGTCTTCACAGTAAAGAACTTACATGCCGTCAAACTTGCTCATGCAATCCTAAAATGAACATTTTATGAGCCTGTTTTATGTTAGTGTACAACTTCAAAGCATTAGTTACTTTTAAAACAACAAAAGTGCTATCTGTGACTTCTCATGCAGTGCATTCAGCTCAGCACACATGGCCTACACATGCTGAAGTGATCAGCTTTTTGCCTGAACACAATTGTTGATGCTTGGCCTTTGTTGTGGCTTTGTAATGGCATCAATGTACCTAAAGCAGATTTTCAGAATCCTGTCATCTTCAGAGTTGCTTTTCTTTCTAGGTTAGGTTAAAAAAGTGTGAATTTTATCTCATTGAGACTGGTGTTAAAAATATTCTTCCTCAACAATAGTGAAAAATCTGTAAATGAGACAAGATTGTTTTTTTTTTTTGAAGACACGTTTTTGTGAAAGACCGTGTGAATCACCCCTCAGAATAATAAACACCCTCAACCTCAACAGCAAATCCATTGTATCCGACTCACAACATCAAATAACTTTATGGATCATGTTTCAAAAGCTGTTTTTTACACTTTTGTTGGCATGTCTGCTGTTGGATGTGGTCAGAATGTCTGAGCTGACGCTTCTTGTTAGACTGGGGTTTCTCTGAAGTCCTTGAAGAGTAGATTGATACCGGCTGGTTTTAGTGGCTGCTGTGAGTTACCAGTCACCTCACCCATGACACCCTTGTTCAACACATGGTCACAACATGGTTTTCAGAATGTATGTATGCATAATAAACATAGAAAGATAGTTGGAGAACACTTTTGATGGTTTGTTGTCGCATCTTTTGTTCCGCTTGTAGTGATTTTATGTCATTGCCTTCAACATTAAAGCACACTCTAACCTCTCACACTTTGACCTTTTGGGGTCACCATCTTCTGACTCATGTTAACCTGACCTCAGCCTGCTGTGTGGTCTAAGTTAGAGTATCAAAGATTGTTCAAGATTCACATACAGAACAGATTTGACCAGTTGTCTTAACCCACTTAATCCTATTGGTGACAATAGTGACCATATATTATATTATAATATTTTCAGTTGTAAGTCTCTAAAAATGTTATTGAATGATCCATCACTGTATTTCAACAACCAGTTGCTGCATGTCTGTGACTCATTAACTTCACCATACAGCATAGTTTTTGTTTGTTTTGGAGGGTTTTTTTTCTGCTTAATTATTTGAAATTAATGTCTTATTTGTCAGCCCTAATTTTAAGTTTTTAAAATTTGGATCAAAGAGACTAGGAACTAAATAGATGATATTAACAGCAATATTCAATGGCAATTCACCTCCATGAATAAAAAGGAAACGAGAAGATTGTCACCTATCTGTGTCAAACTTTAATTGACTGAGAAGTGATGTCTGGAGGTTCAATGTAAAAACACTGACTGACTACTGAAATGTTAAAAGTGTAGTTACACTGCAAATTCCCACTTTTGCACTTGCACTTGTACACTTAATTTTCACAAATGTTAAAGGTTTGTATTTGACACCCTGGCTGAAGCTGACTTTAGCCATTAGCTGTGTGTGTGCTTCTTCAATACTTGGCAGTGTGTAGTTCTTCCTCATTTGTAACTTTAAATTAAAATCATATACATACAGCTGACTTGACTGACAGGTGGATAAATGAATGAGTGAAAGTCTTCGGCTCCCTAACCCAACGATTGTCGTTTCTGGCCTTACTGACAGATCTGTATGCAGTGCACATGTAGTCTTTGCAGCACAGCTCCTAGATAGAAGTGCACACACATACGCACACACACACACAGAAAGAGGCTGCAAACAGAAAGGCCATTATTTTGGGACTGAATGTTTGTGTGATTGAGCTGATAAAGCATCAGAGGAATAAGAGTCTATTAGACTGGCCTGGTTAGCTATGGATTTAACATTTATACACACACACCTCTGTATGTGTGTGACAGAGAGCAAAAAACACAAGCAGGGGCAGAACTGGAGTGAAGGAGGGAGAAAGAGGCATGTGTTGTGTATACATTTTTGCTTTTCCATTATTCCAGTTGCTTTTCTCATCAATAATGTGTGTGTGTGTGTCTGTTTCTGTGTGTGTACACAGAGACACAGGGACATATTCTGTATGTAATTTCACATTTCCATTATATTTTTTGTATTTCCATTATTTTGGTCCAAGGCTAACCCACAGAGGGCCTAATGCAGAGCAAATGTTCACATCTGACATGAGATGAAATATGTGAAAAATGGTGTGTGTGTGTGTGTGTGTGTGTGTGTGTGCGTACAGCCGAGGTCCACAAAGTCTTTCCAGCTCTGCAGTAATAGACCATTGACACCCGGGAATTTTAGGCACTGCTCTGTGATTGGACATAGGACTGGTATAGAGTGAATTATACTACAATGTAATTTCCTGTTCAGGGCACAATGAAGTTTGTAGAGATTTAGTAAATTTTATTTTTAAATAACGTCATAATGGTTGACATAGGCCAAGTAATGAGGTCAAAAACAAAGATTTGTTTGTTGCTAGGCTTCTCGGTATCACTACAGAGGGAATGATATAACTTGATAGAGCTCATCCCATCCATGTTTTGACAGACAACATGAAAATCCCGTGATAATGAGAAGAGCGCCGCATGAACCAACCATGTGGCTGGAAGAGTTATAGCCATGCCAGGCTAGGTTGACGCACACAGCAAAAGTGTAGGAGTACAATAGGCGCTGACCGCTGCACACATGCTAATGTTTGGTCTACTACCGTACACACCAGTACAACAGGAGTGGAAGCAAGACAGAAGACAAAATGATGACACAAAATGAGTACGCTGATTTCTTAACTGTCATGTAAATGGTAAACCTGGTTTCACAGAGTGTCTCATAGACGTCTAAATAAGTCAATTTTCATTGTGTATTTCTTTCATTTGGACAGATTTTCTCTCACAGCTCCCCCAACGCACATATCAAAAAAAAGAAAAGAAGTCAGGAAGCAGTCTCTTCTCCCTGTACAGTTAAAATCTGTGAACTATGCTTCCAAAATAACCCAAAGGTAGAGGAGAAATCAGATTACTCTTCTGCAGCATGTATATGTGGATTTCCAGTAACCTGGTTTCTTTAGTGCACGTAAAACTTGTTTCCCAATTACACGAGAAACCTGGTTTCTCTGACTAACCTGGTTACTTGAGTGCAGGGGCGTGTCCACAGGGGTGGCTGGGGGTGGCACTGGCTACCCTTGGAATCTGATTGGCCACCCTTCCTGGCCACCCCCACCAGAGCTGTCAATAAGTTTGTTGAGTGAGAGTTGCGTTTCAAAATCGCAAGCCTCTTGGATTACTGCACAAAAAAGACCTACTATTTTGATCACAAAGGAGAAAAAGGGTTAAGTAAACAGTTGTTTGCAATATTTAGTGTTTAATGATTCGCAAATGTTGACTTTAAGTTGATAAGTAAGTTGTATAGAGTTACCATAGTGCCGCTAAGTAATGTAGAGTTAAGCTACGCTAAGCTAAGCATGCTAATTGCGTGACTGGGAAAAATTTACCTACACCCTGAGCCACTGTAACAAACGTTACAGCTAGCACTAATAGTTTTGTTATTCAAACCTTGGACTACTGTTCATTACAATCTAAGACTGTGGGGCATTTAAATAAAATTGTAATTTTAGTGTGCCACCCTTCTACAGTCTGTGCCCCTGCCTGGACCCCCCAAGAAAAAGATTCTAGACACGCCCCTGCTTGAGTGCATGTGAAGGTGCTGGCTGTTTTGCCTCCACCATGTAAGTGGGCCAGAGTGGACTTCTGTTGTGTCAGGAGAAAAGTTAGATTTTGTAGACAATATCACAATATCACATTTGGGGAATAGAATTTAAAGACTCCTGAGAAAACATTTGTCTCTCAAACTTTGTACAGTATACTCCAGTTTTTAATATTTTTGAGACTCATATTTTATGTTTCTTCTGCTGACCTTGTTTGGCCCCGTGGAGGGAAACCGACCTAAGCATTGAGCCGAGCCTGAGGCTTGTTCTGACAGTGGGTGGGAGGTGGGTGTTCCGTCAGCACATTTATTCCTAGAGGAGCCCAATGCTCTGTTCTTGCAACTCAACCAGCTCATTGTCCTCTGCTGGCTTGGACCCTGTTAACAAAGTCTTCTGTTATTTTGACTCATATGGGTCTTGCTCTGCTCTGCTTTTGGATGTACACTTCTTTCTGTTTTTTTATTACAAGCCAAATCTGACTTTGTTTCCTCTAACCTGAGTAACATCCCTGTCCAGGTTCAGCTTAGGTTTGTTTCAAATTTAGATTTTTGAACTAACTCCTGCAAAATATTAAAACTCTGGTACCTTATCTGATTAAAGTGCTTTCAATCAAATGTAGTGTCTAATACATTAACTTTGTACATGGCTTTTGGCACTTCACATGCATTCCTGTCCATTTTTTTGTGTTTCTGTGGATAACAGGCCAGATGTTGGTGATGTAACTAGTAATGTGATCACCTTACCAGCGGCTGCAATTTGTACAATAATAATCTACCTAGCATTAATAGCCCAAACTGCAGTGGAAACACAGGACAATGTTAGGTAACAGGGCCTACAGTGTTGTAGGGATTCTGCCTCTTCAGTTTTTCTTTCTGAGCAGAACAGTTTAGCTTTTTATGTTAAAAAGTTACAGGGTTACCCAGTAGTTTGACCCTGGGTTGTTCTCTTGGAAATGTTTAGGGGAAGCATAAAACATTCTCACACTTCATTCTTTGAAATTTGTTAGCTCTAATAAGCAAGACAACATGACTTAGTGTTTAGAAAGTGAACTTTTAGAAAGTCCTGGTGGCTTAATGGATAATCAGCTTTATTGTCATTGATCACATTTACATGTTATAATGAAATTTGACTTCTGCATTTAACCCATCCGCCCTTGGGGGGGGAGCAGTGGGCAGCCACAGGACACACCTGGTATGGGGGACGGGCTGGGCTGGGATTCGATCCTGCCATTTTCTACATCCCAGTCTGATGCTTATCCCATTGAGCTACCTGGTGGACAGACATGCACATATATGACTGCCACTTCCCTGGCTCAATGCCAGCTAGGGATCTTTGTGGCATGCTGAAATCCTCCCTCTACTGTTATTCCTCTGCATCAGGTCGTAAAATTACCACACAGGTTCATTGTCTTAAATCCCCCAAAACTCTGACAGTCCTCAATTTGAAATTCCATTGTACATTTGATAAATAGACCTTTCCCCCCCTAAATTATATAATTTTTAATTGTAGGTTTTTTAGTAGTTTTAAGAAATTTGATTCAAATGCATTTTGTTGTTTGAAATAAAAGATACAATGAATCAAATTTTGTTAAATTATGTTAACTCTTTATAACACAATTGGTCATTGTAGTGGTAATTTATGGACCAACAACCTAACAAGGATGACACTGGCTCTAATAGAAAAGTAATGATCAAACTGACTAATCGGCCACTGCTGTGAGTTGTTTCATGTTGTAGTCATTTTGCTCCTCGCTGAGGGGCTGTGCTACAGCTGCAGTGTTTGCAAGTAAAAACCACACAATGAAAGTAATAAAAATATGCATTCTCCTTTATTGTTTAATTAATGTCAGTTTAATAAAACTTTGTTATCCTGATACAGGTCATAGAATCTGATGGATCACTGAATAAGGGGCCCTTGATCTTCAAGTTATCAAATATAATACAAATTCTTACTTTAAAATGTTGAGTGCTGGAGAAATGTTAAACACAGGAGTTGTCCTTTGTTGTCAGTACCCTTGTGCAAATTGCTTATTAAATTACATTAATTTGTTGTTTAAACTGGTTTGCCTTGTAAGTTTATACGAGATAACTTGTGCTTGTCATCATTTTTTTCTGTGCTCATGTGTGTAGTGTCAGAGGGGTTAACTAAATGCGAATGATACTGGGCGTTTAACAAACTTCAAAGCAGATACAGAAATGGAGTGGCTATCAGAACCCATCACTTGTACAGTTAGACTGTTGCCATAAACAGACCTCAATCAATCTGAAATAACATTCGCGAAACTTCCTAAATCATAATAAAGTCATGATAGAGCTAATTTCTAGGTGGCCTACATTAAATTGACAGACTGCTGCATAACCAGCTGAATAAAACACTGTGCTTAGAATAGGAAATAAAACTACAGCGCCTGCTATCAGTGGCAAAGATGCTTGACCCTGACAGATTCATATCTAGCAGTACTTGTATTATTCACCCTGCAACGTTCATGAACAACTTTAAATTAGCCTGGTGTTGTTAAGTTCGCTGCTGAATTGTATAGTTTTGAGTTTTGCATTTTACATTGACACATTCATTAGACTTCATCTAACAGAATGATGTTTTCATTCACACAAGCAGACACACAACACTTTCTTTCCATGTGACTGTCACTGTTATCCCCTCTAAAATTTAGTGTGTCCAATGCAGAATTCCCATCTGTTTCACAGTAGACATGGATATAGTTTATGTGTTTGTCTGTGTGTGTGTGTGTGTGTGTGTGATAGACTACTGTGAAACAGCTGTTCTGTGACTGAACACAGTAGGAGAAATTGGGTGCACTCCATTCTGCTCTATAGTATTCTGTTCTGTCATATTTCCGTTTTGGTACTCTGTTCGTTTGGTACTAATGCTGTTGGGCACATTGGGTTCACGGTGGACATTTACTTTGCATGAGGGGAAACCAACCAAAGACTGATGTTTTATAACCTGTCTCCTAATGGGAAACCAGGTTTTCTATGGTTTCTCTGAGCAGGGCACTGAGCAGGAGGATTTTTTTTCTCATTGCCCTTTTTGCTAGTCTTTCTGTGGGTGTGTGAGTGTGTGCACTTGCATGTACATTTGCTGAGGCTGCAGGTTTGTGTACTAGTGCCCAGCTTACAGTACTAGCTGATTCATGAAGGAATCAGAGCTCCAATAATGAGTGGAATAAGCCTTTAACATGGTAATGCATCATTTAGGGCCTATCCATTTAGCTAACTACTTGCTTCCTTTTGAAACCTATTAGCAGTAATGGTAAATAGCAGCTCCCCTTTAAACTCGCATGTGATCTATTCCCTTCCCCTCCTGCTGTTAGTCCTCCTCTCCTCTTTTTCATTTAACCCCTGATTATGTTTCTTTCTTGCTGTATCATCTTTTTTTCTCTTGAAGCATTCCCCTCTCCTCGTCCTGTCATTGATTTACGTCTTTTTTGTTCATCTGTTGATCAACTTGTCCTGTGTTTATTTTGTCTCCTCTCCTGTCCTCTCCTGTCCTTTCTTCTCCTCTCCTCTCCTGCCTGTAGGGGCTCATTCATAACATGTACCATTACCCACCAAGCTATTAGGTTTGCTAACAGTGAGATCCATTGGGTGAAAATCAATGTCTATCCAGGGAGCAGTTTGTCTGTAGCGACTTGTAATGAATGCTATATACTTCAGCACACACAGCTCTCTCACTCTTTTTCACAGACACTCACATAAACACACACATACAGGTACAGACTGAGCATCTGACCATTGGTGTAATGGATAGTTTCATCAAGCATACAGTGTATCTGAACTTCAGTAAAAACAAATGCAGCACAACATGAATTAATCATCCACACTTTTCATCTCTTTGCAACTATTTCTTTTTGTTGCTCTCATAGTTTTCTTTCTTTCTTTCTTCTGCATCCCTCTGTCTTATTAAACTAGACTCTTTGGGTGCTGTTGCCTAAAAAAAAGTCAAACTTTTAAATCTCTAATATTGTTAAATGTAAAAGATGAAACACTTTCATGAATCACTGAAGACACACCTAGTGTCTATTAAGCTCTCTCTCTAATGCGTTCGGTATTGTCAAACACAAATTTCAGCTATGCTCAATCTAACCTGAACATTTCCTGTGCCAGAGCAGTTAGTGGTAGCCTGGGGCCAGCTAACAGCAGATGTGTAGTCATCAGTGCTGGTCAGAAATGATGAGTCAGCAACCTGTAGTTCAGCTCTTTCAAAAACCATAGGCTTCATTTAATGCTGTGTGATAGCCTCCTAACTCCAACGAGCTCATGTCTATTTAAATCACTTGATTCTTAGCTTTATTCCCTCTTTGTAATGATGGACGTTGTAAAGAAGTTCTTCCTATAGCTGCCTCACTGAGCTCTCTGTCTGCGTCTGTTGCCTTTCTTTAGTGGGTATCTCAGTGGTTCTCAAACAGATGGACAGGCCCCCTAGGGTAGAAAATAACCAGTGAAAGTAATCTTGAATAGACCCTTTTCACTGCAGGCATTTTGACTTGTCAAACCCAAAGGTATACAATATTATGATTAATTTCTACGTTGCAATAATTGCTGGAAGGCAGCCATGATTCATGTTATTAGTTCCACTTCCACTTTCTTCTCATGACATGTTCAAATGTTAGAATGGTGATTCAAATCAGACCAGATGACATAAAACTTTCTGTATTATCCCCTAGTGTTGCTGCACTGTAGCTGACCCTGACTTCTGACCTCATGTGTACAGACAAAAGAGCAGGGAATCAGCTTTTGGTAATCAATATTGCATATTAAGGCTTTTATAAGAACAAGACAACATGTGCACAAACAGATTGGTTCTAGTGTTTCACTTATCAGTCAGTCACAATTTGTACAGGTCAGAGTTATTCAAAGTGGTTTAGAAATGACTGGCAAACTGATGAAAATAAAGTAAAAATGTAAAATGTAAAACTATTTGATGCATTACAATTGATAAAGACATTAAAAGAGATTAAAAAGTAAATAGAGAGTTAAAGACTACTTACTTTATTTAAATGATCATTCTGGCACTCAGAAAGTTTATTTTAGCAAATAGCCAATTGCAGTTTGCAAACAGATGTTTAACATTTAACAATTATCTGACTGAGATGCGGACACAAAGCCTTTAAGTGAACAAGGTCTAAAATCTGTTTTGTATTTTTGTTTGCCTGTAATGATGTTATCGAAGTTGACTCAGAATGTTGGCGGTGTCTGCTGTCAACAGACTGTAAAACTGTTTGAGCTGATCTTAAGATCCTAGTCGTGGCAGCGACTCTAGCTTCCATCAGTCTCTCTGATGGCTAGCTTTCCATGTTTTCTTCACTACTGTGAAGAGGTTGTTCCCCAGGGAGAACAGCTGAGTGTGTGTACGGTGAATATTAGTCATAACTACTGGCTGTTCTTTTTGTACATATTTTTTGGATTGGCCCCCATGGACCTGCCCACTCTAGTCTTTAGCCAACTACAAAGTGTTTCCTTTCTCTTTCAGTGTCATTCATACTGAATGGAGAATAGAGAAGGGACGAGAGATGAGGGGAAGAAATCATGATAGAAGTTAGAGGAGAATGTGGAAACGGCAAGAATAGGAGAGATTTACAGACATAGATGAACAATATGAGTGTTGTGTGTCCTGTGTAGATCTCCATGGTAACAGTTTTTTCCTGGAAGCTCATGCATATCCATCTGGATTTTCAATTACCCACAATCTCCTGTGACCCCACCTGCTGTGATATTTCCTGACCTGACAAATAAAACCCACGAACTCCCAGTATGCATCTACATAAACACAAAATGTCCCACAGACATAGTCTCTAGTAATAAGACATTCACACTCACCCCCTTTTACACAATTTTATTCCCGCTCTTTGTACATTGGATTGTTTTCCAACAAAGTTTAAGGTGAGTTAGACAACTCTAACAAACTCTAAACAAAGTGCTTTTCTTGCCTAAGCCCAACCTATCACAGTACTCTGGACTCAAATTCAGGTATGTGGTTTGTAGGTTCTCCACATTATATGCTCTCCATCCACACCAAACAACTCTTTACAACTCAGTTTATGTTAATAAATGTAGTAATGATTATGTTTTATACAAAAGGTAATTGCAGTTGCGGTTTAGTTGCATAAGAACATAATTTATAGGAGATAAGGTTTAAAAAACTGTTTTAACTTTTAACAGTTAATAGTTTCATTGCAAAAACACACATGAATCAACGTTTTTTTCAAAATCAGACATTTTAGTGCACAATAATCATTTGCAGAAGATACATTTCCAATCCACATCACTAACATTTGCTCAATATTAAAAATGTCATTTTGCTAGTAAAAATCATTTCTTAACATTACATATTTTTAAAGAGACGTAAATCATGATTGTAGAAGACACATGCTGTAGATGAAAAATACTTGGTTTTGGTTACATGGAATTTTACAGTATAGTACACAGATCTTTTATAGCCTTAAGCAGCATCAATCATATGTAATCATAATTTTGAAAGGAACCTTCCCATTGGCTTTTAATCACTATTCATAATAATTTTAAAAATAAACTAATTTGATTAGTTTTAATTAGGACATTTTGATCAGTGAAAATGTTCAGTTACCATGACAAGGTTGGCTACAATTTGGAGAAAAAAATATCGAGTAGACATTTTGTTCTTTTTGACAGACTCTCTGTTACCTCACCCATCTGGAGGTTTGATGTTTTTTAATGCCAAAACTGTGAACTGTTTTTAAATGGTGTTCATACTGTTACTGCAGTTATGTACTGTAAGTGCAACGTTAACATCGGCTTCTGTGAGGTCAAGTTGTTTCATTGTTTTGCTTTCCTATAACATAAAGGCCACATACATCCTCTAAACATCTGAACAGTCAGTGAACCATGACTTTATCTCCAGGGAGCACTTTTGACTCGAAGCAAGAGTAGTCATCAGTGCAAGGAGGAGCAATTGCTGAGCTAAAGATAAATCTCCAAATTGATTTTTCCCAAGAAATCTAGTCTATTATAATCGGTTCTTTTCTGTTCTGTTCTGATCTGTTCAGTTTTATTTTTGTGGGGTTGTGAGAAGACTTTAGTCATTGTAGCTATGAGAAGATTAGATCCTCCACCAGTGATAAATCTCTCTGGGGCCGCAGGTCAAGTTGTTTTCTCCTGTAAATCTGCTCACTGGCATGTTTTCATTGCCTGTGAGTTTGTGTGTTTGTGTATATATATCAGTATGTGTATGTGTGTTGTGGCCTTGTGGCTGCATGCTGGATTATAAGTACTAACCAAAGGTAGCACTGATGAGTTTGTTCTCAGATGTCTGTCTCTGAGGTACTTGTGGATGATTTAGTAAAGTCCTTGTCACTGCTTCATCAGGTATGGGCCCATGTTGTGTGTGTGTGTGTGTGTGAGAGAGAGAGAGAGAGAGAGAGAGAGAAAGTGCGTAGCTGGTTCATTGCAGAATAGATTTACTGCTGCCTGGTCTGAGCTCAGCTAAATCACTTCAACCACTTATCCAAGAGTCATTGTGCATAAACATTCTCTCTGTCTCTGCCTTTTCCCCTTTTTATTTCTTGAAAGTTTTTACATAGTGTGGAGAACTTCACATTTTCTAGATCACTCATTGGTTTTCCATGTAAAGTGTTGACAAAGGTTTGTAGGTTTGTTTTTAATTTACTGGGTTTGATATACACATCCATGGAATATTATGACATTGCTTAGGTTTTGTAGTTGGTTAGATTTGAATGTGCATTTCTGTAATAACCATTTACATATTTTGCCTTTGTTACCAATATCTATCCTAAAGAGGGATACTGTAAAGTAAAATATACAACCCACTTAAATAGGTTTGGTAGGTGTAGGTCTAATAATACTATATAAATAAGGTTACATGACATACATTTGTTTTGCCTTTGACTTTTACCTCAATCCCTCTTCGGAGCAGTGACAGTCAGGTCATAGCTTATCGATCTGGGACGCAGAGTTTGGCTTTCTGTATACTGGAATAGTAACGTTACCAAATGGTGGAAACGTTGTGTTTTGTTGTGTGGTTAGTCTTCATCAGCACAGGTCGCCTGTATATTTCACAGTGGATCACCAGTGCTTTGACTTTTGTGTTTTATTGTCCAGTCCTTCATCTCAGGCACATTTGTGTACTGCATTTTTATACCAGGTCCAACTACTGGAGCCAAATACTTAATTTGAGTAGTCAAATTAAGTATTTAATTGTGTGATACTATTTCCTAGAGAATGTATATGAAATAACATGTTGCGGCCTCCCATATCCCTTAATCGCTTTGAGTTGTTTCAATTTCTTCTCCCTGACTGGCTGTTTTGCTAGCTTTGTATCTCACTTGTTTGTTGCTTTGTAGAAAACTATCTGTCAAATGACTAAATACTGAATATAAATCTAAATATCCCTACATTATAAACTGGTAAGTGTTGTAATTTAGCCTTCATTCTAGTCTGTAAATTGAATTTGACTGCAGAGAAGGCCTCCTTGGAGACAGTTTAGATACCCTTAAGTCTGGGGCACAATGATCATTTTAGCCTCCAACAGACAAGGTTTATTGACCTTATGTTTATGTGTGTGTGTGTGTGTGTGTGTAAGCAGGGGATTAACTGTCTATAACTTTGTGGTTTCCTGTTTAGTCTGAGTTTATGAGTGTCTGGTAGAGGACAGCATTTGCCAAGACAACGATACAGAAACGCACAAACACATGCACATTTGTCTTTCTCATAGTTGTGAGGACATGCTTTGGGACAATGCATTGCATAGTCCTTTAGCATAACCTTAGCCATCACAACTTTCAAATTCTAACCTAAAGGCTGTTAACCCTAAAATCGTACATTTAAACACACACACACACACACATACACATAGACAGATAACTATATACACACATGCACCCACATAAAGCCCACAACTCTCCCTCTTTTTCTATGTGATGACTGTGTGGCCATCTGGAAAAGAGCAACAGTTGGGTCTCTAATTTCCTGAAAGTGGGTGGCAATTACAAGGAGAAACATCAACATGTACAGTACTTGATGGTCTGTGAGGTCTTACATTCAAAGTACTAGTTTTAGTAATTAGGATTCATAGATGAAAGCACTTAGACTCAAATCAGAGTTGGTGTTGCTTGTAATGGGAGTTAATATGGTGTGAATTATGTTATTATAACATTAATCATAGAGTCTTTGCTGTCGTCAGCATGGCAGACTACATCTTTAAGACATTGTTATTACAACAAGTACACACGGTATGTGGGAAGAAGAGACATGGCATGCTGTCTTGACCCTCCTGACAAACCAACTATCCCAGTCCCACGTTTTAGTTTCTCTGCACAATAACAATCATTCATTGCTCTCTTTCAAGTCAGGGTGACCGTTTGCTTGCATTTTCCCTGGGAGCTTAATTTCTGAGGGGAACACTCACACACGCATGCATGCACACACACACACACACACACACACACACACACACACACACACAAAGACTCCTAGGACAGGAAGTCCTAGTGAGATCAGGATGTTGACTTAGTTTTAATTTCAGCTTTCCCCAAAACCCCTGGAGGTCGACAGAACAGCCAACAGATGTAAAGTCAGAGATACAGACATGGAAACAAATTTTGGATGAATGTACATTTTCTAACTGTTATCGTACCAAACAGGCAATAACAATAAATCTAAAAGTACATATTTATACACAAAACACAGGTGTGGCTGCATAATATCTGAACCCCGAACCCTTGGCACCTCAAGAGGGCTGTCTCTCCACAAGGATTTACCCAAGGGGATTAATAAAGTATCACTTATGACGAACTTACTTACTTGACTCTGAAGTTAGGTCATGGTTATGAGAAAACATTTTTTCATTTTCTTTTAACAATTAGATAAAGCTTTATATAATAAATGGTAATGGTATGGTAACATAATTATGTTTTGAAATTAGTGCAAGGTAATATAAAAATAAATAAAATAAATTAATTAATCCTTTTCACCTTACCTCACCTTCTTCTCTATCAATGTTCTTCAATGCTCTTATCTCAGAATTACAACTTAATTTCTTGATAATGGGACTTCATATTGTGATTCATAACTGATTCTTAACTGATCCATTACTTTGCTCAGTTATTATTACAGCACTGAGAAACAAGCCTTGTGAGCTTGTTACAAAAAACAATCATCCCAAAAAAACAATGGTTGTTTTGTTTGAAGGAGCAACTGTTGGATCATTGATATTTTACTATGCTATGCTGAGCCAGAATCACAAAGCAAGTAACTGCTCAAGAAAAGGATTTTGGTTTAGTTAGATCTTCACAAAACAAGATAATTAAGCTGTGATCTTGAGAGTGTGACAACAGACACAACCAGTGTTGATTCACCTGTATGAACTAATTTGGGACATGCTTTGATTTCTTCTGTCCTTGTTAAATAGTTAAAATCCCATTTTCTGGCTCAGCCACAGTAGAGAAATCATATTTCAGAGGTTTACAGCATATTTGAGCAGATTAGTTTTCCAGGAGAGATCTTTTCAAAGCAGAGGATGGGTTCAGGATGTAATAGGCTTGAAATTCATGTGAGAGTGGAGTGTACAGGTGTGTTATACATATGGGTGTGCAATATTGACAAAAAGATTGTGTTTATATATTTTCTGGCATTTTGTTGATAATGATAGGTTGACCAAGCGTGGGCCAGTATTTTGACGGTATGATAACCTTTAGCAAAAATATCACGGTTTCACAGTACTACAGTATCTGTAACGAGTTAACTGTGCTGCAAAAGTGTGTGTGCTTTGGTGACATAAATAGTACTGGATTAAACATAAATATAAACAATGCATTACATGATCTAATTGACTTTATATAAAAACACATGTACTACTGTTGCAACTGCTACTAAGAATAATTTTAAATAATGCTAAAATACTGAGTCATTTCAGTGTTGATGCAGACATACACATAAGGAGACAGAGAACGCAAGCGTCTGTTGACTTGTGTGCTCACTTTACACACCCTCACTCACTTGTGCTATGTGTGTAACACACGGTCGCAGGAACATGAGAGAGCCAGCAGACTGTTAGATAGACTTCACACAGTGGTGAAAGACTTAAACAAAAGTATAGACGCGATAAATTTAATTATAGTTTTAACGTAAAAGTACTAATTTCGTAGAACATTAGTACTTCTTTGCTCTTCTCTGCTCTATGAAGTAACATTGGGGGAAAAATAGTTGCTGTTTGTTTGTTAATTAGTCATGTTATCTGCCTCAGTAATAAGCCTATAGTATTTATTTCACCAATGCTAGACATGCTAACTCACGTAGTTGGTTGCAAACATTCATTTCAAGACAGCATTACCTTAAATTTGGTAAAGAGTGATGAGAAGAGCTCAAGTTGGTGTGAAATCATATTTTAAGTATTTCCTCCTCTTTGCAAGCATGTCTTGTGTGTCAGATGACCTCCCTCCTCCACGCCGCCTGTGTTTCTTTTGGTACCCGAAAAATTCCCATACAGCTGAATTTGTCTATTTTGACAAGAGAAAAGTTTGGGGGTTCACATTCTTCGGCCATCATACAGAGCTGACTGACTGCTCTCACCAACAGAAGGGGGAGCGGTCGTGTTATACGCTGCACACAATCCGAGGGTGATTTTCTGCAGCTGATACTGCAGGAACAATATGATGAAAAATGGTTTGTGAAACTCTGGCTTTGTCAAACCTCGGTATACTTTGAAATGCCTTGAAACCTAAAACCGGCCAATGCCTATTGATGACCCTCTGCAGTTTATGTGCCAGAATTTGGCAACATGACTCATACAATTTAGGCAGAGTTGCTGCACTGTATTTTTTTAACCAGGCTATGTATCTTGGGTGTAAATTATTCAAAAGTGCTGAATTGGCACCATGTTTTGTGCAATGTAATTGTTGACAGCTTTTGTTATGTTTTTCCATCAGTTGTTTTGTTGTCCGAAGACACTTTATTTGCAGAATGATTCTGCTGAAGTTTGTTGAGTTTGCTTTTGTGCTGGTACCTTGGGTGGTTTAGACCTGTGGCGGACAGCTGAATCCTGAAGCTTTTCATATACTGTGCAGTTGTTAGCTCGCATTTGGGAAGCAAAACCAGCTCCATGTGAATGGGGATGATTTAAGATGATTTAAGTGTAACAGTGTGGTGGTATCTGTATTTTGTCTGTGTGTTTTTTTCTTTCATTTTTAACTTCATTCATGTATTTTTAGGCAGCTATGCTTGCTTAACTTGTGGTGTGGTGACCATGTAACACCTATACTATGCAATGCATGCACTCTCAGTGAGCTGCGAGTGCTACAGAGAGAGAGAGAGAGCTACAGAGAGAGAGATGATCCGGTCCTTTTCAACCTTCTTCTGATTCCATCTAGTCTATCCTACTAAGCTACACGAGGCAGTGAATGTGTGGACTCTCAAATGGTGTTTTTTTTTGTTTTTTGCAAGTTCACACAAGAAGGAAACAACAAGGAACATATTATTGTAGAGTCACACGCCTCTAATTGTACATAGTTTTTGCGCATGTGTTGGAATATAGAAATAATTGCCCAAAACATATTAGAATTTATATTTTTGCATGTGTATTTACATAACGGGGTCCTTTTGTATCCTATGTACAGATATCTGTATGTATGGGTTTCTTGCTTGTACGTGTGTGTGTTTGTGTAAGCATACAGGATTATCACAGTCTCATCTCTCATTCCTCTCCTGGCCATGACCCTTTTAAACAACACTCTATCTTTCTCTGAAAATCCCTCCATCCATCTCTAACTCTCCATCAATCTTTCTATCTTTTTCTCCTTCCACGTTTCTCCCTCTCTCACCCGCAAACTATTCAGGATGGAGGTAGAAACACAGAAAGCTACAGAGAGAGAGAGAGAGATGATCCTGTCCTTTTCAACCTTCTTCTGATTCCATCAAGCATACATCTAGCCTCAAAACTCAACAATAACACATCCATCACACATACACACACAGAGCAGGGAAAGCAGTGCAGAGTCATCCTTTACCATCACCACAGAAAAAGCAAATAAAGTTTTATTCATAATGTAATAAGAATCATTTATGCCACAAAACAAATTTGCTGTCACCCTAAGCTTGCGGAAATCTGGTCAACATGGACATTGTCTCCTTTCTCCTTTTACACTGGTGTCTTTTTGTCAATTTACCACATTGATGTGTAGCATGCTTCAGCATCCTCAGTCTGTAATCACTACATATAGTATGTAGATGGAATTGCAAAGCAGATTTTTCTTTTAAATGAAATACATCAATGAATCTGGATTTAATTCACTGCAGCCACTCTGTATGTGGTTTAATGTTGTGTTTTCTTCAAGATATTTGCAGATTTCTGTGACTTGTCAAATGAAGGTGCAGATAGGAGAAGAAAGAAGAGTTTACTTTGATGAATAATATTTAAATTATTCATTTATTTAATTATTTTACTCAAGAACGTGATTACATGATGTGCAGTACAAACAGCAACAAGATATAAGTCTTGAGGACATGGTCTGCTTACTTGATTGGTTTTTAAGGAAGCTTGATCAGTTGTTATAGAGATGATTTTTATTACGTGGCTTTAGTAAAGATTAGGTCATGTAATAAGATGTTATAACTGGGGGAAGTTTATTACATATTAAAACAACCAAATCACACACTAATGATATATTAGTGTAATATTATATACCGTAAATAAGTTGAGAAGCTTTACTAAAGATGTTGCCTTTTGATCAGTGTTAGGATATTTAAACAGTTTCTTTACCAATGATATTTCACACTTTTCATTTGGTTGACTTTGGTTTACTACATTTTGACAGTATTATAATTTAGAGCCAGTATGGCCGTAAATCCTTGGAGACATCTGGTTCCCAGTGTGGAGATCGGGGGGATAGAGAGACCGAGACAGACACACAGTCAGGTAGGTTACCATGGTTATCAGAGCATAGAGAAAATAATGGAAGGTGATGAACTGGTGTGTGTGTGTGTGTGTGTGTGTGTGTGTGTGAGAGAGAGAGAGAGAGAGAGAGAGAGAGAGAGAGCTGTAGAGCTATAGGCAGACAGTCATTGTGTCCTTGTCATTCAGTAAATCTGAAATCTAAACCCGTCTTTATCGAGCCCTCTCCATTTCTCTGTTGTTATCTCACCTTATTGTCACATATAAAAGGCAAGAGAGAAAAACTGTTATTTTATTGCCAAAGTTAGTCGAACACATGATTAGATTCTCCCATGAAATAATTTAGATGTTTAGTTGAAGTTGCTATGACAGCCAACATCAACACAAAGTCACCATGAAAATCTAGAAAGAAAATTTAGATGAAATGATGTCAGTCATTCATATTGCTGTCTTCATCTTTATTTAGTGTGTTTAACAGTTTGTGCAGTGATAATCGTTGTGTGTGTTTTGTTAGGTTGAGATTAACTTTGGAGCTTTATTTAGTCAAAGTGAAATGTTTACTGTGCCACTTAATTTGAGCTGTATGATGTCACCATTGAGCCTGGGTCCTAATCTCTGAATCGTTACCCACTCATTTCAAATAAGTCTGGTGTGGTGTGTAATTCATAGCTGTGGTCCTGGTTGACGTCTAGCCATTCCAGTTTTTGTAAGATGACTTGCAGAAAAAGCAGGATTTAAATTTGCATATTTCTGAGATTGATATGACAGGTTAGTTTTACCCTGCTGATGATGTGTTGTTGCAGTAGTAATCCTAAAAATTAACACATTCTAGCATCTGTCACTGCATCTCTTGTGTTAACTACTGACTGGTTATCACAACATCACTCTGTATTAGCAACAAGACAATGGCTAACACGAAACAAAAATCAAACAGGTCAGTAAAATGAAATGGCAATTTTGTTTGATTATAAGGCTGTACTTTGAGAAGTGCATCCTACAATGTGTTAGGAAGACTCACATGGTTTCAGTAATGATATTTAACTGATTCAATCAACTGCTTCTATTGTGACTAAGACAAGGCAACAGTCTCAGGAAAAGGAAATGAAATATCTGTCAGATTGTAGCTAGATTGAAAGAGATATCATTGGGGTACTAACCAAAATATGTGGTTTAAATTTAAACACATACATTTTTGAACTCCTTCCTAATTCTGTAAATCTGACACAGAGAGTCCATAGGAAGCTTACGGTATTAGCTCTCTCAAATCAAGGCAAAATGATATATTATTAAATATTAGAATATATATTATCAAAGATTGCACAGTCTCCCACACACATTTGTATCTGGACGGGGCCTTCTTCCAGGTTGTGGATCAAAACCCTCTAAAAAGCAGGATGTTGGCTTGATTTGCTGGCAGAAGCAGGTGGCAGTAGTTAGTTACAGTGTGGAGAAGGTCCATGAAAAATGTGTGCATCAAAGAAACTGTTTTAATCTTGTATTAAAGGAAAATTGACATCAAGAAGGTCCACACATTTGGTTCTGGAGAGATCCAGTAATCATTTGTATCTGTCTGTTACTTTATTTTAGAGTTTTATCATTTTGTCTGTTGTCACTAGGGATGTCACAATATTAGAAATTTGGTAGTCGGTTCCAATACCACTGAAATTGTAGAGTACTCATTACCAATTTCAATACTATCGAAAATAAATAAACAATTTTAAGGGTGGAAGTCAGACTACACTTGTAAGGTTATTTGCTAAGCTTGTCAGTGGTGGAGAAATCACACTCTATGACAGCTACTGAGGTACTTTTGGTACCTTTGGTAACAGAGAAAACAAGTACTGTGAAGTTTTTAGAATTTTTGTATTGACCGAAGTATCAGTTCTTGTTTTCACTACTCAAACTGTGAATAAATGAACTAAAGAGTGCACTCACTTACTTACATTTTGTATTTACCACTACACCCTACACTACAATGGACTGAATTATCAAACCATGCTACACATGCTGTTACTATACAGTGAGAACATAGCTTTTGTGAAAACACTGCTATGAAAATCTTGGCTTCCTACAGTAAGTGGTGTAGAGTTTCAGATATAATTACAGAGAGCTTTTGGAGATGTGTTGGTTTGTCTGAGTTTGTTGTGATATGAATATCTGTGTGAGAATATTTAGACTTTGCGTGTCTCAGATGTTCACAATTCATCAGCGCTGACATCATGCCAAACAGCTGGACTTATCTGGACACACACAGAGTGACTGTCCACACTTTCACAGGTGCTTCTCTGTTTTTTATTACATTTTTTCTCTTCTTCCATCACATCTTTCCTTCCGTCTGTTTCCTTTGTGTACAGTTATTGTACACTTATTTGCATCTGTGTTTATATTTGCATATCAGTGCACATGTTGTTTGACTATAAAAAGTGGTGACCCTAATGCAGGCCTGGGATGTCTGATGTAACATTGTGGATCCGTGTGTTTGTATTTTGTTCCAGACAGGAAATGTGAACCATGTGTATGTTGAGCTTTCCAGCAATTTTAAGTTCTACAAGCATGTACTTTGAAACAACACAGATGAGCATGCCTCCAAGCTGCAAAAGTACAGATTATGTGCAGCCAAATGCTGCATGTGTGTTGTGACATAATGTATTGTTGAATAGATAAGGTAGACAAGAGAATAAATTGGCAAATAACCAAAATAACTGTTGTACTGTTACTGTGGGTTGCCTTAAATATGGCAAGCCACAAAATTATACTGAATGGTCCATATCATACTAGCTCTTGTGAAGCGTGAACTTCACAAGAAGAGCACACCTCAATTGGTTGTAGTCACTTTTTTTCTTCAATGGACTACATTTCTCATGATGATTTTGACAGTGAGGATTTTATGACATTAGCTATATGTTCTTGTCTTCCTGGATAATTTTTGCTTAAGACAACCAGAAAGAAGGGGAGCACACATAAACCATTAACCATTATTGATGACTCTCTATAGTATGATAGAAACAAAATATATGATAATCAGTGTGTTCTCATAATGTATGGTTTCATTGGTTTACATTCTGTTGCCCTAGCAGTGAAAAATATCCATAGACAGGAAATGAAAAAATGATTGCCTGAGCAACATAATGCAAATTAACAGTCCTTTGATATTGTAACATTACATAGCTCAGAGTCTATTGCACAGTTGAAGGCTGGCCAAAAATGTTCTCTGTACGCTTCTTTTATCCAAAAATGAACTGAACGTGGCAATATCTGTGAGGGGTAAATGATGTTAACTGCATTAGACTGTACCAAAAATACACCCAGATTAACTAACTTGGATGATATAAAACACCTGCCCTCCTCCTCATGTTCCTGGCTAATTAGTCATAACCTCAGTACAACAGATATAGCATTTGCTGGTTCTCACCGAACAAGACTACACAGAAAAACTGACAATTTTAATGATTTGAAATAAAAAAAAATACCTTTATGCAAAGCAGGGAGTGCTATGTGTTCCTAATAATCCCCATTGTAGCATCTGGCAATTCAAGCCTTTTGCTTTGAAGAAGAAAGACAACCTGACCTCATGAACTGCTCTGAACAGACCTGAACCTGTGTCTATTGATGATCTGACTGTAACATTAGGAGCTGTAATTTCTGTATTCATATGCCAATTTTACTGTATGTACATATTTGACATTTTTAGTGAATTTAAAGGATTTGCTTGACATTTTTAGAAATATTATTCTCTGTCATACTTTTTTTGTGCACTGCAGGAAGGTACAAGCTGCTGCACCTTTTATGTGTCAGACATCAGTACTTAATGCATACAGCTATTTTTGTTTCATTATCTGCTTTTGTGTTTAATCACCTGTGTGATTTCTTCCCAGGACTGTTTCCAGCAGTGCTGAACCTGGCGTCCATGGCAGATATAACAGCTAATGCTACCTGTGGTTCAATGGGTCCAGAGTTGTTCTGTAAACTGGTTGAACATGTACCAGGCCAGCCTGTTAGAAATCCTCAATGTCAAATCTGCAACCAAAGGAGTACAAAACCATTTGGTAAGGATTCACACACACACACACACACACACACACACACACAAGACTTGGCATAGTGATTACAGTAATTAATCATACTAGATTAGTTAATTAGAGCCAAATTGGCCAGATGTTAACCAATCATTTTGTCTGAAGTGATAACTACCAAATGAAATGAGGAATCAATTGCAAAGTGACAAGACGACAACGCAAAATTAACCTGCTGTCATAATTCAAACAGCTAACAAGACAGTGATTTTGTCAGTCAATGATTCAGTTAACTGCTCAGCCACTCAACCTGTTTGTCAGTCAGTGATTCAGTCATTTACTAGTAACCAGTGATTATAAGGTCAGCAAAACCCCATAGTCACTAACTGTCCAGTTATTAAGCCAGTAAATCCAGTCTGTTTATTTTAGTTTTAGTTATTAAGTTAAGTTCCTCAACTAGTCAACCAAGGTGAGAGAAAAAAGATGGAAAGATGGACTCACATCAGCATAAAGACCGGACTGAAATGGTTAACCTGGCTCTGTTTGAAGGTCAGAAAATATGCTTACTGGGACCTCAATAGTTTAATCTACACATAAAATAAAAAGTGCAAAACTGAAAGATTTTGTGGCCATACGTTGTGGACTTATGTGGGAATCATGAGGTTGCCAGTCAAATATGCCAAGAAATGGTACAGAAATAAAAAAACAACTGTTAGCTGTCTTTTAAATTTGGAAAGAGCCTTACTCAGCCACAAATCTTTATGTCATGTTATCCTAAAGTACAGGTAATGCTTTTGGTTTCTTGGTTCCATATTTATAGATATATTTATGGACAGGAATTACAGTCATATAGGAAACAAAGTGAATAAGTCTATTTCCAAAAATTACTATTTCACTATTTCATATTGCTTATTAACAGATGAATTAATTGATTTCTGGGCTCAATGAATAACAGGATATGATTTTATAATTTTCTACATCATTTATGTACTTCCAGTGGAAATATAAAATATACTCTTATTCTTGGCTTCAGAAGGAAATGTAAATAATAAAGAGGAGATTGGAAGGATGGTTTTTAAGAGAGGACAACAGGGAAAGGACGTTTTCCAAAGCAGCCTCTACATCTTACTAGTGATAGTTGCCATGGTTTTTAACAGAAATGTCACATTTAAGCAGCCAGATGATTGACGGCTGCCAGTCATGTTGAAATACCACATCCTTCCTTAAAAATACGCTCCCAAAAATGACAAAAAAGTCACAACACAACAATCCTGTACACACAGAATACATAAAATGTTCCATTAACTATTGTGTGTCCCAGGAGTTGATTCTGCAAACAGGGTGACATTTTTTGTTCAGAAGTGAAAATAAAATCTGTTATGTTTTTTTTGTAGGGAGAAAATGTACTTTTGAAATCTGGGATTTATTGGTTGAAAAGTCAGACTTCATAAGCCTAAATGATGTTTAGACATATAAGACTTAAAAACAATAAAACAACTGATATGCCCTTGCCTTCATACTGCTTTATCTCTTTCTATGTGTGTGCACGTACAGAGAATCATCCCATAGAATATGCCATAGACGGGACCAACCGTTGGTGGCAAAGTCCATCCATACAAAATGGAATGGAGTACCATTATGTGACTATCACGCTGGACTTGAAACAGGTAGAAACACAGACACAAACTTGTGAGGAAACTGTATTGACATCTTACACCTTATTTCCTGGAGGCACGGAAAACTGTGTTAGAAAACTGTCAATTTTCTGCTCTCTGTCTGTTCCCTGTCTCTATTTTACCACTGCCTGGTCATATTCAGCCTAAGTGTTCTCATTTTGGCATGCCTGGTCACTTACTTAGCTCCTCCCAGTTCTTTTGTTCTATTTTCCCTCCAATTCTACCTGGCCCACCCTGCTCCACCCACTCACTCACCTGCAGCTCATTCACTGTAATCAGCGTCAGTATATAAGCCAGCCACACGCAGTTTCTACTAGAGTGCTGTAGAACTTTATGGTCTCTGCCTTTCTAGCTACTGGTTTTCCTAGTGTCATTTTTATAATCTGTTACTGGACTTCTTTACCTGGCATCCATTTGGGGATTTAGAGATTCTGGACTTGGGACATTTTGGTTTTGTTTGCTCTCTTTGTGGCTGAACTTGGATTACCTTGCTGTCTCTGTCCCTGCCTGCTTTGTTTGCTCCTCGGCTGAACTGGTAACTAGTGATGGTCAGATGAGGCTTTCTTGAAGCATTGAAGCTTTCCATCCAATTGGTTCACTTTGGGCGAAGCTTCATG
>JAUMHL010000017.1:15235515-15252383 GCA_032362345.1 Sandelia bainsii
CTGTATATATACTTATATTTTGCAAGGTCCTAAACCTTGCTATGTAAAGTGCCTTGAGATGACCTTTGTTATGATTTAGCGCTATACAAATAAAGATGAATTGAATTGAATTGAAAATTGAATTGAATATAAATGAATTGAATTGAAAGAGAATCTAACCCATTAAATCTTATAGAGATGGCTGAAAATATGTTATGTTATGATTTGTTCATGATGTGAACTCACTATAAACTTTGTCTATCTGACATTAAATGCCAGATTAACATTTACATAGCAGCTGTGTGATTTCTGGTAGGACTGTTATTGGTGTGTTTATTTGTTGATGCTGTGTTGAGGAAAAATCCCTTGTCAGATCCATATCTGATCAAAACATAGTGTATGACACATTGCAGCTTTACACACACACACACACACACACACACACTGCATTAGTTAGCTACATTCATCTATGTTTAGCTGCTGGAGCTGCCTAGCTGTCCCAAAGCTGTCACTGAATTACAAGCTACTGCTGGGAGCTCTCTTACACACAGACACGCACAAAACAGACACACACCATCCTGTCCTCTGTATGTCTACAGGTAACAGTGACTCTTTGTAGGGGGTTTGAATGACTGCTATAAGGTTACCCTGGAATACACACACATACTTTAACTTCTCCCTATTCTAATTGCTGCAATGTGACACTGCTTCCCACATCATCAGAAGAAAAATTCACAGAGAGAATGAATGGGGTGAAAGATGTTGTGTTGAAGAGACAGGAAGTTAGCATTTGACCTACATCCAATAGTTGTACCCAGTGGCGGAGCTAGACTATGCACAGAAGCAGAAGAGCATTCTTTGTGATATTCATTTTAAAATTCACAAATGCAAAATAGATTATATAGCCTGACCTATTCTATGCACAACTAAATGCACTGTCACTGTCTGTCATTTACAGGCAGAAAGTGACAGCTGATTGACAGCATGATGCTGAACAGGCTGGGTGCACTGTCCAGTCAGTGCCACATTGTTCTTGGCTGGACAGAGCAGCACGTTCAGCCATAGACTGATCAATGTCAAGTGCTCCACAGAATGCCACAGGAGATCATTTCTGCCTGTGGCCATCAAACTGTACAACTCCTCTCCTTTATGTAAAGAGGAGGGGGGACGACAACTATCATAATCATATTTATAATCAGATAACCCCACTACATTATGCCCAGGACTGATAATAAATAAATAAATAAAATGTTTGACTCATTTTTATTTTGTATTACCTATTTGTATTCTGTAAATTGGGTATTTAGTATTTGTGTTGGTGTTAATCTTTTCTGGTTATGGTTCCTTCTTTCTTTCTTTTTGTTTGAACTGAGAGCTGCTGTAACATTAATTTCCATTTCCACAAGTTTTTTGCACCTTGAATCTTCTTTTGCAGAATAACATGAAGACCTCTTAAAACATAGAATAGACACAGTGGTCTGCAGCACAATAAGGCCTCTTTCAACAAAATAGACACTGCGGTCTACAACAAATATTCAAATAAAAATACATTTACAGCACCACAGACAGTGACATAAACAGGGCCCAAAATGCAATAAGAATTAAACTATTAACATTCTGACACATATTTTACTAACCTAGATTTAAGTTTATATAAAGTAATTATGTTTCACTCATCAATTGTTGTCCCTGGTCACCCTGCTGCCATTTACTGTAGTCTCTGTGTGTGTCCATGATGCTCCAGAACAAAATTATCTTATTAAACTTCATGCTTTGAACTTCGTACATATCGTCTATTTCAAAACTTCATCCTCCTCTCCTTCATGGTGGCAAACATGCCAACCACTTTGTCCTTGTCAATGTTTATATCCTGCTCAACACACAGCAAAGTGAGGTGTGAGAGTCTGGCCTCATCCATGCACGAAATGAAATAGCTCTTAATGAGTTTCAGACGGCTGAAACTTTGCATGGCACTAGCTCTGCTGATGGTGATGTTTTGTAGTTACTGTGGAGAGTGGTCAGATGTAGGTATGCTCTGTGTTAACATGTGCATGCATGTCAAACTGCAGCACAGCATCCTCTGGTTTGGAGAGGCCATTTGAGTAGATACGTGCGAGTTGGAGAATTTTCTCTTAAGCATCAGGGTGTTAAAAATGCTTTGGACTAACTACCTTAGTTTTAAAGCGGCTTCTACTATTCTAGATTGGGTCATCTTCTGCGTCCTCATTGAAATGCCTCTTCCTCTTGTGCACACTCTGTGGTTGCGTTGCTTTCTCTAGCATTATTGTTGTACCTGTCTGTGTCTGCTTGTCTTTAACTATTTCTGTCAATCTAGTTTGTGGAAGAAAGCCAGCCTAAATAAAAATCAATTGGGGAAAAAAAAGAAAAACTTGGTTATTTCAGTATTTTAAAAAATCAATACATCAACTAAAAACAGAACTTACAGAGTTTAACTATATATACTATTATGTAGAAAATCTAATTATGTGGAGTAGAGAGGAGAAAAACCCTTTAAACGAAGAAACCTCCAGCAGGACCAGGCTCAGGGTGGGCGGCCATCTGCCTCGACTGGTTGGGGTAAGTGGAAAGAGGAGGGAGAAAAGAACGGGCAACTAAAGAACAACAAGTGGCAAACACAACACTGAGCAGGTTGTTGGGGCCGATGATACCTGCAGAAAGGTACAGAGAGGAGAGAGAAGGACCCCAAGTCAATGACGATGAATGGTGTCATAGGAGTGGAGAGGAATTTTTACTTACGGTATTATTACTGACAGAATAATGCTGGATTCAGTTTTACCTGGGCCAACAAAACAGAGGGTACTACTAGTAGTAGAGATGTTTTTGCCACATGCTTTTAAATGTTCCTGAAAGTGCCAAGGTCTGCTGTAAAATTGATTTTAAAAAAGAAAAGAAAAACATTCCAATGGAAAAAAAGTGCTCTCTCTCTCATCTCTGAAAGCAACTTTGCATCCACAGGTACTTTTGTATTACAGATCACAGATGGGTTTTCATTAATTTCCTTTCACTCGCTCTGTTTTCCAGGTTTTCCAGATCGCCTATGTGATTGTGAAGGCAGCCAACTCACCTCGCCCGGGTTAGTATACTGCTTTATAGTTGTGTAGATAGCCACAAACTGTTTTAAATATTAACAATTCAGTTTTGATTATACAAGCAATTACTGTGTTTAAAGTTCAATATACAAACCTTTTTCAGCTTTTTGAGCAGTAATTATTGCGCACACAGAGAATCCACAATTAATATGAAAGATTAAGATTGCATTTAATAAAATACACTTTACTGTAGCCATACAATTCTTTTAATGTGCAGATGATCAACAATCCTGATAACTTATTGTGTTATTGTATTTTCCCCTTAAATTGGCATCCTAATTCCATATAGGTAGGTGCACACTTCTAACAAACCTTGAAAACAGTTGTTGGATTCAAATACATTTTAAATCCAAAAGTCTTTTAAAAAGTGTTGCACAATAAATTCAACTAGAGATTCTAAATCAGAAGTTGGATGACACACCGTCAAAATGCCATACAATATCAGATTAGCTATTTTGTCTGTCATCTTAGGAAGAAATGCACAACATTTACTCATGAATCGAATCGTGTTCAGTTTTGTTGATTATGCACAAGAAAGATTTAATTGATTTACACATGGATAAAGAAGTCCTTGCACAGAAGTATTGGCTGGCAGACAACTCTAAGACAACATAAAACCACTTGAGAGCTAATGTTTGGCTCCCTTTAAATTTAAAAGGGAATATTTCTGCACTGCTGCCAGACTGTTCAATGAGTCTGGCTAACATAAACCTTTGGCAGAACCTCTCCACATTAAAATATGTTTTGGAGCATACTTCTAGTCAAATATTAGACAGAAATTACAGGCTGTAGCTTATTACTTATTACTGTTATTAGCGTACACATTGCATGTCCTGACAGTTGCATGGTGTTTCATAGTATGATATGTAGTTGTACATATGTACTCCATTCAGTGCCATGTAATTTTCTTATTTTGTTTTCCATTAACTGGACTCCCTTTATATTCAAACAGTTCAGAAGTTGGAATATCATTGTTTACCCCTAGATATAGAAATGTTCTGTCAATTTTCTATGTATTTTAAGTAGGTGACCTTAACACTCCCTTTGATGTCCATCATTATCTTTTATTGATCTTTTCTCCTGTCCAAGTTTGATGGATTTTATCATTATTTTCCTCATGAATATTTATGTTTGCAGGTAACTGGATCTTGGAGCGTTCAATAGATGGTGTTACCTTTGAACCCTGGCAGTACTACGCCCTCACAGACACAGAATGCCTGACACGATTCAGCATTAATCCACGCACCGGACCTCCATCTTACACCAGAGATGATGAAGTTATCTGCACATCTTTTTATTCAAAGATTCACCCTTTGGAGAACGGAGAGGTATAACCTCTAGTTTCAGACGTTGGTACACTGCCAATGTAACTGTATTAAATTTTAGTCAGAAGCATCCAAAGCAGTTCTGCAGTTAGCATTCTCTTCATTTATGCTATATGCTTTGTATGTTTCTGAATGTTCTTAGTTGCATATATAAAGGTACGATTCTGTGTCGTTTGACCCAGACCCACATACACCATATCAAAAATATTTTGAATCCATGTCTGTGGTCACCTACCTTTGTCTTGTAACCACTTGACACCCTGGTGGTGATGGTGGTGATGATGATGATCTACATACAATTTAGAATACAGTCTAGAGCACAAAGTAAAATTGTTGTAGAGGCTTTCTGAAAGAAAAAACAATATGGTGATAATAATATATATTTATTGCACCTTTCAGAGAAGTTACAAAATTTTTACGGTAACAGCAGCAAATAAAGGTAGCACAATGAAGAGTAAAGTCTACATTTACATTTAGTACACATGAATACTTATAAAAATTACAAAAATACATCAGTTAAAAACATGCCATAAAAGTGTGTTTTGAGAAGAGATTTAAAGAGTCTACCAGGTTTGTCTGCCTGAGATCATCAGCCAGTGAATTCTACAGTATTGTATTTTCCACACTATTGAGCAACATGCTAGTAAGTAGTGGAGAGACTGGCTTTCAAATTAATAATTACATCAGAGCTCATTTTCTAAACACTTTATTTCCAAATGAAAACAACCGTTAACATAACTTTATTAACTGATAAGAAAAGTGGGTTCCCATATATTGAAAACACTCATGCTAACACACTTGTGTACACCACTATTGACTATTATGTTCCTTTTGATCAGTTGTGTGTGATTGCACCCAATAGGAACAGAGGGGAAAGCCTACTATAACTGACATTAATGATGAGAAAGTGGACTGTAGAACACACAAACACATGCACACACTGAAAACAAACTAATCACAAATCTACATCTCCCACACAGGCGTCTAATTGTAGATGCCTGTCTGAATATGTGCACACTTTTACACAAGTGCTGGTGTATGCCCTTGCACATGCCTGCATTGGTGTGAGTTCCATGTGTGTTTTCTTGTGTGTTTGTACTGTATGTGTCTGTGTCCTGCGGGGGAGCGTTAGAGGGGGTGAGAGCTGGGAGATGTCAAGAGCTGCAAGTAACGACAGAGGTGTCTGAATGTGTGTATGTATTGTGTGTCTTTGTGGGTGTGTGTGTGTGGTTGACAGCTCCCTAGCCGTCTGATCACAGTGAAACCATAATGAGTCGTAGGCGATGTGTCACAGCATCGCACACACTTTCACAATGTCACCCCACCACTCATCTCACACGCGCACACACACATACACAATCATCTCCTTCGTTACTTCCAAGTGTGCAGCTTGCACCCATCAAGTGTTCCCCCTTGACGCGCACACACACATGCACACAACACACACGGTCAACCCACTCTGTTATACTTTTTTGCAGATGCCAAATGTTGCTTTTGGCCACATTAGTGAGACGGACAGATGGACAGTCAGCCATGCAGGCAGACAGAACCTCACACTCCTCATTATGTGGCTGCTTGTTGATTATTGGTAATACAGAATATGAATGAATGCTTATTCTCTTTCTACATTAAAGGTAGAGAAAGGCAGCTACAGTACAAAATGTCAATTTTCTTTGATAGACAAAATGAAAAAGTCAGTGTCCATGTTGTTAATGAGGTATTGTGATGCCGAAAATCAATAGAAGCTTCATTTTACATTATAGTAATTGCAAACTGTCTCATTAGTTATTGTTATTGTATATCTTTATGTCCCTTATAACATGTTTAATCATAAGATTATTTGTGCAAAAACATTTACTATAATAGCAATGCTTCTAGTTCAAAGGCAATCGCAGTAGCATTGGGGCAGCACAACTGCATGTATTTCCAAAGATTATAAAGCCCACAGTCAGTGCTTACATTTTATAACAAAGTGCAATTGATGCTTTATACAATCTACAAATGGCAAAAACTGTTTTTTATGTAAGGTAAACAAATTGAGATTAAGTTTAACAACCAAAACACACAGTGGTTTATAATACGGTGAATGTTAATTTCAGTTGCAGAATGCAAACTACAGTAGTCTTCTCAAATGTCTGACATGCTGATGTGCATCATGCCATCAATTACCCTGATCTCCCCAACTTGACTTTTTTAGGGCACTTTTTTGTTCCTAAATATTGACTCTGAACATAAATTGTGAGGTATGTAGACCTATTATTACTTCTTATTCAATGGTAATTGTTCAGTAACAATTTTTTTTTTTATTGTACTTCAACTTTAACAGTCAGGTTAAACAAATGGAAACCGATCATGTGCTCAAAACACGTGATTAGGTAAGCAGTGAGTGACTTAGTTCTGCAGTAAAATATATTATGGTAAAGACTTTCCCCATTTGTGTCCATGTAGACTGTCAACAGTAAGAAAAGAATCTTAGGTTCTTTTAAAGGTTTGGTTCATACTATCTTTACCTGAGCAGATGGTGTGTTCCATCTGTGTCTTAGTTTATTGCTGCTCTTACATGTCAGTATTTATCTGTCTCTCTGTGTAGATCCACACGTCTTTGATCAATGGTCGTCCTAGTGCAGATGACCCCTCCCCGACCCTGCTGAACTTCACCTCTGCCCGCTATATCAGGCTGGTTTTTCAGCGAATCAGGACGCTGAACGCCGACCTCATGACTCTGACGCTCCACGACCCCAAAGAAATTGATGCCATTGTAACGAGACGGGTGAGACTCAACATACATGCACAACTTATCTCTTCTCTTCTGTTTTTTTTATTTCTATTATTTTCAGGAAAATGTAGGAAAAATATAAAAATTTGAATTGTGCAAATAATGTTTTAAATGATCTCATAGCTACATTACTATTAAGTGTGCCAGAGCTACTGTTACAGTTCAAAGTCGTAGCTTTACAAGATTATATTTGTAGATATCTTCTGTAAGTAATGTTTGAAATAATGGGTTATAGTCATATTGTACCAAAATTTATTTTACTAATAATTAAGATATTATCTTTTATTTTAATTTGATATTCAATATGAATATGATTCAGTAAAGTGGAAATGCTAAATACAATTACAGTGATTTACTAAAATTTTTTATATTTGAGACAAAAAGGTTTTAATGCAATCCTTCCAACAATAATCTATTAGAGATAAGATGCAGTTTTGACTAATGAGTTTTTATTCCTTTAATCACGTTAATTCATAATTCTTTGAGGTACTGACATTGCTTTCACAGGTAAAACTCTGAAAATCACAGAAACTTTATTGTAGGCACGAGATTTTATCTTTTTTTCTTGTAACCCTACCAAAAGTAGCGGCATTTCTGAAAATAAACCAAAATCAAGTAGACTGTATTGTGTAAAAATGTGTAACTGGTGCTGTTTAACACATCACCAGATGTTGTTGGAGAAACCATTTGTTAGGTCAGGACATACTTTTTTTTTAGTGAGATAAGTGAGGTGGCTGTTGCACTAATAATGCCTCTTAATCTCCTAATATGCTCATTAAAACTCTTGTACTCATTATACAAAATCATGCCACTTGCACTTTCTCTCTCTTCAGTACTACTATTCTATTAAGGACATCTCTGTTGGAGGGATGTGTATCTGCTACGGTCACGCCAAAGCCTGTCCACTCAACACTGTTACAAAGGTAAAATACCTAACTCTGTTTCTCTCTCTCTCAGTCCAGTTAACAATACCACAAAGGAAATGGAGATTCTCCATACTATTGAACAGGAGCAAAGAGCACCCTGAGGCACCAGCTTTTTGTCTACAGCCTTATATCAAACTTTATGTGTGTGTGTTTGTCTACAGGGGACACAGGTGACACAGAGAAACGTTGTCTCCCATGTCACTTCAAACAGGAGTGTTCTATACCAGACACCTGATCTTTTTCTATTTCACCGCTTACACACACACACAGACACACACACAGAGTATCTCGTCCTTTACATGTCCTGAGGCTCAACCATGGAGTCTAACTTAGATGTGACACTGGTGTTTGGTCCCTCGGTGATGATGTCATTGACAATAAGCGATGTCACTGATGTGCAAAAAGATCCAGTTTCTTTCCTTCTCTCTACTTTCCACATCTAAAGTCCATATTTAATTGGTCATTTACACAGAATGGAAAAGCAAAAGCAAACTTTGAGCACTTGTTGAGTGTTTAATTGGGCAACTCCAATGACATGAACAACTTCCTTGCTGTCATTGGATTCCTTAAATTAAATACAATTTTAGTAAGTAAGCAATTCTAGTGCTGAGGTTAGTTGGTGTTAGATCATCACAATTAATATTTATGCTATTTAATTTGTCACTTCAACACAGCATACATGACCAAACTAGACCTTTTGATTAGAGTCCAAATAATCATATTGAATTGAAATACAAAGAGACACTCGTATGCTGTACATACTGTCTATAGCTCATGAACATGTATTAAATTTTATATATATAGAGTCATATATAAAGGGTGTATTTACTTGCATTTGTCATTACTGACCTGTGTGTCTGTAGGCATCATACTGTATCTTGCAAGTCCTTACAAGACATTTAGCTCTTTTAGAGCAAGGTCCTGGCCAGACTTTCAGGATGTAGAAAAGGTGGAAACCTGTGAGATGATTTGTTGATGATCTAAAGATCGTTTGTTATGATGCATGCACAGCACAAAAGCAGCCTGAAGCCAGGGTTGTGGCATTGTGTCTCAGATAAAAGGGGCAAATTCACCTGTGCCAACAAATCCAAACTTGGCTCTTACCTCACCACTGTACCACTCTACTCTCAGTTAAATCTGGCACGCTCTTCCCATCAGACAATTCACAGAAAGTCGTAAATTAAATTACTGAACCTCAATGTTGGCAGGTTTCCTGCCACATGCTACTTCGACTGTGTTTAGTTTTCAATGTATTTCTCTCCTGGGAGAGTAATAGCACACTTATTTGCTACCGACTGACAATCTGGAAGAGATCGTAGTCCTTTTATTGGAGCTGGCTCTAATGTGTTGTTTGATAAGCTTTTGAGAGGCATGCATGTTGGTAATTACCTGTATTACCTGTTTGCATCCTTCAATTGTCATATTTATGTGAATGCTGCCATGCCATGACAGCTTAACCCCCCAAACAACTTTTGAGCTTTAGTTTATGATATTGAAAACAGTTTTTTTCACATTTGACATTTTGAAAAGTATCCTAACATCAAGAGAAAAATGGTAATAATACAAAGAATTTTGCAGTATTAGCGATCACGAGGTGAGCTGCATATTTTCCTGTAATCCAGGAAACTAGAATGCAATGAAACTTTCCAATTGTATGTAGAATGAATCTAAATTAGTGTCAAGCCAAGGCCTGACATGTGGAGAAAAACTGATTAGGTTGATGATGGCTATCATTGCTACCATGTCAACACCATCATTGCAATCAGCTTCCAGCTATTAGAAAATTCATTTATTTAAACATGCTCATGTCTGGTTAATTGGCAAATCTGTGAAACTAAGATCAGTACTATTAATGTGTATGTCCTTGTATTTGTATGTGACTGTATGTGTGCATTTGTAGAAGTTTAGCTGTGAATGTGAACACAACACATGTGGAGAGAGCTGTGATCGTTGTTGCCCTGGTTACCACCAGCAGCCCTGGATGGCAGGAACCTTCCTCACTCGACATGTCTGTGAAAGTAAGAAAAACAAATTACATGCTTAAATTACATACAACTACCCACTCGTGGAAGTGCAGTCCATCCACAACAACCAGAAAACAGATTGTTCCTTATCGAATTTTTTGAGTTCTTATGTTACTATAGGATGTTTTTGTATCTATGTAATGATACACCACAACTCAATTGGTAATATTACAGCACACCTACTGGTCAACTTACATGCACCGAGTCTAGATAGAGTTGAACTGTGAAGCAGCCCACTGAAATTGACTGCTGCCAGCCAATCGGGGTCAGTCTTTGATATACAGTATGGCTGCACAAAACCATCAAAAGTCACCTTTGCATGAATTAACCTTTATCAACTATGTATCAACAGAGCAATGATTTTAGAGGCTTCCACTTGTCATCATAAAACTAGGGTTATAACATGTAATCTTTATTTTATTTCACACAGGCTACACCTGTGTCTATCAGTGGCCCAATAACTGCTTCTTCTGCCTTGATACTGACACAACATGGCTAAGGTGATAAGAAATTAAAGGTCCTGACTGTCACGGTAATAAAAGAAGCAATCATGGCCGAGTCAGTCCTTTCAGGACAGGACCTGTGTGTGCCAGTGCAACAGAAACCATGCTTGCTGCATGTGAAAGGGTGCAGCAACATTATGCAGTCAGGTTTGGAGACTCTGTAGAGGGTGATCTAAAGCACGGGCTAGGATAGCTCTAACTGACATAGGCATCTAAGGGGGGTCTTAATGTCCAGATTGCAGCCTATGACAACAGCCTGACTGTGAGGTCAGACCTGGAATGGGTCCTGAAATTTTCTAGAGATAGAAGTGGCTTTTATACAGATTTCCACCAAGCAGAACTGTGAACACTATTATGTTATTATATTCCAGAGCCGACGTGGTAGCTCAGTGGGTAGAGCAGTCGTCTTCTAACCCAAGGGTGAGCAGTTTGATTCCCAGTCCAGACAGGCTACATGTTTTAGGTGTCCTTGGACAAGACACCGATACCATGATCCTTGGCACCTCAAAGGGGCAGCCTGTCCACAAAGAATTTCCCCAAGGGGATCAAAGCATCAATTATTATTATATTCTTTAAGCATTTCAAATTTAAGCAAACTATTAGTTGAGAGTTACAGGAAGAAACCCAGACACTTCACTTCACTGCTGCCTTTGAGCTTTGTTTTAAATTATGGCCAAAATCAAGTTGAAGGAGTGTTGGGATTGTCTAGAACAGCATCCTCTTCCCCCAACAGTGTGAGGTATTGATTCAACAGGATATGTGAAACACCCTTGAGAATTGAGCCGTGAAAGCAAGGTTGTCTAAATAAAAGACCACCCTCATCCATCATCGCCTGGAGTTGCAACTGTTTGAATCAGAGACTAGATCTAGGGGAAAAAAGTTCTCGTCAGAACCACTAAGCACCATGCATTTCTCTTATTTATCATTTTTTATGTTAAACTCAGTGAGTAGGAAACAGGCTAGAGCTAGGTTACCCACTTACTATCTTAGGAAATTGACAAACTAGCGAATGGAATGACTCTAATTTCTCTTAGAACCCACTAGATGACATGTTGCTCATGGTCACTTTGTGGACCACAGGGTACTGTCTTTGTAAATAAATGGATTAAAAGAAGTCCCCTCTAGTTCATGCGGAGTATTTGGATGGACAAACCCTACAGTACTGCAGTGCCAACGTGTGTGTGTGTGTGTGTGTTTTCAGGGTGTAACTGCTATGGTAAAGCAGATGAGTGCTACTTCAATCAGACGGTAGCAGACTTATCACTCAGCCTGGACATCCATGGCAAATACAGAGGGGGTGGAGTTTGCATTGGTTGCAGTGAAAATACCGCTGGAATCAATTGTCAGAGCTGTGTTGCGGGATACTACAGACCTACTGAGGTTTGTTACATATACATCTACCTCTGTACCTAAAATCCAAAATTCATCATGATTAAACAAACGTTAAATTTGTTTAAAATCTTTGCCAGGTGAGCGCTGAGGAAGAGGACCCCTGCATCCCCTGTGATTGTGACCCACATGGTTCTCTCAGCCAATCGTGTGTTGCTGATTTGAGCCAGGCGACGTCCAGTATGCACATATACTTCTCTTTTCTTTTACGTCTTGAAAAATAAATAATTTCAGTCCTTCCTTGTGAATGTGAAATATGAACACACATTTTACAGTTGAATTCATTTTAAAGTGGTACTTAACACCAACATTTCATTGATTTACTGAAGCAAGATTTCCTATGGGGTTGGGGTTACTTCAACATCATGTTCAGATGCTTCTGTTATTGCAAACTACTTATACTAGAGATAATTTTATTCATCTTTATGTTTAATGCCTAGAGCATAGAGCTATTTTAGGTGCAGTCACTTCAAAGGGATAACCATTCTGTTTTACTGGCACTATTGTTTTTTGAAAAGTGTGTTTGATTGACAGCCCAACCAGCAGGGTCATGCCGGTGTAAGGAGGGCTTTGGGGGTCTGCGATGTGACAGGTGAGAAACAATCACACATACAGAAAGAGACAGACACATAGTGACAGGTGAGCAGATCCTTTCAGCTTTCGTCTGTTCCAATTGGTGTTTGGAAATTACCAGAAAGTTTCAATTAACATATTAGGTGATTTTTTACCATGTTTGAGTACACTCCGTTTTGTGCTTAATCTAAAAGCTGATACAGTTTTTCCTCTAAACTTTTTAATGACTTGTGCTCAGATCAAGCCAGAAAACATCTTTAAAATCACTTGTAAAAGTGGTCTTTAATAGACTTGCTTCAGCTCACGTTCTTTGATAGTTGTTTGTATATCCCCTCTGATATTGTGCACATATGCTTGTGACCCACTGCGTTTGTTGCAAACAAATCCTCAGACTGTTGTTGTGGTTGTTGATGGAATTAATCATGTGGTTATGGAGTGGCTTCTCTAATACTTATCACCTTCATATTTATTATTGTTATTAAACTCATTTGCCTCCAGGTGTGCTGTCGGTTATAAGGACTACCCATCCTGTCAGCGCTGTAACTGCAGCGTGGAAGGGAGCACCAACGTTGACCCATGTATAACACCCTGCGTGTGCAAGGTACACACTCACTCTCACACATTTACTTATATGCGCAGAAATAACGACAAGTACTCAGGGCTAACCTTTCTATCCCTGTCATCATTATTTTCACCACATTAACACTATAATAACATGTCTTGTGCTCATAGCATCAGTTTGAGGGCAGTCATAAATTTTGATGCATCTTTCTTCTTCTCTCTCACTCTTTTTTTCTCATGCAGGAAAATGTAGAAGGAGAAAATTGCGACCGCTGTAAACTGGGGTTCTACAATCTCCAAGGTGACAATCGACGTGGCTGCGAAAAGTGCTCATGCATGGGTGTTGCCAGTCAGTGTTCTGCTTCCACCTGGACCTATCAGAATGTAGGCAACTGTATACACACATTTCTCCTTTTGTCAGGCAACCACAATGTTCATTTATCTGGGTTTTACATATAGATATTGCCTCAAAGATTGTATTTGAATAAAAAAAACACTTTTATTTAAATCACATCCCATTTATTTAAGCAGATAGATTCAGCCATGGTGGCTTTTGTTGCTTTTAGCCAAAATCTTGTTTTCCACACTTCTGCTGTTAAAAGTTTCAGTTCTTGTCCAACACCATTTTTTTTGTCTCTTGAATGAATTATTAGACACTGAAGGTTAGCTATGCAAACATGACACGAATTGCACTGCACACTTTTTGTGGTGTTTTTACCCTTATGGCCTTGTCATACCAGCATTTTCAATGATGCATTTTAGAGCTGAATAAATGTATTTCAGTAGAATTGCTGCAATTATCAAATCTGCTTACAGAGGGGAAGAAAGTCTAATGGTTTTGTGTCCAGTCCGACTTTGGTGAGCTTTGACACATTTCTGAAAATGTTTTTACCAGTATTAAATAGTTGTGACAATGTCAGCTTATGAGTAAATGGAGAGTCAGACAACCTTAAACAGACAAAGTTATTATTGCCTTTTACTGCAGCTGTGCTTGTCCTACACTTTCACATAACCTTGCTCAGCTGGAGGATACAAGGTTTTAGGCATGAGATAGGAGTCAATAGCATAGATACAGTGACTTCAGAAAGTTGTCAGCATCCTTCACGTTTAGCATTCTTAATTGTGTTATAAATGTAATTTTAAATACATAGATATTTTTATGAAACTTTGTTAAAGCTACAATACGCAAGTTCTGTTTTTCAAGCTAGCAATAGCACATGACTCGGAGGCAAACCACTACACAACCCCACCCCTGCCTCTCCCTGCTCTGCTCAGCCAT
The DNA here is from genome assembly GCA_032362345.1 of Sandelia bainsii. Classification (NCBI taxonomy): domain Eukaryota; kingdom Metazoa; phylum Chordata; class Actinopteri; order Anabantiformes; family Anabantidae; genus Sandelia; species Sandelia bainsii. Next base: position 15,249,961 of record JAUMHL010000017.1, read on the forward strand.
TCACCTACATCCTCACTGTTGTTTCAACTAATGCAGGATTCGGGAGCTTGCTATGTCTAGCAGCGAATATTGGCTTCACGCCTCAAGAGTATAAGAATACTAGTGAGAGGGAGTACTAGACCAGAAGCACGTTCATATATTCATTGAACCATGTCTGGTTAGCAGGAACATATTACATGACAAAACATGTGAGAAAGATGTTACATACTGTAGCTTTAAATACGTCTGCATAAAGGGAAGATGATCACCTCTCTGATTTCCCAAAAGATGTTTTTAGATGACAGGCAAACTGTTCTTCCACACCGGTGCACCAGTTTGATAAATATCCTTAAGGCACAGAATGCATCCAACATGAGGTTCAAAATACTGAAATTAATCTGGCTCTGAGGTTTTACAACAGCATCTGGAAAATGATAAAATGGAGTCATTGTTAGTTTGTGAGTAACAGTAAGATATAAAGTGCAAGAGTGGAAACAAATCTTTACCAAATACACAAGAGACAGTATGCGGATGCAGCAAAGTGGAAAAGAGAGTAAGAGGGAAAAGTGAAAATGAGGAGGGAAGAGAAAAGGACAGGAGAGGAAAGGAGAAGGGCGGAGGCAAGACAAGAGGCGAGGAGGAGAGAGGTGAAAAGAGGAAAACAGTTTTTGACTGACAGGTGGGGTGGGATAGGAGGGGAGAGGAGACGTTGACAGGATGGCAGCTCAGATTTAGACACCGATAGTGTGTGTGTGTGTGCGCGCACGTGTGTGTTCAAAAGGGGAAGCCAAGGTCAGGTTAATTGCAACGACAGATGTGTGTCTAGCTGTCTGTCTTTCACACATGCACACAGAGAGACACACACACAAATTCTTCAGGAATGGAAGGGAAAAAAACTTTGTAGGTGTCAGTTGCAAGACTTCCTGGTTGACATTTGACTGATGTACAAAATCTTTACACATATCTTTCTTTTGTGAGTTAGGTTTTTGTTGATACACGTTGTTTGTTGTTACGTTCTAATTTCTCAAATTGGGTTGGACCTTAAAGTAATCTACAATGTTGAATGCACTTTCTACTATGCACTATGATAACAAAATCTTATAAATGTGAATATTTCACATCACTGCCATTTTCTAGTTGGGTTTTATCTATGGTGCAAAAAAAAAAAAGGAGTTTAGGTTTACAAATGAGGCATAAGTGGATCATTTTGCTGTTGGAATTCAAAACATACAAAATACAAAATAACAAAAATAAAGAACGGAAGTTAAACCTGGTCAAATGAACATAAAGAAGGTAAAAATGTACACACTGACACGTACAGTTGTCACACACACAATTTTTAATTCATACATTCACATATTCACATTCACATACAGAAGGAGGTAATATTAGAGAGTGGTGGAACATAATTATCAGCTAGGCATTACTGAATTAAGTGTGTCAGAGTTGATCTACATTTAACATGACTGGTGACTTCCTAACTATTGTCTAGGCTTATTGAATTAATATTAAGTGATAGTATCAATGTAAGAATCCAAAAAGTTGTTTTCTTAAGAGATGTAAATATTTATTTCATTTTTTCTTCATCGTTTTGTAGGAGACTACACTAACAGGCTGGCACCTGGTTGGAGATTCAGGAGAGAGAGTGTGGTCTGTTCACAGACAAACACCTCCATATCTGAGTGTCCGACATGCAGACGTTGTGAATAGTCTTGGCTCTGCCTATTACTGGAACGCACCTGGACTATACCTGGGAAACAAGGTTTGATGTGGACAAACACTAAAACAATAGATTTAAACAAAACAAAATCAAATCATAGTACACTTTTCTTAAGGGCAGATTGTGGAGAGTATAAATATTTTATCTGAACAAGGGATCCACTTAACTACGTATCCAAAATTTGTGTTTGACAGAGACACATTGAATTGATGGACTGTGGCATTCATTATGGCATCCTTTACTCTTTGTATAATATTTTAGTGTTTCTACACTGATGCCATGATTTAATTGTCTTTTTCATAGTTTAAAATTGACAAAAATACATACTAAAGATTCAGTTAAAAAATAAAATTTGAGTTGCTAAACTTGCAAGAGAAACCTTGGTGCTTTAAAAAATATTACATTCTTTAAATACAGGATGAACTATTTAATTCAGTTAATTTATATAGTGCCGACAACAACAACAAAAGTAATTCCCCTAGCATTTTACATTGCAAAGTTTAAGACCTTACAGAATTATGTGGAATGACAGTAATAACAGTGTTGTAATAAAATATTGTACCTGGATAGAAACAACAACAACTAATAATAATAACAATTATAATAATAATAATAATAAACTTTATTTAGCACTTTTCTAAACTTGAGTTACAAAGTGCTTCACATACACACAAAAACACATAAAAATTAAGATAAAATAATAAGAACAGTAGAAGCAATGGAA
>JAUMHL010000017.1:15258643-15285670 GCA_032362345.1 Sandelia bainsii
GTTAACACAAAACGTAATCGGGTCGCAAATACGTCCTGTATCAAAACGTAATTGGGATTGCAGTTTCGTCCTATACGGACGTAATTTTTAGGAGATAGGGCTGAATCAAGAGCACTTCCTCATGTAGTAAAATGAAAAGAAATCAAGAAGCTGTAACCCCAAACTTCATCTGATGGCACACCCCATGCAGAGCACTTCAACCAACAAATTAACTCTTCAGGCGTCTAGCTCAGTAAAATCTCAGTGATACTAAGACGGCTACATACAAATTCGCCTCAACTGTGCTATTCATTCATTATCCTAACTGCATTTCCTTTAAAGGGTCACAGGAGTGCTGGAGCCTAACCCAGCTCTCATTGGGCCAGAGGCGGGGTACACCCTGAACAGGTTGGCAGTCTATCATAATGCTGACATATAGGAACAAACAACCATTCACATTCTCACCTATGGGCAATTTGGTGTCACCAAATAACCTAACATGTAGTATGTCTTTGGATGGTGGAAGGAAGTCGGAGTACCTGGAAAGAACATGACACAGGGAGAACATGGAAACTCCACACCCAGGTCCTTCTTGCGATGAGGTGACCACTGCACCATCTTTCTACCCACACAGTTGTTATCAAATTATATTATTGCACAATGCAGCCATCAATTCAATTAGTTCTTTTCCTGGATGTCTTGGGTAGCAAACACTTCCATGGACACAGTATAGTGTACCTTTATAACAGGAGAAAGTCAAGGATATTATACCCCTCTCCCACAAACAGTTATGATGTAGCACCATCGAAAAATGTACTAAAGCCAAAAAAGACCGTACTTGGACATGTCCCCAGTGCTTATACAGACTGGATTTTTGATTTTGCTACTTTTTTTTTGAAGATTTTTCTTTTCGCTATCCCAATATATATTAACACACACACACACACACACACAGAAGGTCAGTTTAGTTGTTTATTGTTCAGTATTCCACTGACTATTGGTCCATCTGGAGCCAATCTAACCCTACTGCTAGGAACAACAATAGTGTGTGTGTGTGTGTGTGTGTGTGTGTGTGTGTGTGTGTGTGCGCGAGTGTGTGCTGGACCGTGTTTGTTTATAAGTAGTTGATAAATGGAATGAAAATTCCCGATACAAATTGCAAAGAACAAAAGGCATCAGAAAGACAACTCAGGTGTGTGTATGTGTATCTATGTGTTTGTGTGTAACATTTTTGGGTGAGTTGGTTGGTTGCTTTTTGACTATCTGGCTTTCATTTCCTGAAGGTTGAAACATGAACATGTCAATTTATACTCGGCAGACAAAAAATTATGAAAAAGAGCAGAGGATACTGTTCACTGTCAGTTTGATGTTTATGTGGCCAAATACATAAAGGGAAGATGACAGTCTCACCTCATATAAGGTCCATAATGTTGTATTGGAGCTTTCCGTTATATCACATGATTTTCATATGCAAATCAAGTTGACATTGAAATTTCAGTTTTTTTCAGAGAATTGTTAGGAGTTCTTGTTCATATCATCTCACAAGAATGAACTTTTAACTCACCATGAATGTCCTAAATAAGCTCTGATCATGTAATATGATTGAAAGCTCCAGAACTGGTAATACTCTACTTTGAAGTAATACAGTTTTGTCAGTTAGTGGTAGTATTACTGTAACTGAGTGGGCGACATTTTTTAGTTTAGAGTTACTGCATTTCTGAAGTATATCTGATTACTCAGATTACTGTGGTCATGTAAACAGGCTCATTGTTGTGTTACTGTGTTCAGACTGCAAATAGAAAGCTAAGGATAAAAGGGACTGATAAGTGTAGTTACTGAGATTTCCAGGGCGTTGGTAAACATAAGTTTAGACCTTGTGAGTCCTGTCCACTTGTGAGACACAACAGTAGAGACACTACTCTTTCTCTTTCTAGTACTGTATCTCAGGTACTGAAAATAATACAATACACTGTAAGACTATAAAGCCTTAGGATACTTTAGGTATTTGGGAAAAAAAATAAACTGTTTACTGCATTTTTACTAAAAAGTTTTAATATTTGCTCTGTTTGTTAAAAAGAGGTTTCACAGTTATAGTACACCTACACTGTGGATTGTGTCAATAGATAATATCTTTTTTTTTTTAGCTTATTTTTAACCTTCTCTCCCTGCTGTTACTTTCTAATTGCCAATTTTAAAAAAATTATATAAACTTAATTTGATCAAATTTCTTTGGGTGGCAAAACATTCAGGGTTCTTTTTAACATATTTTTTAAATGAATTGTACTGAACTGTATTTGCCAACTTGCTTAAATGATTTTGTGCACTTTTGCTTTATATTCTCAGAAAGGCCAACGGTAGCAAAGATCTGACCTTTTTAGAATAACTGCATCATCATCAAGATGGGCTAACGTGTAATCATTAAAATGCTCTGACTTTGTTATTTAAAGTTATGAAAAGTCATATTACATCAGGGTCTCTGTTGGGAACCCTGGAGGAAGTCTTGGCAGCAAACTAAGTCTCATAGTTTCACTTCTCTCATTCCCTTCATCAATTTTTTCCTTGTTTAATTTGTCCTGCTGCATTTGATCCCTTCTCAGTTTTGTCCTCCTTTCTTTTCAATTAATTTCAATTAAGTTTCTCTTCCTCTGTGGCCGCTTTCTTTTCACCACGCTTGATTGTAAATAGTATCAAGTTGGCTGCTAACATTAATAACACTAAAACTTTGATCCGTATTTTATGTCAAAGACAAAGTCGCACATGAAAATTACTATAATATACCCAACTCAACAACCTAGTTTGTTAATATTCTGTTCTTTTTTTCCAGTATACCTGTTGTGAAATGACATTGCTTCATTTTACCCACACATTTAAACTGTATAAACTGGTACACTTATGTACTCAAAGTTACTAAAGGTTCTCTCTAGTGAATACTGCTTCTTTTTTGATTAGGATTTTAAGTGAGGATTATGTCTTGTTCTTCTTATTTTGGTCACTAATAGACTTAATAACAGGATTATCCAGCTCTCATGGGGATCCGACTGATGTCTATTGTGGTGTGTGTGTGTGTGTGTGTGTGTGAGTATTTATCCCTCCCCCCTTTCCACCTCCTCTGCTGTGATATTGTGTTGGTCTTTTGTGTCCTGTGTTTTATTCCTTTTACTTTTTTTAGAGATGGGTCATCATGTTGCCATGACAAAAGCCTTGATTATTTTTCAGGTTGAGTGGTTGTTGTCAGAGAAATGAGTTTTCTAAGAAATGTCAATAATTTTAAAGGAAGTAGATTGTTAAATTTAGGTGTGCCAAATAGACATAACTACAAGTACTATCAGTGAAAATGTCTTCCTCTCTGTGCTTGGCAAACACACAAGTTTAAAAAAAAAACAAAAACAAAAAAAACGGTAAAACATGAGTAAGTTGTCACAAGAAGAATAAAACGTAGCCTATATCAGAAATCTTTTCACAAATCTTTATTTCTCTTTTTGCTCTCCTAAGTCTGGTTTAAAGATATAGAACAAGCTGAGCTACAGAGCCAGCTCTCTGTCTGAGTTGGAGGAGACCAAAGCAGAGCTAAATGATGAGTGAATGTTGGACTCATAGCCAGAAATGTTTGTGTATAGTGGACATAAAAAAAATTAACATTTACTTATCAGTTTTAATAATCAGTTGCATGGTTTGAGTATTACAGTTCTGAACATTTGTCCATTGTCACATCATAAACAGCATCCAATCCTGCTTTTATAATTCTGTGGTATACTTTGCTTTCATGGTGTTATTTTGTTATTTTTTAGAATAAACTGCAACAAGATTTGTTTGTCTTGGATTAGAGACTTAAGTGTGGTCTCTGAGTCCCTGTTGTAGTACAACTGAGCTAATGGCAAAGAAGGTTGAGAAACAAGTGTTTACAGTATGTGCACTATGTACTGTGGGTTTAAACTAAGATTTTACTGTCTTCTGCAGTTCAAATCAGCAAATGGGGTTAGATAAGAATAAAGTAGTGTTAGTCAATAAACTGTCAGTCTAAGTACACCTCCATGCCTGTTGGTGTGTACTTTGTGTTCTGCGTGTGTGTATGTGTGTGTGTGTGTGTATTTTCAGTCAGCTGTGAAATAGGTGATTCTCCCTTCCAGTTTAAGAACTGAGAGTAATGATGTAGAATGGAGGAGGTTTATAGAGGTATTAAGCCCACCTCTTACTCCCTCTCTAACTCTCTCTCTATCTTTCTGTCTCAAGCTCCATTTCACCCCCCCCCACACACTTCCTCAATGTCCCTCTCTCTGTTTTTATGGTGGCATTATTATCTTGCTCTCCCACCCATTACTGTTCAGGTTGGAGCAGAATAATAAATTTCAGGAACATGCCTACACAGCGTTTCTCACAGCTGAAGCTCGTTCTGTGGAATCGACAGAAACGCTACACTCAAGCGCAAGATAACAAAGATTATAGCTTAGTCTTGTACTCCTTACTTTTTAAAAATAAATTGTAAAATAATATTAGTGGATAAGTCTACTGTTAGTAGAAGCAGGAGTTGTGGTGATACTGGTGCAATATGTTTTTATATTGGGTGTGTGTGTGACTGAAGATTTGGTGTACAAATGGTAATGCATAATTATTGCAGTTGCTTTGTCAACGTATTTTGTTTCTGCACTAATTGGAGAAAAATGTGCTAAATCGTTTTCCTGAGCCATCTCAGCCACTACTTTTGGCTGCACTTAGTAATCTTCATGCACCCTGTTTTGGTGTGTAGCAAATATTGATCCTTTATCCTTTATAGCAAGACCATGTACCTATGGTAAAACACATGACACATACTTTCTTTTTAACGGGGAAAGTTAATCAACAATAAATTGCAACTTTGCTCAGTTCAGTACACTCAGATTTAGCTGCAGCAGCCTTACTTATGGCGTGGCCCTGTAGCTCATGGTTGCAAGTGTTAGTTAATGTTAATGTAACTGACATTACTGAGTGAATTTGCTGACATTTGTGACTTTTCTTCTTCTAGTCCTGTAACTTTTTACTTTGCTACTGTCCTGTAGAAATCACAGTGGTCTTTGTTCAACAAAAGCTATAGTGTTACTTTCAGTCTGTCGGAAAAATATTTCCTGAGTAAATCAGTGTAAAAAAAAAAAAAAAAACATTCTGATTTGCTTTGGAGATGAGTATCAACTTTATGCCAGTACACACATTAAACATCATTAATCATGTCAGTTTTCAGCAGCTCTGCAGGTTTTTATTAATCTGTTTCTGTCTCTCTCCAGCTTTCAGCCTATGGAGGGAGTGTGGTCTACACTGTGTCTTATACTACAGACCAACAAGACCAAATGGCCATTAGAGTCACCTCAGAACCTGACCTGATCATAGAAGTAAGTTTCAAACATACGCAATATGCCAAAGAACATTGGCATAGTTAATGCTAAAGAGGTGTTTAACAGTATATTTGCCATTTTTGTCTATACTATTTTGTATGGTGTGTTTGTGTGTGTGTACAAGTCTTTCTTTATTAAACAATGTGGGCACATTTGGGCAGAGTATGGAGTAACTTTACTGTAAAGCCCAGAGGAAGCCCACATGAACATAAGTGTGTGTGTGTTTTATGAATTTGTGTCTGCAGCACTATTTATCTTTTCCCAGTGACTGTTCAACAGTGAAGACGACTAAATGAAGTAGAATGCGTGCACAGACACACACACAGCTGGCAGTGAAATGCTGAACCTAGCAATAAAAAATGCAGATAGAGTCTCTTCCTCACTGTATGTCTTTATAATGAGCAGGTCGTGATATGATATATGGCAGCAATAAGCAAAGCAGCAACACTATTAGTTAACTGTTTATATCTCCTATATCAGTAAACAACATTGTGGGTTTGTCTGAGTCTACACACACAAACACACACACACACACAAATGATTGTAACAATGTTGTGTTAAAGAAGGGGTCAATTAACTGTGTGAAGAATTTCCTTATGGCGCATTTTTAATACGCTGCAGTGAAAAGTAGACAGATCTACCTCTCAGACACTGACTAGAAAAATATGGAAGCAAATGCAAACAACAATTGTATTATGACTCTGTTTTCTGTGTCTGAGTTGTGAAAAAAAAAAACTCCAAAAAAGGAAGAAGGAAACGAATCAAGGGAATACGATGAAAGGATGGAAGGAAGCTGTAAAAAGGAAGTAAGGATTAAAAATGAAATGAAAGTGACGAGATCAAGGAGAAAAGGAGGAAAATGGAGGAAGGAAGGAAAAGAGGTGCAAAATGGGTAGGGAAGATGGAAGGAAAGAATAAAAGGATGAAAGAAAGATGGATAGTCACAGACCAATGAGCTTGTGTTATTTAAAGATGTGTCAGTGAGATCGACAGACTGGGAGGAGATGGAAGGAGGAGAGGAGGACAAGTGTCGGTCTTGTTGTCAACAAAAAGCCTCTCCAAATGACGACAATAATGAACCACCTACACACTGTCAACTGCCTCTCTCCTTCCCTGTCTCTTTTTCAGCCTTTGTCTGAATTTGTTTCTTTCGTTTCTACCAGCTGTTTACCCTCTGCATATCTGCATCCAGTTGTGATATTGTTTGTTGCACAGTTTTGTGAAGTGTGCGTTGGAAGACGCTCATGTCTTGGTTCTAACTATTTGCGATCTGAATAGACAATAATCTCTCTGTCTTCATTTGTGTGAATAGCTTTGTTGACTTTTGTGTCTTTCTCTCAATCCATGCCCACTTTATCAGCCTCCATCAGCACAGTTAAAAGAAGTTTAAATACAAAGCCTTTCATGAAAACAGTAACTATCATCCATTGAAAACACAGTTCATAACTGTGCATGTTGAGTTTCTTATTCAAGAAACATACTGTAAAATCAAGTTGAAAGAAAAGTGGAAAAAAGTATTGTCAACAAACAAATACATTTTTTGGATATGAACTCACTGTTTTCATTTTTTTTATAAGGGACCATATACAACATTAAACATAAATGTCATTTGGTTTGTTGTACCAGAGTTACTATAAAGCTTTAGTTTAGTTAAAACATACAGTGACAGAACAGCACTGAACAAGCTAGCTAAACTTATACATGTATGTATGAGCAGTACTGTGTAAATAGTTATATCAACCTTCTAATATGAATACATTTTTAGAACCAACATCAGAGTTACTGTCTTATTGTTGAAATTAACAATTTATGAAATACAGCTGTCTTCAATGTAACTACTTCAGTGTTTAACTACTGATCTGACAATAGGAATTTAAAAAGAGATTAATTTAGCCACCAAGTTAAATTAATCATAATATAATATTATATTGTCTTTATTAAAAATTACAGAGCTCCCATCTGCAGCTATTCAACGTACACTGTCCTGCCACTGTAAATACTCAGAAGCACAACAGATGTGTATTAATTCATAACTGAATATAGTCCATACTTGTGCACTGTATATTTTGTTACCTATGAAAAAATATTGAGAGATGGATTAACACATTGTTTATGGCTTCTTTTGTGGGTAAGAAAAATATATTATTAATATATTATAATAATTGTATTCTTTAATAACTCAATTCTAGGTGTCATAAACAGTTTTCTCTTTGGTCACTCTTTCCCTTGTTAGTATTCCTCCTTTTTTTTTATCGTTTCTATCTCTATGTCTGAACCCCTCTGCTCTGCCACTAGTCTTTGTGTCTTTAAGCCTTCCTCCATCTCCTCTCTTTCAGTTAGTTTTTATTTAATGGCTTATTGGCATGGTAAGCACTCTCTCTCTCTTCACTTCCATCAGTAGTTGTCACTCTGTGTTAGCCGCTACATCCCATTGATCTGTTCTCAACAAGAGATAGTCAGATACCAGGCCCAGGCTCAATTCACTTTGCATTCAGTCCATTCAAAATGTCAATAGAAACGGCAGCTCATTACCTAATGACACATCACTCACACTTTCTTTTTTTCTTTTCCCGATCAGTAGGATATGAACGTCCTTTCATGAAGGAGGCTGGCTTTTAGAGAACATCAACTTCCTGGATTTATGGCATTACAAGTTAATTGCAACAAAGAAAAGGAAAAAAGGCAATAATGTTTCTTTCTTCTCTAAAAGGGTGGTGGGATCAAGATTATAGACGGAAGATTTGGCCGGCCCGTGTACCCGTCATCACCAAGCACCAATCACATTGTTCTCCTTCCAGAGCACTTCCTGGTTTCAGACACAGCACAACCGATTAGTCGGAGGGATTTCTTGTCCGTATTAGCCAATGTGACCAGAGTGATGGTTCGGGCCTCTTACAGCACCGAACTCAGCGCTGTATACAGGTAGGAGCAAAATATACATGCATGATATCACACAGAGTCGATGTTAATATTTTAGTATACTGTTTACTGTTTATACCATGTCAAACATTCACTTTCACTCCACATATAGGAAACATTTTGTGCATGAAAATCATATTAGAATGTAACATAATTAAATAATATAATTGCCTTTAATGTTTTGTTTTATTTATTTATTTTGGCAACCACTTGAATCTTTTAGTGATTTAATTGTATTTTGTTGTTGCTAAGACAGTTCATCACTCAAAAACAGGAAAAAGATACAGATATCAAAGTGGTAAAGTGTGTGTGTGTGTGTGTGCATATATATATAGATATATCTAGATATATCTCACTCTCGATAGATAGATAGATAGATAGATAGATAGATAGATAGATAGATAGATAGATAGATAAACTCCCAGCAGCTTTAAACAAGAAGTATTGAGTTAAGTATCTCAGGCAACTATTTCTTATAGCCTGTGAATAACCTCAGTTTAGGCTTCTGCAACCTAAACATAAAGATAGTGGTTTTATGGGTTAAGTGTATTTCTGTCTGAGTCTCAATAATGCCTGAGAGGATGAACTTACAAAAGTTTTAAAGGCCTGATTATCCAAATCACCCCTTTTATATACATAGACAGACTACCAGTGTTCTACATGTATGCTTGGTATTTATATATGTGTTTGTGTGTGTGTGTAGACTCCACTCCTTCTCAGTGCAAGTAGCTAATCCCTCTGCCAGAGGCGAGAAGACGGCCTCAGCTGTAGAAATATGTTCTTGTCCTCCTGGATTTGCTGGAACTTCCTGTGAGGTAAACACACAGACGCACAGCTACTGAAATTTTAAAACGCCCAGTACAAAAATCAATAGAAAACGGTCTTGGATCAAAATGCATCAGTAAAGGTCATGTAAAGTCATAAAAATGTAACAAGGTTACTGTGATTTGAATTTGAAAGGTCAGTCAACAGCGTAATTTGAAGTACATTTGCAGTCTTTTCTAATTAATTGTCTGGACTGTCTATAAAGTTATGACTGTTTTTCAGTCACTATAATAAACCTTTTATTCTGAAAAGCTTGAAAGATAACTATATATCAAATCATTAATAATGCAATACACAATTATTTTTTATCCAATCGTAAAGAAAAGGGAATGGGAACCAACTTCTCCCTGGAAGGGAAATTGCTTTTAGAAGTAAAAACCTTTGAGCATTCTCAGCAGGGTGTATGTTATTGTATTTTATTTTTTTAATGATCTGCACTAAACATCCAAACACAACAGTATGATCCCAGGAGCATGGTTTTTATTGTATTTTGCTTTTAGTGTACCCAATTTTTAACTGTGTTACTTGCATTAATAATCAACCTGATTGATGAAAATAAAATGGATACGATCCAAAAAACCCTCCTAACCAAGCACTTCAAACAGTCTTTCCTTCAGAATTCTGCTGGTGTGTTGTTTTCTAGTCGTGTCTTTTTTTCTTTTCTTTTTTTTTTTGTCTAACCTCACAAATCTATGATCTTATACATAGATTAACAAAAGTCGTAAAAAAACGTAGCTGTACAGTACAGAAAGTCACACACAGTGTAGAACTTTACACACAAACATAGTAAGGTGCTAATTAGTGCATCGCAGAGTAATTACTTTGCACTAAAGAATCTTAAAAACCAATATTTCCTTCATCCTGTCCTTTTAACTATTTGTATTTGTTTGTTTCAGATGTGTATTCCAGGTTTTCGAAGGGTTAACGGCAATCTGTATAACGGTGTGTGTGAAGCATGTCGTTGCCATGGACATGCTACACAATGCCACGAGGTCACAGGACACTGCCTGGTAAGATGATCAATAGGTTAATTAACTAACCTGTCTTTTGGATTTTTTTTTTTTTTTTTTTTTTGGCTGTACTTTTAAATGAGTAAGCCCTACAAGCTGAACAACAAAACAGTGCATCAGAGATTTTTTTCCTAGTTGGAGAATAAAAACATCCAATATTAACTGCTGAGAACAATAGGTAAAAGAGCTTAATTACTTTTGATATTTATAAAATGTCAAATGATAATGCCAGAATGGAAAATTCCAACATGTGCAGAATATTTTAAGCTACAGCATATTAATTTTTCCACAGAATGTTTGTACTGTACTGTGATTGTACTCTATTCAGTATTTTCTGACAATTAACTCAATAAGCTGTCTATTTATTTATTGTTTATCATGAATAGAGGTAAGTTGCTTGTCCATCATAAGCAAATTAACTGACATTTATATTTGTTTTTAAATATTCAGCTAATCCTGCTAACATGTATGTATTTTAGACGACTAACTACATGAGGTTAATTCAGTTGGGAGCCCTGACTTGCTCATGTGTACTGGTTCACTCCATAAATTGTAGAAAAAGGTGAATGCACAGTGGTGCCAAGACTGAGCTGTTAATGTTTATTCTAAAAAGAAATGCTGCAGTTTTCTCAGTTATGCTCCTCAATTAAGTCTTTTGAAGCCACCATCTTGTGGACATTAGAGGAACTGGAGGTTGAGACATTTTAACCCTGGCTGTATGAATACACACACGCACACACACACACACACACAAGCAAGGAAACATACACGCATGCATAGTGCACACACACATACGCATACATGTCAACCAGCTCATGTGCATCTGTAGTCACACGTTGTCACTCCCCAGTCTACACATTGCCTCAGGCTTTAGCTGTCAGTTAGCATCAAACTAAAGACACACACAAGTACGCACACACACATGGAGCAGTGGGTTTTGTAGTGCCATGTTATGTTTCATTATAGATGAGGAAGATGCTGGAATATGTCTGGGATATATAGAGGAAGAACACACACTCAGACAAAGACAGATGGGCAGATTCAATCTTTTTCTCACACACGTGCACACACGTGCACACATACACACAGCTGGGAAGACAACTTGACATGAAGTCAATCATAGACGTGCACACAAACATACACACCACCTGTATACATATTCATACAACGACAAGCAGACAGTTGCTCACACTCCTTCAGTTTAGACAGTGTTTTTCTGTTATAGTTGATGCCGTATTTGTATGTAGGTTGACTCTCTGTGTGTGTGTGTGTGTGTGTGTTTGTGTGTGTGTGTTTATGTTTGCACGTGTTCAAGTAGTGAATATATTGAGGAGGAAAAAATGACTTGCATCATGACAGCCTGACATGTACTGTATGTGTGTATGTATGTACTTTACATTCACACAATGTAGCAACATGTACCTTAGTGTGGGCATCCTCCACAGTGTAAATAACACATTTTATCTTACTTTAATAGTTTAAATGACCTAAAAGTCGACATTAATGCTGGAGAAATTATTTTATTGACTTTATCCCTGAAGCAACTGTAGAACTGGTCATCACCAAGTCAAAATATAGAAAAGGCAAAAAGAACTAATGTCTAATGTTGATTCATTTAGTTTGACGTAATGCTTTGGAAATAAACATGATCAAGATCAGCACTTAGCACCAGAGTTGAAAAGGAGGCTTTAAAAATATTTTTAAAAAATGAAAGATTAATTTGCAGCATGCAATTTTCATCAATACTGAAATGCAGTGATATATTCTGAGGTACATAAGCAAACCAGTGTTGGGTTGCAATTGTACCTCTGAGTCCTGTGTTCATGTTACTTATGATAATGAAACGTGATGCTAATCCTGAACCGTAGTATCATTAACCTTGACGACCTTGAGATTGTTCCTCCTCCTGCTGTCTGCTTGATAATAATATGATTTGACAGCTTTATTTAACAACAATTTTAAAATTGTTAAAATGTCAACAAAGCTGCTCTTATTGCTCTGCACAGGTCCTCGACCGGATTAGTTTTTACCTTTCTAATCATATAAAAATAGAGATTTATTGTTGTAGCTTGTTTTTTTTTCTCAGTCCTACCTTGCATCCTTTCCATTCATTACCTGTATTAACTGATTTAAGCTTCATTATTCAGCTTCAGCTCATTTTAAACCTAGTGTTACTTGAAATATGAAATTTTGAAAATGCTGTTTCTGCTTAGTAACTACTTTGCAGGAGGATGACTTAAAACAAAAAACACATTTGGTTGTTAAGACAGTTTTTAATGATTGATGAGGAAAAACTCCTCATGATAATCTCATAATGGTTTGTTTGCCTAATAGCTGATTTGTGCTCTTGACATTCTCTAGGACTGCTCCCACCACACCACAGGCCCCTACTGTGACACCTGTATACCTGGTTACTACGACAACGCAACCCGTGGGTCACCTGCGGACTGCAAGCCTTGTGCCTGCCCACTCAATCTTCCTAGCAACAAGTAGGTTCTGAAGACTCCGGGGCTAATGTCGCCATGAAGACACAATTTAATCAAACGCTTTAATTTATCACTGCTAACCCCTGTGACTCTGTGGCCCCAATTTTCTCTTTTTGACCTGACACTTCATAACGTCTCTTTCTTCTCCTGACTCTGAGTATATTTCCTGTCTATGAACGATATCACCACTAAAAGAGTCTTCCTCACTGTTGGTGGGAATATAATTGTAACGACATGGAAAGAAATATCATCACAACAGGCAGAAGCATCAAAATAAGTGGAGAAACATCATCCCTGTTGGTGGAAATGTCCTCACCTGTAGCAGAATCAATATAACTGTGACTATAACATTTAAAAATGTAGCAAACTCAACCTCCCACATGTCATTAAGGTATTTAAACCTATTTATCATACCATTATTCCCAAATGGAACATACACATGCTGTGCCTGCTTCACGGTCTCAAACCATAAGTTTGCACAAATGAAGGATCTGCTAAAAATACTTAAAAAACGAATATGATTTTGGAGGATGCAAAACTACTTTACTCTGACTTTACACATTATTAAATTCTGCCATCATTTACCTGTTTATAGTTAACATTTTATTTAAATTTTGAACAAGGCAACCTGACAAACAACAAGGATCACACAATAGTGGACCTGCAAAATGGAAACGCATATAGCCCAGTTTCCACAATACGTTTGAGCCTCCTGTATTGTATGTTGTGCTTCATAATGCGCCAAATGTTTTCAGTTTTCAGGTTCACTGTTGCCTTCATTCTCTGATACATAGACATATATAAGGCCATAGGTAGAAATAATACATTTTTATTTGGTTAAATTTGATATTTGCTTCTGCTATTATATTGTAGATCTGTACTGTTTTTTTCAAATGACCAGAGAGATGCTGTATGTTGAGTGCACAGATGTCATCAATGCAGGCTGAAACGCAGGCAGCAGCTGAGAATCTTTGTGCAGTCATGATGTGATGTCCAAAACTTGCAGAGCTAAAGAAAGACACATCTCTCTCTCTCTCTCTTTCTCCCTCATTGCTCCCCTTCTCTAACTCCCTCAGTAATAATAGCTTAAAGGTACCATGCCTTTCGGCCCCTCAAAATAGCCATGTAGTCCCATCTGTTCACTGAAGCCAACGTGGCTCAAATAGCCAATCAGCAGACTAGTCAGGTTGTTTGTTAGCAGTAATGACTAAACTCTTATAAACATCTGATAAACGATGTCCAATGTCCATATGAGTTTCAACACAGGAAGCAGTGCAGCAATTTACAGAAAATCTGGAAGGATTGTGTCAGAAAGGGCATCTGGCATAAAATCTGTACCAAATAAATGTGCGAACCATGATCTGCTGTGACAATCACCATGGGATAAGCTAAAAGATATGCAAGGCTTTTTCAGTAATTATGGACATAATGCTGTTTGTATGATAATGTATACGGATGTCTATTATGTGTTTTTAAGTTGTATCCACACCCATAGAAGGGATTTGAACTTTGTTGTTACTATTTTACATGTTGCTGTAATTCTTGAACACATTTAAACAAGTCAACCTCCAGAGGAAACCTCCAGTATTTGACGTTGTTTTACATATAGGTTCAGAAAAATAAACTAAGTGTTTAATCATGAGTCTGAGTCACTTTTAAAAAGCTCATATCTCCAGGATCTACAAGTTCTCTAGAAAGCTGCGTGATTTTCTCTTATTTGCGTTTTGATCTAAATCTAGATTAGATGTGGATTAAAAGACGTAAAAGTTTTATTATTATAGTAACTCATTTGAATAATTGTGCCGCCTTGGGACAAGTTCTTTCCAATTACTTTCTGTTTGTGTCTCAGTCTTGAATGAATCTTCATAGTTGAACTCATAATAGATGGTGGCAGCGTTACATATGGTCCTACAGTTTTTATTGGGCCCAGGTATGATTTCAATATCTTTAGTTATTTAAGACCGTTTTAGCTGATTGAATAAATTAATTTGTTGGATTAACTGTAAAACAGTTATGTATTCATATAACTGATTTTAGACGTACATTTATTATTGTGAATGGAAATAGCATATTCTATGATTTTCTTTTTTTGCATCAAAAAGGTTTTGGTACTGTACTGTACCCTCTTTAATACAACAGTGCTATTTCACAGTTTTTTGTTGTTGTACATGTTTTGGCCAAGCAAACTTACTTGTAATAGAAGAAGCCAGTTCACAGTTAGCGTGTCAGCCAGACAGTCAGCCAGTGAGTCAGTCTGGGGCCTGGAACCCGAGCCAGTAGAGCTATCTATAGTTTATGGAAGTGGGAGGGTGATTGAACGAGGAGAAGAGACGAGTGCTTTACTGTGTGTCTCTCTCGCCAATCATTTAGGGTATAGTTCATAGGGAGAAAGAGGTTTTTCAAAATCAGAAGTGTGTGCAAGTATAGACGTGTGGGTGAGAGAGGAAATTTAGTGTGTCTGTGTCTAACCCATGAATGTGAGGATTGAAAAGTAAAAGTAGGGACACAGGTGTTTGTGTGTGTGTATGAGGAGAGAAAACATGGTCATAACTCGCCTCTGTTTTCTCCTCTTCCTTCTCCCGCTCTCCACTTTGGGGCAACACTACCGAACTTATCAACAACTTCAACAACAACAATCACGTCACCATGGCACCTACAATAGCTTCAGCCCCACCTGCCACCTGAGTGAAGAAGGAGAGTTACTGTGCAACCAGTGTCAGCCGGGATACACAGGACCACGATGCAACAGGTAACACACACAAAATGCTTTGCAAAGTGCCTGCAGACTTAAAATTACTTGCAGTAATTTGAAAGTCTAGCTAAGTTCCACATTCCTGAATGCAGAGCTGGAAATTCAGTCATAATTGTTTATCAAAATATAAAAATGCACATCCAGAAATCTTTAATTTTGTATGTCAATGATTTCAGATCTGTTGTGGTAGTTTTGGTATTTAGATAACACTTGCAAAGAACAGTGTTTCATGACCTAATTCAGCATCCGCACAAAACTAGCTGCATCTTGTGGATAATGGTGCTTATGTTAAAAATAAAGCCACTGTTGTTATCATTCCTTAAAATGCCTACTTAGAAAATAAATTAGGCCTAGAGTTGGCCATTCCCAAATTAAAACAGAAACTGCTGCTCATTAACTGAAGTACATGATGTATTTTATTGTGTATCTAGCTTTCTGTCTGCAGCACATTTATTAGTTGACTGACATTCTTTTTCCATTAGTGTGAGTTCCTTCACCAACCAAGGACTAATGAGAAGTCTGTCTTTGTATGCTAACCTTGTTAAAACTCCAGGCTATACTGTCATGTAGTGACGCAGACTGAGCAAATGTGATTTTGAGCACCCATCCTCCCTGAAATAACCATACACTTGGACTGTGTGAAGTGAAACTTCCCACAGCTATAATTAGGACTTATTCAGTATCATAGTTTTTCTATTTAAGTCTAAATAATGTTATTACTGTACGAAATGATTGGTCAAATTCATTATTGTTGCTCTGAGAACTTGAAATTAAACCTTGTTGGTTTTGTTAAAAGGCAGAGTGAGTCAATTGAGGCTTGAATGATGTTGTTGACTGTATTGTTCAAATATGCCTATTTGAAATGTCAATACCTGGCAACCCAAAAGCTGTTCTTAGTAATGGCTTGTTATTGATGCTGTATCAGAAAGTGTTGTCCAAATATTAAACAAATAAATTAATGGTCTTCATATTTGACATGGAGGATACTAACTTAACACCAAACTAGATCACATACAATTACTGTGTATGTGAGGTTCTCACTGCTGCTTTTATATCCTTTTTCTTTGAGAGGGAAATACACTACTGTTCTACTTGGTCACTTAGAAATGTCCTTGTTTTCCATACATGTACTAACATTACTGCAAAAGGTTTTTTTAATGATCGATGTGTCATCTTAAAATTTTGTCACTTAAGTGTAAGTGCGATGCAGAGTGATGCAAGTTTCTACAGATCGTTCTTCACTTCTTGGGAAAAGTGAATAAAATGCTTTGGTGAGCATTTTTAGAAGTTAAAAGCCGAATTTCTGTTTTGTTATAGCGTATTTCGGTGTTAGGTGCCTATCAGCATTGATAATTATTATATCAATTTTAATCTCAAGGATAAAGCATTGTGCTGCAGCAAGTGTTCAGTTGCAGTAATTCAGGCCTTTGCTATTTGTTGCCCTTGTGGACACAGAGCCTTGGCTCACTGGCCTGCATAGTCTGCATGCCTCCCCATGCTGTTCACAGCAGAATCTGTCTGTCTGCCTTTTAGACTTTTTATAAACCTCATTTGCCAGTGGAAAGCAAACTGACTCATCGTTGGTCCTTTTTAACTCTGTCTCTCACAGAGAGGCATCTACACCACAAATGTAGTTTGGTGAGTGAATGTCAACAAAAGGCCCAAATATTAAAATGTAACCGCTCTACCTCCTTCTAATGAATTTCAGTGTCCATGCATCAATGAGTGATGGTTTTAATGTATTCGATCTATTCAATGGTCTTTTATTTATTAGCACTGTCGCCTCACAGCTCGAAGGACCCGGGTTCGATCCCCGGGTCGGCCGGGTGCCAAAGACATGCATGTTAGGTTAATTGGTGACTCTAAGATTGTCCGTAGGTGTGAATGTGAGTGTTTGTCTCTATGTGTCGGCCCTGCGATGGATTGGCGACCTGTCCAGGGTGTACCCTGCCTCTCGCCCGATGACAGCTGGGATAAGCTCCAGCACCCCCCGTGACCCTTACGAGGACAAGCGGTTAAGAAAATGGATGGATGGAGTTAAAGCTCCAAATACAGTACCCTCCAAAAATAATGGAGTGGCAAAGTCAAACTATTTTGGGTCATCTGCCACTAAACACTAAACAAAATGCTTTATTCTGTGTTATCATATTCATCTATGATCTTAAACCAAAATGTCTGTGTGCCTGTATCTGCAGTTGAATATACAGAATGTATATGTGAATATACATTCTTATATCCATATGTTTCTTCTTCTGATGTCGTATCATGTCTACAGGCAGAAAAGTTTGCTTTTTACTGAAAGGGGTGAGAATGAGAGGCAGTTGGTTGCACTGATTCAGAACACGCTGACATAATGTAAAATATTTTATTACTAATGACAGTATTAGAGAGCTAATCAGCAGTTGGTTGATTTCTTGTTCTATTAGTCTAATTGATACCTGCAATGCACTACTTGCCATTACACTTCATTATCTGCAGTGGGTTTGTTGTTGTTAGTGGTAATAATTGAAATGTGCCAATTTGTCTGTATTATGGGCTTTAACAGAATAAGCTATTCTATCCCACCCATGCTAATAGACTATCCACTCGGTGCTAAGTGATTCTGCTTTTCAATTTCCTGTCCATAAACAGCCATTTAGAATTTAGCTGAAAGCACTTTAATGCTGCTGCCTAATGCGTCAACTAAAACACTTACAGTTTTAAGCTGTTATTTGGGTTATGCCAATGTGTGCAGATGATACTGGTCTTTAACAGTATTGCAAATTATATATACTACACACTCATGCTTTTATCTAGAAGGAACCTGGAAGCAGTAATGATGTAGTTACTGTATGTGTAGTGCACTAATAATATCAGCAACCTTAAAAAAATGTGAGCATCTTGGTAGCCAAATAGTTACAGTGCATGCAACATAACTGTTCCTGGTTCAAGTCTGTCTGACTTTTACACATACAATGCTGGGAAAGTAATGATAGTGATAAGATTGATTCTGCCGCTTATGTGTGTTTATTAAAAATAGCACAAAAATACATAGCAATTGTTTCAACGAAGTGTACAAAAAGTTATAGAATGAAAGGAAAATAAAAATAAGAATGAAAAAGTGAAAGCTAATTGTATTTAATATAAATAAATACGCATCTGCCCCAGTCTTAACTGAAACATACAATAGAATTTGCATTAGTAGTGCTTTACCATAGGATCTTTTAATGATCACAGTAAGAAAAACCTGTTTCAATGTCTTCAAGTCACTTGACCTGTTTTAAGACTGGCTTGAGAACAACATAAGCACAATTGTAGTGTTAGTAAAAAAATAAAGAACTTTCAACTTTGTGGAAAAATGTCTTCATGCAATTTCTATTTTTAAGAAGATTATTTATAAAATCTGATTTTAGGGGCAGTTGAAACTGTGTATATTTTTGCGAGTAATTTGGTCACTAATTCTGAATTTTCATCTGTTCAGTATCCAGAGAAAGTGAAAGCAGGAAATAGAACTTTGAAATAGTTGTTTAGAAAGTATTAGAGAATTTGCTGATACTTCCTGGTTTGAAGTTAAAAGTTCAATTTTCATTATAGAAATAAAATAGAAATTATAGTGCAAGGTATATAAGTTAACTTATTTGAGTTAATTTACTGAAAACAGAATTTGCTAAAATATGTAGTGACAATATTTAGATATTTACAGTTACACAGTTGATAATTTACTTATTTACAAGTAAAAATAATTTTATAAGCAACTTCTACCTCTGTTTTCTTTGCCTTTATCTTAATTTTTTGTGCTCCTAGTTCCTGACTGGTTTATACCATCATATGTGAGTTAGGGGCCCAGAAGTGAAGTTGTTAAGCTTCTGAAGTGTGGAGAACAGTAAAGAACAGTGAAATATAAATTAATCTGAGTACTTTTTTCTCTACTCTAAATGGGTTTGCTTTAAAGTTTGGGATCTAAGTGCCCTGCCAAACTTGCATTTAATTGGCCAGCATTGCAGCCCAACTCACCAGTCGTCATGGCTGCTTTGAATAATTATATACAGTGTCCTAACATTCACAGCCACTTAAAGAGACAATTTATGTTTGTAAGTTACTCCAGCTTTTTATCTACTTAATACACTTGGAGCATATTTGCCAACTCATGGGGACGTCTGTGTGCGCTCCTGTGAATATACAAACATTTACAATAATTATACTGTATGTTGACCTGACAAACATATGGTTTTGGAAAATGTTATATGGACAATCTAATACGCTAATAAGTGTTGCACACACCAAGGCTGATGATTGCAAAGTGTTTGAGTCCTTCTGAAGCAAAAACCGTGTTTATTTAAGACCCTATTTCCCCACCTTAGTACACACAAAATATAAAACCAAACAAAACATGTATTTCTTCGAATCCCACTTCACTCCCTTTAAATAATATGCCCTAATTTCTACTTTTAAGAGGAAATATATAGTACCAGTTGTTCCCCTGACACCACCTTCCCATTTATAACTCTAAAATATAAAATAAAAGAATGTAACTTATGTTCCCAACCTTACTCTCCCACTCTGTAACTCTACCAGTTGTGCTAACTCTCTGTTTCCTGTACACTCTGATGGTTTAGACCAGGTGTTTGACCCAACCCCAGTTAAACTGGGGGTGGGTATAACTTGGGTATAACTCCAAGTTCTCTGGACGCTACACTATAAATACTTTCACTTCCTCTTGAAACTCAGCCCAACACACACACACACACACACACACACACACACACGCATGCACGCACACACACACACACATACAGACTGACAGTATGGGATAGAATATAATAGAGCACAAGCTTCAAAGTGTGAATTCCTCTTGCAATTAAGACTTAATACAAACAGAAACACGCACTTTCTCCCCTCTCCTCTCCTATCAAGAAGTGAGATTGCTGCCACTTGACTAGGGGGTGTACTTGTAGCACCATACACACAAACAGAAATATACACACGCACAGACACTCTTCAACAACATGCACACACAGAAGCTAATAAACCAGTTCTATTGAGTACCAAGGAGGGTCAGTGGTAATAATAGCTGCCTGCTCTTGACTCCTTCCCTCTCTCTGTCCTTTCTTTTCCCTCCCCTCTAAATTCAATTCTCTTCTCAATGTGAAGACCTTTCCCTCCCTTCATCTCTTTTTTTCCTCTATTCTCTCCCTCACTCTCTGTCCTCTGTTCCTCTTCTCTTTTAACTCAATTCCCTTTTCAGCTTGTAGAACTTAATTTCAGCTCAGGCCTGTTTTATTTGGTTTCAGTGGCTCTTGTCACGGTGCGCTCTCTCAGGTTAATATATTTCGCAGCATCTAGACTTTCTCTTATTAATTAAATTAAATGGTCTGGGGAAAAAAACAAGAATAAAAATCTTGGAATGTAGCAATTCATACATTCCTTGTCCTTGCTCAAGGGTATTAATAACCATATTTGTTTCCATGAATGGCACAAATCAAGAGGATGTAATTTTTGCGTCGTCTTTCACTTGTTTCACTGAACATAAAGAAAATAAAAGAATCCAGTCATTTCTATATGGGTCCGTCAATAATCTATTTATCTCTGTTTAAAAAGAGGGACAAGACATCATACATTTCTTTAGATACATTGCATGAACAGATAGGAATAACCCCCAAAAGATATGCAGTGTGAATTAATGCCTGCCTCTGTGTAAATGTGATGTGAGCGTGTTCAATATGAATTATACAACAGGTACCTTCAACCAAGTAGCCTCAGTGGTCATACACTTACTCTAATAATGCTGATAATTCCCATAGACTCTGCTTAGTTGGGCTTTATTGCTTGTTTATTTGCTGATTGGACATTGGTTGCCAGCTCTTGTAAGATGAGACATGTACTAATTAGCAATTTTGTATTTGAAGATATATTCTTGCCATACACAAGCTCAAATCTGAGGTAATACTCTTGATATTTATCAGCTGAAATCTGAGAGTTGTTTGCTGTAGCCAGTGCATATTTTCTTGCAGATATAAAAGCTGGAAAAAAAACATTTTCAGGTATGACTTAGTACACGAAGGAAGAGCAAAACTCTGTTTTCAAGCTTTAAACATTAAAAGCACCTGGTGGTTTTAATGATCTAGTGAACAGGGGTCAGTATGGATCAGTCAGTGGCTACAGAGCCACTACACAGCAAGTGGCGTTGCACTGTATGTTGACACCTGTAGATCATGGCCAGCATTAAGTTAGTATTATTGGTATTATTTCACTGCCTGCTGATCTTTAAATAACACCTCGAGCAAGATTTTCTCAGACTGAAATTGTATTGTGAAAAGGAGAATAAGAGGATGACATCATGTCGCTACAACATAAAAGCACACCAGCTGGGTTGGTGATGAATTGTTTAGGTGCTTTAAAGCCTCTGCATGTGCAACTTTATGTAACTACGGCATCTTTTAGATTATTGTCATATAGCTTTTGCTTGTAGAAAAAAAACACATTATTTTCAGTCAGCCCAGCCTCTTCCAATGGAAGCAAATTAGTGTTTTTTTTTTGTGACAAAGTATCACTGGCATGTTTGCTACCGTGTTTGCATGTGTATACATTTTAATGTCAAACAAGAAACACTAGAGTCTCCAAAATAATTCAACAGCTTTTTCCAATCAGTTGATCATTTTTACAGTACTACATCTAGCATGAAACAGCATCATTAAACTGTGTCTCTGCTGCCTCCTAGATGTTCCAATGGATACTATGGCGAGCCCAGTGTACCAGGAGGCTCCTGCCATTCCTGTGATTGCCATGGCAACCTGGACCTATCCATACCAGGCAGCTGTGATCCAATCACAGGCCAGTGTCTGCGCTGTCGCCAAGGTTATGGAGGTGTAGCTTGTGACAGCTGTGCTGAAGGTTACTACGGAGACGCCATCACAGCAAAAAACTGCCAACGTAAGTTAAAAAGGCTAAAAACAAACCTCAAAAATAAACAGATACATGTAAATCTTTTAGTAGATTTAATTAGTTGCTGTAGTTTGAGTCATTGTGAGCTACACAAAGTAGGTACACAAAACTAAAAAATAATAATGTTGGACACTGAGTTCAACTGAAAAAAAGTTTGTGGCTTGCTGAAATCAAAATTGAGCTTTTAGGCCATCATATTTTGTGTAAACCAAACATTGCACATAATCGCAAACATACCATCCCCACTGTGAATCATGGTGGTGGCAGCATCATGCTGTGGATGCTTCCCTGTAGCAGGCCTCGGTCCAACTGAGAATTTGTCTTTGGACTTTGTCGCTGTTCAGTCACAATCCCCATACAACCTCAAAGGGCTTAAACTGTTTTGTAAAGAAGAATTGGGGAAAAATTGCAGTGTCCAGATGTGCAAAGTGTGATTGAGACCAATCCATGCGGGTTTAGTGGTATAATTGCTGACATAGGTCCATCTGCTTCTATATACACTGACTTGATTGGGGTCAATACTTATGCAATCGCTTATTTTCTGTTTTCTATTTATAATTAGTTTAGATTACTTTGTTGCACTCCTAGTGGTAGTGTCAAACATGACTGTATGCAACTAGAGAGCCTTCTTTTCACACACACAGAACATTAAGTAAAACCAATGTGCTGACTGAAGCAGTTTGTCTAGAGATTGTCCACAACCCATCAAAAAATTTTCAAAGATGGGGAAATCAGATAAGAAATATTCTATGCATGGGGACTTCAAGAAATGTCCCTATGCACAAGGAATCGTCCTGTTAAATGACTAAAATGTGAGTAAATATGGACGTTACTAAATATGGACTTCACTTTTTAAGTCTCAGCAGGGGTGCTACACTGAAAAGTACTGTTTTCTATGAAACTCAATTTTAGCTAAATCATACCTTTAATCCTTTCACTAAAATATTGAGCAGATAGTACACCATCTGGAGTGGGTGCTGTCTGTGTGTGTGTGTGTGTGTGTGTGTGAGTGAGTAAGTAGGAGGTGTGATGTCGGAGCGGTCTGCTGACTGCCAGCTGTGTTTAAGAGTGAGAATAAAGAACTATACCTGTGTGTGTAGAAAAATAAATAAATAAAATGAAGGATGGGGGTGTACTGAACAAGAGAGACAGAGAGAGATGGCAGTGAATACAGATGGTGTTTATTTGTCAAAAACCTTCATTAAAACCTGTGTTGTTGACTAAATCTGTGGCACCAGCAGAGATGAGCAGGCATCTCACAAAGAGCGTTAGACCTGCTGACCAATAAGTAGGCGGATAAAACCATCAGACGGGCTCAAAATCAGGTAGACAGGCTAACAGAAGGTATTAATGTGTATTTGATAGTTCATTGTTCTGTAGTTGTTTCCCCTCTCCACCCAGCTAAATGGTTATTGATTAATCAGTCTGATCTATTGCTCTCCTACAGTGCTGATCGGCTGCTTGTGTCTGGGAGATGGTGGGTTGTTATTGATCCTGTACGAATGACAAAAGACCACCAGGAATTATTAAAACACAACCACTCTCTCTCTCTCTCTCTCTCTCTCACTCTCTCTACCTCTGTCAGTCTTTCTCTCTTGATCTGTCTATCTCGCCCCCAATATTGCTCCCAGTCTTAATGAATTTTATTGAGTGGAGCAGAGGAGTTCAGACCAAGTCCATTGTGCACTATTAGACTGTAAAAATCCTTCACTTTTTCTTTTGATGTCAGAAAAATTATCTGCGGCCATTTTTGCTGCGGCCATTTTGTGCCTCCCACTAATAGTGGTTCAGTTTATTTCAATGAGGAATTGAAAATGGTTCGATTTTTCAAGCAAACATGACCACAAAGCAATTTGTCTGAGGAATAAATTTAGGATAATTAACTTCTCTGACCATTTCTCACTTGGGGAAAAGTTGTTTGCAAGTTGATGAGAAGAAGTGAATTGCCCTGTCACACGTTTGCCCAATCACTGGAACAAAGTGGATATGTAGTGATTCAATAATGTAATTATGCTTCCTGCATGTCTGACATTTAATGGATGTTTTGTAGATGCTTCATACAGTAGATCAATAAACTCTTTGGAGATTTTTGGGAAAACTCTTTATGGAGTGTCTAGTTGTCGTCTGTGCTCAGGCTTTGACTTTTTATAGGACTGATAGGCCCCAAATGCCCAAACCAATGCAGCATTTAATGAGTCATACACAAGCACAACCTGATTTTTTTTATTTAATTTAATTTATTTTTATCTTGGCATCCAAATGTAATTTACAGGACCAGTGGCTGATCTTTTTTTCATACCTTAGAGGTATTCATTCAACATAAATATATCCACTTTTGTTGTCATTGCTGGCAGTAAATGAAAATTGTTTTCTTCATGTGAAGTTTTCAATATTTTTCATAAATGAATGTATAGCAAACTGGCAGACAATGTCCTGCCTTTCCCATCTACTTAACATAAAACAGTATTTTATGTGTTGCAATTTAAAGATGAAAACAGATGAACAATCACAAAAAAGAAGTCAAATTTAAAGAATTGTTATAGCTCTGTTTGGTCAAGTCTGTCAGGGATGAACTCAAACCTGTACTACAAATTAATAACAGTCATAAATCTATGTTTTATGTAACATTACCACAGCCACAGCTTTTTAAGTTACACTTTTAATTTTTTAAATCTCATTTAGTCTAATTGGCCATACAACAAATACTTACTATGGACTATCTTGATAGGTTTATTTATACATGGCAGGTGCCAAGATGTTCCAAGATGTCAGTGGCTTGAAGGTGACAGGTTTGAGTCCCAGCTCTTGAGCTCTTGAGCTCTGAATGTGAAGAGAAATTGAGAAATACTTGCATTTCACTCTGCACCTTCCTCTGAGACATCTGCAGTCAAACGGCTTAACCCTGAATTCCACCACTTGATCTGATCAGTGGTCAGTAGTCACTTTAAGTGTTGCTCCAGGTGTCTGCATGAATGCTAAGCAGCGGACTAGTGAAAAAGTCTTCTCAGCTGATAGATAAACACTAGGAAATATGTCAAACGTATAAACACGTAAACCAACTGCTGTGGATGTAATCTGCTTA
The DNA here is from genome assembly GCA_032362345.1 of Sandelia bainsii. NCBI lineage: Eukaryota > Metazoa > Chordata > Actinopteri > Anabantiformes > Anabantidae > Sandelia > Sandelia bainsii. Next base: position 15,283,981 of record JAUMHL010000017.1, read on the forward strand.
ATGTTGGGAAGTTTGATATTGTATAAAACTGCTAGTGATGCATGTTGTAGAGCTATTTGCAATGTCATATCTTAGGACAGACAGAACTATATCTACATGTACAGAGCTGCATCACTGGTTGCAGAAATTATGACAAAATTGACCTTATGGTGGCAACAAGCTTTTCTTTTTTTAGTGGTGCTTTTTTATTTTAGAAATGAACTTGCACAAAACTAGTTTATGCTGAAGTAGCCAATCAGAGTATAAAAATGCAGTATATCAATGTGGAGTAACCGACTGCTTGATAGATTGCATAACATCTGATTATTGCAGGATTGCACCACTGTAGCACTGATAATATAGAACACAGTGTATGCGCAATGCTGTAACTAGTTTATTGATATCAGAGACTGTTGATTAATAGAACATAATGTATTTTAAGTTGCAAAAATTGTTATCTTCACCATCAGGGCAAGAAAATTTAAAAAAACATCCCAAAAAGCAACATTTTATCCCAGAACAAGACTTAAATTGTAGCGACTGACAGAACGGAGTCCAGATGGTCTCTGAAGGGTGAAGCTAGGGGGGTGAGAGACTTTGTGTGAGAAATTTCATGTTTTCTTGTATGTTTAATCAGATGTGTGTGTGTGTGTGTGTGTGTGCGCACGTGCACGCGCGTGTGTGAGGGAGGTCATGCACGCCTTTCTGTTCTGTTCTGTTCTGTTCTTTTGTGTGTGAAGCAGGATTCAATGTATGTTCTATATGTGTTTTTGCACGCGCGTGCGTGTGTGTGTGGACATCTGTTGTGCCATCCTCCCTCTCTCACACACATACACTTTCCCATCCCACACTCAGGTCTGTCCTTCTGTCTTTTTTATATGTAAGAGGAGAGAATGGAAGGAGGTAGAACAGGCCTACAGGAATGCATGCATGTTTATGTGATGTAGTGCGTGCTGGTAATTTTTTTACTGTGTGTTTGTGTGTACTGTATGTATGTGTGCTTCTGACAGCCCGTCCTCCAGATGGGAGCTGTGATGTTTAAGCTTTTAATTATGTATCTAAAGCACTGATTGGCGTGTGTGGGTGAGTCTTTTTTTTCCCCAGTTGGATTTAAACAAAGTTAAATTAAGTTGAAGCATCACTAAAGAGATACGGAATAAAGTAGTATGTGAGAATAGGTTTTGATATTTGTGTAAGTAATCCATTCAGGGAGCATAACAAGCAAACGTAAACACACATGTCAAAGGCTGCAAGTCATTTGTTTTTAATGTTAGAGAAATGTTCCACAAAGAGGGGCCCAGGTTGCAGTACTGTACATATGACTGCTTTCTTAAAAAAAGACAGTTGACTTGAGAAAGAGATTTGCAACAATTTTGTGTGTATGTGTGCTTGAGTTCCTGTCAGTGTTGATATTGAACAGCAGATTTTTATCAGAGAAAACTTTATTTTTGTGGACATTTTAGTCATTTTCAAACACAGGACAGAGAGATGTGACAAAGGTCCTTGGCAGGACTGAAATTGGGGACATTGTGGTTCATGGTCTGCATCTTTAGCCTTAAGCCATGAATGTCCCTGAAATCAAAGTAATTTAAAAAGTCTTACACACACACACAAACAAACAACAAAAAAAAAACAAAAAAAACATTGCCTAGCACTTAACAATTCCTAGCATGTTTTTATTCTTGACAAGTTTGGGTCTTATCAGGGCTCT